>JAEMOT010000230.1:49540-82889 GCA_019297695.1 Apostasia ramifera
ATATATATATATATATATATATATATATATATATTTTTTTTCTATAAAAAATGTAAAAATATGAATGTATTTTTTATTTTTTATTTTTTGTAAAAATATGAATGTATATGAATATGTATATTATGAATTTAAGCAAATTAAATGAAAAAAAAATATTTTGCAGAGCATGATCAGCAGAGTGTTTTTTTTAATGATATTGAGTGGCATAGTGAAATTAGTTTCAGCTGAAATCTTGTTGAAATTTTTGCTTCGAGCTCGATTATATTCAAATGATAATCATTTAATTTCAAATTAACATTTTAATTTATTTAATTTGATACATAATTTATATCATGAGGTGATTAATCTTGCAATTCAACTAATTAATATATAAATTGTTTGATTTAAAGCAGTAATTAAATGTATGAAACGTACTAACGTGTTATATATACAATATTGATCAAGGTTTCTATATATGAAGGCATTGGCACACTGATCTTCAATAAATGAAAGCATTTTACTTACAAGCCTATAAATATAAATATATAAATAAATAAATAATATATATATATATATATATATATGTATATATATTGTGTGTAGCCTATTTGGGCATGATCTTGATTGAATACTAGCACAGGATTGTATATGACAAAAAACAAAAAAAGATAAATAACAAATTATTAATTGGATGGCTCGACGAAATTTAGCAACATTTTGCGAGAAGAGTATTATTTCTCTGATAAATTTGGGCCACAAAACATTCCAATCAAATCCTTAAAACATCCTATCTTTTATATTTTATTTTTGAAATGTGATATCTTTTATTATTTTTCATATTATATATAAATTTTAATATTAAAAATTAATATTTAATATTATTTTATATTAAAAAATATATTTAAATAAAAAAATTAATTTTTTCTATTTAATGTAAATTTTAATATTAAAATATTTTCATCTCGTATCATGTATAATACTATATTAGTTTTCTTTCTCATTGTAGTTTTAAAAGGGCTCAAAATAGCTGAAAAATATACTCATATCATATAAAGGCTTAAGATTTTAAGCAAAATAAATTTAGACTCTCGATTTGAAATTGACTTAGGTGATATTTGTTTTTATATTATCTTGATATTATTTTATATTATTTAGATCATATTATAATATTTAGAAATTATTCTTTGATTAACGATCCTATAATTTTTTTAAAAAATTATTTTAAGATATCATCAAAATAGATAATTATGTTCTTTAAATAATATGACATAATATTAATATAACATTAAATCAAATATCCCTTTAATCAAAAACATATTGACTTGAATTCATTTAAAAGTTTTTTCAGTCAAATTCATCGACTAGAAACTAGATTGACTTATTAGGTTTTTATATGTATATACTTTTCAATTTCAATGTAATATAATATATATATATATAGATATATATAATCACATGCCTACTCAAAGTATTGCAAATAATGATTTTTTAATTAGAATCCGAGGTTTTATAGGTGAGTACTACTACAAAATTTTAATAAAATAATAAATTATCCAACTATAATTGAAAACAATAATTTATTGAATTATTCGGTAGGTTTTTTTTTTGTTTTGAATTATTCGGTAGGTTAAGTTATAATCAATTTAATAATTCAATGAATTAAAAGCCTAAACTATAATTGGTTAATTTGTTAGTTAATTGTTGGGGATGCATAGTACTTTTATTTAGTATATTGACCCAACGGAGGATGGAAAACTCGACCAAGTTGAGGTTGTGCTCGAGCAGTATTAGAGCTTGATTTCTTAGCCATGGTGAGTGAGTCACATGTGAGATGTAGCCTAAATTTCACATGCCTATGAGTCGTGGTAGGGAAAACCTAAGCAAAGGACATTAAATCTCCCAATTCATGGTAAAATATCTCACATGGGAAAGTAGAGGTAGATTCCCTAGTATATATGTAAAACGTAATCTCAAATAATAGAAGTATTTTTAGAGGTAAAATTGTGAGGCCAAAGTACGGGTGGCAAAATGGATCGGGTTTGGGTTGAATTCGAATCGGGCCCGACCCGAATATATAACTTCAACCCGAACTCGACCCATTTATTAAATGGGTTAAAATTCATGACCCAAATCTAACTCGATTAATAAATGGGTCACAGATCGACCCAATCCGTTTATAAAATATTTTTTGATAAATGCCCAACCCGAACTCTACCCGACCTGTTTATTCCCAACCCAAACCCGACCCATTTAATAAATTGGTCAAAATTCATGACTCATACTCGAAATTTGCAAGTCAAGTTCGGGTCGTGTTCATGGGTCGGGTGATATTGCCACCCCTAGGCTAATTAAAATGATGAAAAATTTTATAGTTAAACGTACTTGGAATGGGGTAGTATTGTGATGGGTAACCTCCTAAGAAGTTCTAAAATCATATAGTTTTCTATAGTTAAAGCAAATAATACTTGGATCACAGGATGTTACGAGGTACCTATAAAGCATAATCTCAAATGATAGAAATGTCCTTTGGGATAAAATCGTAAAGCTAATAATAAAAAACTTCATATTTAAGCATGCTTAGGATGAAATAGTATTGTGATATGTGATCTTCTGGGAAATACTCAAGTCATACAGTTCTCTAAAGCTAAAGTGGATAATATATATATATATATATTTTTAAATCACAAGATATTCTAATATGACAATAAAATTGACTTTGACTTCTGAGCCATAGTGGGTGGGTCATTTGTGAAATGTGGCCTAGATTCACATGCCTCTGAGTCATGATAAGGTAAACTTTAGTGAAGACACTGAGATTCCTTAAAGTTACGAGGGAGTATCAAGAGGTACTTATAAGCAAATCTCATATAAATATATAAGTATGATAGAATAATCTCACATAAATAAATCAAAGATAGATCTTGTAGTATAAATCTAAAGTGTAATCTCAAATAGTAAAGACATAATTTGGGATAAAATTATGATGTTTATGATAAAAAACTCTATAGCTAAATATGCTTGAGCTATAAAAATACTATGATAAATCATAATCTCCTAAGAAGTAGTTAAGTTATACAATTCCCTGTAGCCAAAATAGATAGCACCTCCATACTTGGATCATGTGACATTATTGAGATGATCAACATAGAAGCCTTCTCTCTCTCTTTGTATATATATATATATATATAGTACGCTCATTGAGTATCATTTGAGTTTATCTCAAGCGAGTTTATAATATTGACTCGAACTAATCAAATCGAAGTAGGTGAAACTCAACTAATGTATCCCATATTTGAGTTGAAGCTAGCTAATAAAGAGTAGATTTTGAATTAAGGGAGCGTTTGATTCAATGTTATCTTGACGTTATATTATGTTATCTAAAGAAAGTAATTGTTTGGTTTAATGATATCTATAAATAATCTTCTATAAAATTATAAAATTATAAAATTATTAGTAAAAAATGACATCTAGATTACATAACATAACACCAAGATAACATCAAACCAAATGCCCCCTAAAGCGAATTTCAACATAGCAGTAAAGAACAATGATTTAACTGGAGGTTGAGTGGTAGAGGGATAACTAAGGCAACCTTCTGGCAACGCAAGGCATGAAGCTATATATATATCCCAGTGGTGGTGAAGGGGGACAAAACTGGAGCTGAATAGGCATTGCAAGGACTTCGGCTAAAGGATGATTCCTCCACCATGAATGCAGATATCCATAGAGCAGCTAGAAACCATGACTCATATAATTCTCAAAAAAAAAAAATGAAGAAACCATGATCCATAAAATGCATATACTAAAATTGTAGATGTGTTGATTTCTTTATTGGAAAAGGCAAGTTGCAATTTTTAGTTATATACGAAGAGATTATTGCGTGTCCAAGGCCACAATCGCTTATTATATGGTTGAAATTGACTTCACTTTTCTAACGACAAATAATTACTAGATCTGGACAGAGGATCACCATGGCATCCGTGTGGGTGCCAATCGAATAGCACTATTTGTATGGCATCAGCTCTGCTCGAAAAGGTGTGTTACCCAACCACCCTCTTTCGCTCATTCCTGATAAAATACCAAGGAGAGTTTTTCCTTCCTTCTTATTCTGATAATTCATTTTTCTCTAATCATCACAATAATCCAGTCCATTTCCTCCCTAGTGATCTCTTATTTGGAATTTTACCTAGCTAGACAAAGTTTATTTATTTTTATATTTATCAAGCTGCAAAGAGATGTAAATAGTTTTATGGCATGTCTAGCTCGACATTATCTTGATATTTATATTATTTAGATGTCAATTAATATCATTTGGATGTCTACATTATCCTTAAATTTTTATTTGGTATTACTATGATATATAAAGAAAAGGCATATTATATATTGTATATATAGCTTAATTAAAAGGTGACATATATAGCTGTTGCACTGCACTAAAATAATATAAAAAAAGTATAATAGTTTGCTAATACTATTTTGAAGATATTAAAAAAATCAATAGAAATGAGTATGCGCCTCATCTAATAAGTCACCTAATTAATGTTATATAGTGCGTAAAAAAATTTGACTTTATCGTTTACATTATGTTGTACATGAATAATTTCAAAAAGAAAAGGAAATTATTGTCTTGATAATCTGTGGAAATCTGCTCCATTCTTCATAATTATGTGTGTCGATGATAAGTTTTCGGACTATGCCCAGTTCTATTGGGCGTTCCATATGTGATGTGAATGCTATAAACATTCGTTAACGTCCATCGGGTAGACTGATTAATGCTTCCTTTAATAAATATGGTAAAGATCGATCTTCATATATATTATTCAGAATCCGAGTTTGTAAATCCTTTGGTAATATGTTACATTCATTAAGAATTTCTTTAAAAAAATTAAAAATTACCAAAAAAAATAAAGAAAGGAAAATCTCTTGTGAATTTAAATAATTTTGTTAAATGGGTTTTAAGGACTTCCAACAGTCTAGAGAAGGTATGAATTAACATGCAAGAGTGTGATAATGCAAAATCTTTGCTTGTTTAATTATTGTTTTCAATATTCTGAAAAGTTTCTATTAAAATTACATGTGTACCTTGAGAGTTATATTTGTAATAAATTCAGAAATTTTGGCCTCTTTGTAATTTTCCATTTAGACCACGGTCTGCAGTCAAATTAGGTTTCATCCTGTCCTCTCTTCTTTGCGAAAATTACTAATTAATTAATTGAGCTGTTTGAACTAATAAATCTCTGATATTCTTTTAATGATAATAAATATTAAAAATATTATTATTAATAAAAAAAGTTTGCAGCAAACCAATTTCATAGCTCTACGCAACACCATGGCTTCCTCCCTTAAATTAAACCTCTTTTTCATTTGCCAAAATTTAGCTCTAATATTATATGTTCATTTTGCCGACAAAAATCGATTCGAAAATAATTTCAATATTGACCGGTGCTTTATTATTATGGGCGGAACATATCTCGCAATATAAAAATTGTAAATTTTAAGGTTAATTGACTCGTTCAAACATGGCTCAATGCTGCAATAGCTATTTGTTGTGTTCGAGGACTCTCTCATCTGGTATCAGAGCCAAGTGCTAATAAGTTGTTTATACTTACGTTATTCAAGTAATAATATCTTACTATCTTTCTTTCATACAATGTTTGCTTAAATTTTATTTGTTTTTTGATCTGGTTGTTGACTTCGAATCGAAAAATTTTAAGTTCATGCTTTTGAACTATAATTTGTTAAAACCTATACGTTTTTCTGTAATTTTGCCTACAAACCTCTTTTAGGCTATCTATACTGTTGTATGGAGTGTGTCTACATAGCAATCCTGAAAAGGTGGGGTAAGAACACCGGTTTTAGGTACCAAACAATCAAGTTCTATCAGACTAATAGTTCATAAAGATACTTATAACCTTTAGATTTAAGTCTTCACCATGATCAAAAAAATAATCATTCTAACATTCTCATTAGATTTATGTCTGAAATTATTGAAAAATCAGAAAGTTTTCCTTCCAATAATATAGAAATAAAGACTAAGTATTTAAAAGAAATTTAACAAATAATTTTAAAATAATAATAAAAATACTTAATAAAGTATATGATAATATATCTATTTAAAATCAAACTAATTTAATTGAAATAAAAGAAGATTTAAAAGCTATAGAGACTATAATAAAAAAAATCAAATAAAACTAAAGAAAATTTTGATGATAATAACGAAAAATATTATCATTGGATGAATGTACCATTAAATAAAAAACGAAGGATATATTTTTCTTTTTGATCTGTAACTAGTACACCGGCCCAATAGTAGTTGTTAGCATCTGTATAAAGTATTAATTGATCATCTTTTGTAAGTATTATAGTTTTTATTATTTTAGTTATGATCGTTTTAAGGTATTTAATTTCTTATTTTTCAGTCTCATTTAATTGTATTTTTATTTTATCTGTTTCCCATCTTGATATTATTTTTTTAATTTCCTTTTTATATTATCGATTGATTTTATTTAGTTTTTCTTGTAAATTTTTTTGTATGTTGACTTAGTCTAGGAATATATTTTCTGCCGTAATTTAATATGCCCCAAAAACTTTGTAGTTGTTTTACAGTATCAAAAGTATCAGGGAATTTTTTAATTTTGATTATTATATGTTCTTGTAATGTTATTTTTTTATGATCTATAATTTTTTTTAAATATTCGATTATTTGTTTGCATAATTCTATTTTATTTTTAGCTAGAATAATGCCATATTGTACAAATAAATTTTTAGCTACTTCTAAATGTTCAAAATGTTATTCATATGTAGTAGAAAAAATAAGTATGTCATCAATATATACAAGAATAAACTGATTATAAGATGAAAAAATAAAATTCATCCATTGCTGAAATATTTGAGATGCATTTTTTAATCCAAAAGGCATTACTGTCCATTGTAAATGTTCAAATGGAGTTGAGAATACTGTTAATTCTTTCGAAGTATTATCTTTAATTTTAATTTGCCAAAATTCAGATTTAGCATCAAATTTACTAAACCATTTTACTTCGCTAATGTTTTTCAAAATACTTTCTGTGCTTGGAATATAAAATCCATCAAATTTTAGATTATCATTAGGTTTTTCATAATTGATAATCATTCGAACTTTTCCTCGTTTTTCTTCAGCATGATTTCTTACCATGAAGGCAGGGGAAGAATGAGGTCCAGAAGAATTTTCTATAAGTCCTAAATTTTTTAAATCTGTAAGTTATTTTTTAAATTCTTCTGTATCTTGAGCAGAATATACTAAAGGTTTTACCCTTATGATCTTGTTATTGTCTAAGGGCTTCTGTTAAATAATAATAAAGGATTATCAGAAAATACCTCTTGTAATGATGTCATATATTTTAATTTGAAATTTTCTATTAAAGATAGAACTTATGGTTTATAATTCAAATGAGAGAGAAACAGATGAGAGAGAGAGAGGGAGAGATGTGAAGAGAGAGGTGGAATGGATTGAGATGATGGAAGGATGCTGGGGCGGATTTCCATAGATTATCAAGACAATTATATCAACCAATGAACTCTTTAATCGAATATTAGAGTTCAAAATAATTTTGACATTTATTGAACCAGATCAATATTTAGTTTATCCAGCTTATCAGATATGGCGCCTAACCAGACAACGAACTTGAGGACAGCCAATCATGAAAGAATTTTTTGGTTATTCTTGGGATTATGAACAAAAGCAAAATTTATCAGAGTTATTAGCAGTTTATCAGGAACGATATAATTACAAATTTCATAGCAACGAATGAATTATGGTATATGATGAAGACAATTTAACTGAAATTGATACTGACAATAATGATCTAGATTTCCAATGAGGACCACAAACTGAGAAATTACTTGTCGATATACATGTTGAATTTTCTTCTACTCCAGATAATATTTTATTATAGTCCGATTAAGTAAAGACCTCTTTGCAGTTATACTTACAATAATATCAAGAATCTTCTTCTTGTGGACATATTTTAAAATTTTCATAGTACTATTAATTCCAGTGAACGAGACTTTTTCTTCGAGTTTTTCAGAGAATTTATCAACCCAGAGTTGTTCGTTTATGATACTTCGTGTTGCACCTGTATCTATTATAGCATAAATATAAAAAGGTTTATATCCTAGAAAAACTATTTTAATACGTATTTTATTTAGATGTCTGTTCATATCATGCAGAGGTCAAGTTTTATTATAGGAATATTATTAAGTCAAATAATTTATAATTTTTCCTTATTCGTATCATTGTATTTTGTTCATTATTCCTTATGATAATTTTTATTTCTCCGTTATAATCAGATCTAATAATTCCTTCTGTTATGGTCATATCATTATTAAATCATTTATTAGAAGATTTCAAAAATTTCGAAGACTATTATAACTTATTCTTAATTAATAAACAAATTTTATAAGAAAAAATTAATGATTATATGAATGAACCAAGTACAGATAAACTTATAGCTATACAAGACATATATAAAGAAAAAAAGAAACTATTTCATCTATATAATTATATACTTGAATATGAAATATATTCAAATACAGATAATAATAGTGAAAATAAGAATAATCAAATAACTGAAAAAATTTATATGGAAGTAGGTGAACCCAGTGGACGAAAATGACTACATGGAGCACCACATCACAATTCACCATATCAACATTTTAATGAATATGCTGATTAACATTATCAACTTTAGGTGAGCGAGAACTTAATCGTGGCGGTGACGGGAAGCTTTCGTCGTAACGGTTCAAATAAAATCAGGTCACTACTCAGATAATAGAGCAAGTCGATTAATCAGATTGAGCAAATTAATATTTTTCATTAGATTTGAATAATCAATAATATTTGTGTTACACCTTTCCTTATTGTGGTGTTGCAGCATCATTTACTCGCGTTGTCGCGATTTACGTTAAAGAATTCTCTTTTATTAATTTTTTATTGTGCTTCCCAAATCTGAGATCTTCATCATGATTGACGGAGAAGAAATAGGAAAAAATATTACAGATAGTGGTGTTCCTATTGTGATAGGATCCGGAGGAATGATGGAGAATCCTTCTTTACAAATTAGCACTGTGAAATTGGATGGACCGCATACCTATCATCAATGGTCTCGTTCTATTAAGTTCTTCTTAAGATCTCGTGGTTTAGAAGGACATATTACAGGAGCTAAGCACCAACCGAGTTCAAACAGTGCGGGATACACGCAGTGGGTGACAGAAAACTCACAGATTGTTATATGGCTTCTGCATTCAATGACTCTTGACACAGTGGCATAGACTTATTCCAAAAGAGGAGATATTGCTCAGGCTTATGAGCTTCAGTATAGGGTTCAAGAACTTAGTCAAGGGGAAATGACTGTTACTGCTTTTGTTGCAGGCTAAGGCGTTTGTGGTTTGAGATTGATTCCTTGTGCACCTTTTCACCAATGAATGCACAGGATATTGTTACCTTCTAGAGATACATTGAGAGGGAGCGGATTTTTCGTTTTTTTATCGGGGCTCAATTCCATGTACTATTAGAAGTCATATTCTCAGCAGAGGAGATGATTTACCATCACTTCAGAAGATTTTTTCAATCATATTAAGTAAAGAAACACGCAGACGTGTTATGCCCATCAAGAGTTCACCTGTGTCAGCACTAGTGGTCATTCCGCAGAAGGATGAGGAGTCTATCAGGTGTGAATACTGCAAAAAATCTGGTCATACCCATGTTTTTTGCTGGCAACTACATGGGAGACTCCGTCGTGGAGGACAGGGACGTGGTAATCGAGGTGGACGAAGTGGTAGTCGTGGTTAAAGTCGAGCTCACTTCTCTGAGTATCAGGGGAACTGCACTGATCCTGATAGTACTATGACTATTGAAGAGTTACGGATTTTTCTACGCATCTTAAATAAACTTGAGTCTACCGATGTTGGATCCTCCAACAAGAGTTCAATTTCTGTACCTTCTGATCATACTGTCTTTAGTTCATATTTTGTTGAAATAGGTAACCTCTTAAGTGTACGTCTCAGTAGTAGTTATGAATCTAGTTCTCCTTGGATTATAGATTCTAGTATCACAAATCATATGACTGGTATATCCAGTATATTTACCTCATATGTTCATTGTTCAAGTAAAGATAAGGTTCAGATTGTTGATGGCTCATTTACCCCAGTCATTGGTAAAGGTGTTGTTAGATGCACGTCTTCTCTCAGTCTTCCTTCTGTTCTATATGTTCCTAGTTTTCCTACAAACTTGTTATCTATTAGTTCTATTACTAATGATCTAAATTATAATGTTACATTTTTCCCCACTTATTGTATCTTGCATAGGCTAACAACAGAGGAGATCATTGGAGTTAATAAAATGTGCAATGGTCTTTATTGCTAAATAATAGTGAGCTAATCAGGTGGAAGACAGGGTTGACTGCATCTATTTCATCAAAGGACAAAAGTAGAGAAGCTCTGTTACTTCATCGCAGACTAGGACATGTATCTTCTGTAGCATTATCTAAACTTTTTTCGACATTTAGTAAAATGTTAGATTTGGCTTGTGATGCTTGTGAATTTGCAAAATTAACCAGAAGTACCTATACATACTCTGGAAATAGAAGTAAAAAAACTTTTGATTTGGTACATTCTGATGTGTGGGGTCCTTGTAGCACTACCTCTTTGTTTGGATACAAATGATTTGTAATATTTATTGATTATTATAGTAGAACTACTTGAGTTTATTTGTTAAAACATAAGGATGAGGTGACTCAATCATTTATTGAGTTCTTTCGAATGGTGGAACATCAATTTGAGACGAGAATTAAAATTCTCTGATCAGATAATGGTACCGAATACATGAATAAAATGCTTCAAGAGTTTTTGAGGGACCACGGTATTATTCATCAAACAACTTGTGTAGATACTCCTAACTAGAACGGGGTAGCTGAGAGGAAGAGTAGACATTTGTTAGAAGTGACAAGATCACTTCTATTTACTATGAATATGCCAAAGTACTTGTGGGAAAGGCAGTTTTGACGGCTGCCTATTTGATCAATCAGATACCCTTAAGAAATTTAGAGTTCAAGACTCCCCTTGAGTGTTTGAAAGGAGAAACAACGTACATTGTTTCACCCAAAGTATTTGGTTGTGTATGTTTTGTGAGAGACCATAAGCCAATGGTGGGAAAGTTGGATCCTCGAGCATTGAAATGTGTATTTGTTGGATACTCGCCGACTAATGCACATCTTGATCATGAAGAAGATAATCAACATTTGAGAGGTGAAATTGAAGGGACTAATGCACATTTGCTGAATATCCATGATGCCCCTACTATTGCTGCCTCTGATCCCACTCATTTAATTAGTAATATTTTTCTTCATCGCCTATTTTTTCTGATTTAAACTTATTTATTGCTCATCATAAAGCTTTTAGAACTACTAGTCTTCTTAGTCGCTATCGTTATGATATTTCTAATTACGTGTTCTATGAAACTATATCTCCTGAGTACAAAGTTTTTCTTTCAAATTTGTCATCTTCTAATATCCCGTGTGATTGGAAGGTTGCTATGATTGATCCTTGTTGGAGAAAAGAAATGGAAGAAGAGATGGAGGCTTTAACTAAAAATAATACTTGGGAGTTAGTGTCGTTGCCACAAGGAATTCGACCAGTTGGATGCAAATGGATATTTACTATAAAGTATACTTCTGAAAGAAATATTGATAGATACAAAGCTAGACTTGTAGTAAAAGGGTACACACAAACATATGGTGTAGATTATGATGAGAAATTTACACCAGTTGCTAAGATGAACTCTGTTCATACCTTGATATCCTGTGCAGCTAATCTCGGCTGGAAACTATTTCAGTTAGATGTGAAAAATATTTTTCTTCATAGTGATTTACAAGAAGAAGTCTATATGGAGATTCCCTCTGGCTTTACTAGAAAAGAAACTACAGGGAAGGTATGTAAGTTGAAATGCGCCCTTTATGGGTTAAAACAATCTTGATCGGTTTCGAAAGACACTCATCTCTATAGGATACAAGCAAAGTTATGCAGATCATACCTTATTTTTTAAATATATCAAAGGGAAGGTAGCGGTCTTAATAGTATATGTAGATGATATAGTAGTCACTGGAGATGCTACAGATGAGATCTCAAATTTGAAAAATAAGTTGGCACAAAAATTTGAAATGAAAAATTTGGGAGAGCTCAAATATTTTTTGGGTATTGAGGTAGCTCGATCTAAACATGAGATTTTTCTTTCTCAAAGAAAGTATGTATTGGATTTATTATCTGATACAAGTATGTTGGGTTGTAAACCTGCATCTTTCCTAATTGATTAAAATCACAAATTAATTGGAGAAATTGGTGAACTAATTGACAAAAGGAGATATCAAGTATAGTTAGGAGACTTCTTTATCTATCTCACACTAGGCTTGACATAGCATCTGTTGTGGGTGTAATTAGTAGATATATGCATAATTCTCATGACCCTCATATGAAAGTAGTTATGCAAATTTTGAGATACTTGAAAGGTGCCAGGTATTCTGTTTTCTCCAAATGGTCACTTGAAGGTAGAATGTTTTACTGATGGTGATTGGGCAGGGTCATTGGATGACAGGAGATCAACCTCTGGTTATTATACATTCATTGGCAGCAACTTAGTAACGTGGCACAGTAAAAAGTAATCAGTAGTAGCTCGCTCTAGTAGGTGAACCCAGTGGACGAAAATGACTACATGGAGCACCACATCACAATTCACCATATCAACATTTTAATGAATATGCTGATTAACATTATCAACTTTAGGTGAGCGAGAACTTAATCGTGGCGGTGACGGGAAGCTTTTGTCGTAACGGTTCAAATAAAATCTGGTCACTACTCAGATAATAGAGCAAGTCGATTAATCAGATTGAGCAAATTAAATATTTTTCATTAGATTTGAATAATCAATAATATTTGTGTTTCACACAGAAATCAAGCATTGGCTGAAAATCTAGGCACCGGTTTGTAATTTTTCTTCAATTAGGTCTGATTTGAAATTTATAGCAATTATTACCAAGAACATTTCAAATTATAACTGATAATAAAGGATTATATCATTATATAAAAAATAAAAAATATGACAATAATGGTCGAAAAATTCAATTGCTTTTACAGCTACATGAATATAATTATACTATTTCTTTTAATCCTGGATTCACTAACATTTAGCAGATTTTCTCTCTCGAAAAAATATTCAGACAGACTTTTTATAATTGCAGGTATCATGAATACTCCCTGTAATCTTCTAGATATATTTATATTGTCTAGTTTTTTATCTAATTGTTTATTGTATCCAATGGATAATCTTCCTTCGTTTATACGTAATTGTTTAGTAGGAGGTTTTTCAATTGATTGATTTTTTTTTATTTCTTCTATATTAATATTCCATTTTAGTGGTAGTTGTATATCTTTGTTGGTTAATTGTTTTGAATATATTATTTCTGAGTATTAGTTATGCAGGTCATCTAGTCTAATATCAGATGGTATTGGTTTTATTTTTCCGTTATTTATTTCAGAAAAATATCCTAGTAATCTCCATGTAAAAGTTAAGGGTTTACTTTCTCTTAGCATGAGTATATTTTCTAGTTTATGGAATATCATTAAACTTTGATCTAAATTTTCATCTTTTAAACTGATAGAAAAATTAGGAAATATTTTGAAATTTATTACTTGATATAGTAAATTGGATTGTATTTTTCCCATTAGGGATTGTTCTGTTGTTATTAGTCTATTATCAGAAGCTATTAAAGTTATAGGAGAATCTAATCCTGCTCGAAAATTAGCTTTTATGATAATCTGAATACAACCTAAATGAAGGTATTTAATAAGTTCTGTATTTTTTACTTTATTTAATATTTTCTTAATTTTATTTTTGTTATTATTTGTAATTTGGTTATTGCTGTTGGTTCTTCAAAACTATCAGTGTTGCCTTCAAAATATTCGATAAAATATATTAATTTTTTTGTTAATTGTTGGCGAAATTTTTCTTTATATATCTTTTCCTTTAGTGTTATTTTTTAATTTAATTATTTTCTGATATAAATTATTATCAAAGATAAATTATTCATTATGATTATCAGATGATATATTTAGTAATTTTTCTATATTTTCTTCGTCATTATCAGTTTCTTCGTGCAACATAAATATATAATTTATATCATCATTAGAATGTGAATTTGGTGATTTATTAGAATCTGAGTTTGAGTATGACCTGAAAGTATCTGTCTCATATTCAGATTCATTATTGATATTTAGATTATCTATATCTTTAATTGATGATATTTTATAATTAATTTCTGATAAGGTTTCTAAATAATTTTCTTGGATAATATTATAATCCATTTAGACCACGGTCTGCGGTCAAATTAGGTTTCATCCTGTCTTCTCTTCTTTGCGAAATTACTAATTAATTAATTGAGCTGTTTGAACTAATAAATTTCTGATATTCTGTTAATGATAATAAATATTAAAAATATTATTATTAATAATAAAAAGTTTGCAGCAAACCAATTTCATAGCTCTACGCAACACCATGGCTTCCTCCCTTAAATTAAACCTCTTCTTCATTTGCCAAAATTTAGTTCTAATATTATATGTTCATTTTGCCGACAAAAATCGATTCAAAAATAATTTCAATATTGACCGGTGCTTTATTATTATGGGCGGCACTTATCTCGCAATATGAAAATTGTAAATTTTAAGGCTAATTGACCCGTTCGAACATGGCTCAATGCTGCAATAGCTATTTGTTGCGTTCGAGGACTCTATAAAGGGACTATAGGCTGTAGGATCTTTGCTCTGACATAAAGAACATGATCCAAATGACATCTGGTTATCCTTACTCTATTTTTGGTCTTAACAGAGATGTGATCTATTTTGATTTCTTGCATTCTGCGGCCATAAATTGCGGAGCAAGACATCTCTCGTGAAGCAAAATTAAGACTTTTGAGTAGTATCCTGTCCTCTGTGCATGCGCGCGTGTGGGCGCGCGCGAGTATGCGTGTGTGTGAACAATGCCAAAGCATAATAGGACCAATGTCAATTCCACTGATCAGATGAGAATAAACAAAATGAATATGAAATTAACTGATAATCAAATTTAAAAAAACCATGTATTTAACATTTTTACAAAAATGATAAAAAAAAAAACATTTTTTCAAGTAATTAAAGGAAAAAAAAATACGTTGCCAAACCCTAATATAGAATATATAATTATAATTATAATTATAATTTAGGGAAGTGTGAGGAGCTCCACATCTGATCCTGATATGGAATGGTGGCGATCACTCCCCGGAGTTCCATCGGCGGCGGCAGCAACCGCTTTCCTCTTCTTGTTCTGCTTGTACTCGCCGTAGAAGTAGGAGGCGGACCCCCAGAGGGAGAGAGCGAGGGCGACGCCCTTCTCGCCGTTGAACATCTCGTGGAAGAATACGACGCTGAGCACCTCCGTCACCGGAATGCTGAGGGCGATGACGACCCCGCCTAGCAGCGCCGACGAGTAGTTTATTGTTCCGACCAACCCCAGGTAGAAGCACTGCGAGACGACGGTGGTGAAGAACAGAACCACGTAGTATTTCGTCTCCCCCAGCCCGTACGCCGCCGCCTCTTTGCTTATCGTCTGCATTCCATTTTCCATATCAGAGAAGTTTTTATCACTTAAAACAAACATCAACTAATATTAGTAATTAAATCTCTCATTAATTATGAAATTAATTACCTACTAACTACAAGCTTAAGCCTTTACATCATTTTTGCTATAACTAGAGATACCAACATAATATGCGAGTTAATTTGGATACCCCAAGTTCTAATCCCAATAACTCAAAATGATCTATAATACTATAAAGTTTTCAAAAAAAAATCTATACTTGTGTGAAAAAAATAAAAAATTAGGAGTAAATATTATACATATATAAATCCTAAGTTAGAGATTATCAAATTGGATCTACCATTTTCAAAAAGTATTATTTGAATTTTTTATATCCGGAGTTACGAAATATCAAATATAATTTAATTCTTTTTTTTTTTGTCTCTCTCACTCATTTTAATTTGTTAGCATTATTTTAGTACTTTTGAAAATAAAATTTTAAAATTTTTTTTTTTTGTAGTTACATATATAATAATGAAAAATTTGAAAAAAAATAATTAAAAAAATAGTTTTTTAAAAATTGTGAACAAATTTGATATTACTTCTTAATATTAAATTCTTATATTGTAAATATCCTAAAATTATTGGGAAACAAAACCTATGAGTTTAAAGTTTTGAGATAAGTGTTAGCATTAGGGATTCTAAGAACTGGTATCATGTACAACTCTCTAATGGTGATGAGAAGTGATATGTTTACGAACTTCGAAGTATTAATTTTTTAGCCCAATATAAATTTCAATAATAAAAAGGGGGATTTACATACAAAACACTGAATTCATCACAAATTACGCATTTCACCATCTTTTAGTAAATATTACATATATCACACTTTTTTTATATTTTTATTGTTACAATAGAAATGTAAAACTCATAAGCAGAGTGTGATATGTGTAATATTTACTAAAAGATGGTGAAATACATAATTTGTGATGAATTCATTATTTTGTATGTAAATCCCCCTAATAAAAATTAATTTTATTTTACATACAATACATATATAAATATTAAAATTAAATTTATTTCATATCTTATATATTTTTTAATATTAAAATAATTTTTTTTATTAAATTTAAATAATAATATTTATTTTTTCTCTTGTTTAAAAAAAAATTCAAACCAAGCGAGGCCAGAGAATCAACACGAACAACTAACCTGAAAATTGTGGTCGATGGCCATTCCGGCGACGCAGAAAACGGTGGCGGAAAAGCTGATGACGAACTGCATCTCCATCACTAGCGTGAAGGTTATCTCCTGCTTGGCCTTCTTGTAGGTCAGCTCGACCAGCGGCAGCACCAGTGCGTAGATCACCGCGGCTGACAGCGTCATGGCGAACCCGAGGTAATACTTCCCCTGGGTCTCCCCTTTCGGCCGGTCGCCGCCAGCATGGACGCCGAGCACCGCGGCTCCGAAGGTGAGCAGCACCACAGAGTTGACCGAGTACTCGGTGAACTTCTGCTTGACGATGAAGAAGGCGAAGAGGGCGGTGAAGCCCAGCTGGGTGGAGATGAGGAGGGAAGTCGTGGAGACTGGGAGGTAGGAGACGCCATAGGCGTAGATGAAGTCGTCGAATCCGGTGATGAGGCCGAGGAGGACGGAGTAGAGGAGGAGAGGAGGGGTGAGGAAGAAGACGGTGGGTTTGGCGGGGGAGAGGCGGCGGCGGCGGCGGAGGAAGGAGAGGAGAAGGGGGAGGAGGAGGAAGGGGAAGCCGGCGGTTTGGAGGGAGGCGGAGAGCCACCTCTGGCGGCCCCCGTGGAGGAAATAGAGACGGAGGATGAGGGGAGTGCCGACGCTCCCGACTAGAAGGAGGAGGATGTTGGAGGAGAGGAGGATGAGCTTCTTGGCTTTGGGCATGGTGGGAAGGCTTTCCTGCTGACTTTCGACGTGATCCATTGCTAGAGTTCTCGAGTTTCTCTCTCTCTCGCTCACTCGCTCGCTCGCTCTCTTCTCTGTCGTAAGAAGATGTGTAGTTTAATTGCTTCTATGCTACTCCGGTCTAACTTTATAGATATCATTTTTTGAAGTTTTTTTTTACAATAATAAAAATAAATTTTTTTTATAGATAAAAATAAGATTTTTTTGTGGAAAATTTATGATCAAACTATTTTGTATATTTAAATGATTACGTATGCCTCAAGTTGAAGAGAGATTCAATGGGAGAATGTGTTAAAAGACAAAAATATTATCTATATGTGTGTGCCAAAAAAACTTTTCATTGAATTATTACATATATATTAAGCTCACAAATGTGATTTTTAATATTCTATCATCAAAATAAGAATTATAAGAGAAATATTCTATTTTAGTATCAAAACAAGAAGGGATAATTACCTACATGCCACACAATTTAGTTTTATTTATGCTTTACCCATCCATTCTTAGTTAATTATGCTATGTACACTCAAAATATTATAAAATCTTACATACATATATTTTAACTTATTTCTATTATAATGAGTAATCATAATTTTTTAATAACCTAATTATAGTTAAATTACAAAAAATTTAGGCCGTTCATCATATTATTTTAAGGATATTTAAATATATTTTGAGTGAAAATCTTAAAATCTTAATGTTTAGGTGGCGGCAAAGGAAGGAGACATCTGCGACGTGAATTGATTTTAGGACAAATCAATGCTTTAGTGTGGTATTGAGGAAGAGAAAAAATATGTACTATTAAGAGTAAAAATATAATTTTAATGATTTACTAACAGAATAATTTTTTTTAAATTAATTTTAATTAAGTTTTAACTCAAATGTGTGTATGTAAGATTTTGTAATGTTTTAACGTGGAGGAACGGCTAGTGTTCCTCAAGACATAGTAGAGGCTCTCTGCAAAAAAATTAGACAATGGTGCTGATATTCAATCAGGGCCAATATTTAGGATCTGAATGTATTTTTTTTTAATTTATATATACATATATGAAGAAAAGAGAAAAAAATTCTTAATGTCATTTTCTGTCTTTTTCCATTATTTGTTATACTTGGGTTTCTAATTCTATCAACAATTTCAAAATATTTAATTTACTTTTTCTTTGACTTGTTATAAAATGTCAAGCTACTCTAATAATAAAACTAGCGAGGGCCCGTGCAAAATTTTGAAAAAATTATTAATTATTTACATTTTTTATTAATATTTTTATAATTATAAGAAACATAATAATAAAAATTTAATACAATATTATAACATAATAAAAAAATATTAACTTAAATACATAAGTCGTAGAAGGTTTACATGACATTGGCGTCACGAGCGCTCAACGGCATACAGAGGGGATCCCAGGATGAAAAGTTGTTGTCGAAGAAGCCTCGCCGAAGAGACGGCGTTGATCTACCTACCCGCAACCTGAGGTACAGGGGTCCATATATACCGCTTTTAGGAGGTATGAACCCCCGCTTTCTGGACAGTACTATCCGAACAGCCAGGACCATGACACGCCAGTTTAGCAGACATTATTGGTCTGATACCAGTGGTAGAGCCCATTCTCTTGAAGTGACTCCACAGCTTAACTCTATCCTGACCTCACTATTGTAATCTGGTAAAAGACATATATTAGTAAAAATCTTTGAAGTTGCCCGAACGGCGTTATGGTTTTTCTGCTTCGTCGGTTTTTCACGTAAAAAATCTTTTTTTTGATCTTCTGGTTGATTTCTTGCCACAACAACGAGAATAAAAATAAGCCTCGTGAGTTTTTATGAAAACATAATGCCCGTAAACACAATGCCTTAATTTTGTTTTAAATTCAGATTTTTATTTTAAATTTTTAAAGTTTTTAAATTATTCATATTAATCTCAGTAAATAACAATCACTATGATAAGATCTTTACTTCATGCACCTACAGAGGATTTCCTAAAATACCCTTACAATTTTGTGTAATTAACATTTAGCCCCTCACTATCCCAAAGCTGAAGTTTGACTGTATGAAAGCTGCGCAACTCATTTTTCAAAATATGAAACTTAAATTTTTTTCAATATATTTTCATATTATTTTTAAAAATATTTTATTTCATTTTTTATTTCAAATATAGTATAAAATGCCTAAATTTCTTATTTAAAGATCAAAATGCTAAGGCCTACATAGAGTTCGATTTTTGTTAACTATGAATAAAACTTTTAATTGTCACTCAAGTTTAATTTTAAAATTTTAATTTAAAGTCAATTTTAAATTAAATTTATCTAATTATCTCCTATTTTTTATTAAAATAATTATTATATATATTGTTGTAAATTTATTTATATATAATTTTATGTGTAGTAATGTTTTATCAAAAGGTACAAACTGCTGAACTTTTTAGGTTACTGTTAACACGTGGTTCCAGCGCTGCATTACAGTCGTGTACGTGGCTCTTAAGTGGCACTAACTCTTTTTATTTTAATATTGTTATTATCGCAGGCCTCCAACCTCGGCCACAGTGTTTCGGCCAACCCTCGTCCATGACGATCCAGGATCATTCCCTGCGAATATCGGCGACGATGTTACTCAGCTACACCTGTCGCAGTCGGCGTGGTCCGACCGTGCCTTTCTCTGTACAGGACGCTTTTTCCAAACACTCAAATCGTGCCTCAGCCATCACGAATCTCCAGAAACAGTACCGAGTTCCAAAGACTAAGCTCTCCTTTTACTGACTCTGGTCCCTCTAGTGGCCGACAAGCAGTATGGGTCTAGGGTTCATTTACAACCTTTTCCTCCAGGAAATTAGGATAAAACTGCACCATCCGCTGCCTACAAATACCTTTGAACGAACTTCAAGGGATAGAGGACGAAGAGGCGGATAAGGGCTCAAAAAAGGACTAAAATAAGAACTCTATCACCCTTTGTAAACAAGAGCTTGAAAACAAGAGAAGCTCTCTCTTTCCCTCTTATTCTCTCTTCCTCTTGTAAGCTCTTTATACTGGTCTTCCGATCATTCTTTTGATTCATAGTGAAAACTCTCTCATGAGGACGCCCGGTGGACGTAGGAGATTTCCTCCATGAACCACCTTAAACCTCTATGTCCTGTGCTAGATGCTCTTTAATCTCCCTCTTAAGCCTTAACGGTCATTCTTAGCTCTCTGCATGCCGCCGTCTCACGGGACACTCTCTTTTTTTTTTGATATTTCTTGAGATCCCCTGCATCTCGTATCAACAGTTACTCAAAATACTTTTAATAAAAATAATACTTATCTTGCTGCACCACTTTTTGATTACAATTAAAATTTTCTTCTCCCAAAGATATTTATATCCAAGATATTCTTAATAATAATATCAAGAATTATCTTCAATTCTATCATTATACTAACAGCCGAGCAACACCTCCACCACCATTTTTTATTAAATTTTCTAAAATCTCATTCATAATACCAATAAATATCTCTAATTTTATTATGACAGATTAACAAGTGCCCTATTTTTTTCTTAATTAATTTTTTTTAAATTTTCAAAATATTTATTATTAATTCATAATTCTATTTTTTTATGAAATTAATAAACATGCATGTACACTAATTTATTTTTAGTGGCATCACATTTAAATTGATTTAATGCTCTCCTAAAAAAATAGTTTTCATCATTAACTTTTTATTTTTTATTTTCTCCATTAATGAGTTCATTTTATTTTTATTTTTGCAATTAATATTGATTTTTAGCAAACACAAAAGTTCTATTTTAAAGATGAAATTTACACAAATGACACCAATAAATAACAAAATATTCAAAATAAAAGGTATTTTTAATTATAAATATTTTTAATTTAAAAATGTTTATATATCTAACTAATTTTAAGCACATTTTCTCATTCATATATTTATCATTTATAATTTTTACCTCTTTAAAATTATAAAATTATTAAATACTTAAAACTAAAAGATTATCATATGTCTATTATTTATTATTTTTTATTTAATAGTAATTAACACTTTTATTTATATTTTAAAAAATTTATGAACAAAAAACTTCTAGCAGTGGAGCCTGCGCAAATGCAGATATAAAAAACATAATAAACGAAATAATAGAACAGCACTAGATCCATTTCAAGCAGGAGGACAAATAGCAGAGCTCCACGTGGCTCCACGTGGCTCCACGTGGCTCCACGTGGCCTCCCGCCCTTCTCATCGCATACGCTCGTTTTGTGGTTTCAATTTACGACTTTTGATTTTCCGTTTGCCGCCTGCCAGAAAAAGCTTTTATATGATCAAAATATTTCTTAAATAATATAAGATAAATTTCTAGAATTACATTATTAGAAAAAAACACTTATTGTTCCAAAGTTCGAAAAAAAAAAGAAATACATGTTATACGTGCATGAAATATCCATATTTTTAATTCCATAAAAAAAACATATATATATATACATAATTTTAAAGGTATGTTGCAAGAACAATTCAAAATTTACAATGGGATAATTACCTACATGCCATACTATTTCGCTTTATTTATGCGTTACTCATCCATTCTTAGTTAATTACGCTATGCACACTCAAAATATTATAAAATCTTACATACGTACACTTTCACTTATTTTTATTATAATGAATAATTATAGTTTTCCAATAACCTAACTATAATTAGGTTACAAAAAATCTGAACCGTTTATCATATTATTTTAAGGATATTTAAATATATTTTGAGTGAAAATCTTAAAACTTTGATGTTTAGGTTGTGGTAAGGGAAGGAAATATCCGCGATGTGAATTGATTTTAGGACAGATTAGCGCTTTAGTGCGACATCGAGGAAGAAAAAAAATATGTACTATTAAGGATAAAAATTGCAATTTTAATGATTTACTAACGAAATATTTTTTTTTCAAATAGATTTTGATTAAATTTTAACTTAAGTATGTGTAAGTAAGATTTTATAATATTTTGAGTGTGCATAGCATAATTAACTAAGAATGGATGAGTAACGCATAAATAAAGTGAAATGGTGTGGCATGCAGGTAATTATCCCATTTACAATAAAATAATATAAGAAAAAAAATTAAATACATCGTGTGGCACTCACCTAGATATATAAATGCAAAAATGCAAAATTAAGTTTAGAAGGTTTTTTAAATTTAATTTACATATATATGAGTTAAATGATCTATAATTTTACCAAATGTTTCCTTCGTTACTTCCTATAGCCTTCTAAGACCCTGTTTGACGCGAGGACTAAAATCAAGACTAAAATAGTACTAATTTAAAAAAAATAATAATAATAAATAAAATTTTTTAATAAAAAATATTATTTCACTTCATATAATTAATAATTTTTAATAAAAATATTAACTTTATTTCACATTCTATATTAAAATACTCTATTCGAATATTTTGGTCTAAGATGTGAAATAAAGTTTATATTTTTATTGAAAATTATTGAGTATGTGAAGCAAAATAATATTTTTTTATATTAGACTTTGTGTAGAATGATTAAAAAAAATTATTTATTATTATTATTGTTGTTTTTTAAACTAGTACTATTTTGGTCCTGATTTTAGTTCTCGCGCCAAACAGGAAGAAGATGATCAAGTGCTTTTGTTTGCCACGTGGCAGCAAATTGAATTATCATTATTGCCTATAAAAGAAGTTATTCACTTTGAGGAAGGGAATGTTCTCACTTCAGCCAGTTTTCTCTCTCTTTTCTTTTTATTTCTCGTTCGCTCTCTTACATTATCTTTCTTTCTCTAGTTCTCTCTCTCTATTTCTCTTTATTTAGATTTCTTTTCATAAAGACGAAGACAACCACGCCATGTTAACCTTCACAAGGGTTGCAATCATGCTTTCCAGGCATCCACAACATTTTTTCAGAGATTATTCATTCACGAAAATTATGCTAATGGTATCTCAGCTTTGTTTCTCTCTTTTTAGCTCTTGTGTTGAAACCACAAGGTACTGTTAGAACTTTCTCTAATACTCCTTACCGAACAGCTGCTCAAAAGCAGTCCCTTGTCGAACAGCAGCTCAACAGCAGTCCCTTGTCGAACAACAGCTCAACATCAGCCCCTTGTCGAACAACAGCTCAAAGAGATATCACAAGATCGTACCCTCCGTACTACTGTGTCAACTCAGTAGTATTTAAGACAGCATGGGAGCCCACTCCCTAATCGTCTTTTACAGGAGTAGGTATCAGATATGACAGACTAAACCTACTATGTCTCCTCCTCTCTAAGCCATAAATAAGGGGGGAATTGCTCTCTCTAAGGACCCTTCCTTCTCCTTTCTCTCTCGGGCTGAGCTTCCCCTCTCTCTCTCTATCCCTCTTGTACTCATTCGGTCTCTATTTAAAGATCAAGCTTTGTAAGAAGAGATTCGATTAGTGGATTCCAATCGCCTGGACGGCGTCGTGGTTTTTCCCCCGGACACTCGGATTTTCACGTAAAAATTGTCATCTCATTTCTCTCTATTGTGCATTTTTTGCATCAACAGTACGTTGGAGGCCGTTAAGGTCTCTAAAGGCTTTAACTTGCACGTGGCATCTCATTTTGTTGAAGTTCCAAACTACTTAAATGCCAGTGGCATCTCATTCTTGTTGAGGTGGCCAGAAACATACATGATGTTCTTTAAAACTTCTCAGAATCCTTACTTGTCTTTCCTCAGTGAAACTTTGAGATCACCCATCACTGGTCCTTCGGCATGCCAGTGGCGTCTTCAAGTGTTCTCTCATTCGCTGGCCAACAAAAATATTTTTGACGCACAAGAGATTCACATGCAGTTTCTTCGCATGAGATTATCTCATCGATCCTCTTTTGTTTGTTGATCATAGATTCACATGCTTATTACTATAGATCCCCATTGAGCATATCTACACCTGATCTACTCAACATTTCAAATTCTTCAATCATATAAGAGGATCAAATTTATTTACGTTATTAATTTCATTTAATTAGTTGCTTCTTGTCATATTAATCTTAATAGTTTTGATTTTTTTTTTTTTTTTTGGTTGCAAGTGTTCATTGTTCTGGGGAATCTCTGGGCAATATCTCCAGAGCTCCTTTCACACACCACTTGACTCAAAAATCTCACCCTTTTGCATGACATAGCAGCACGAACGTCAATCATAACAATTATTCAAACTGATCATATTCGGCTTGAGAAATATTCATCAGATATGTAGCTTAGCTCGCACCGGTCAATTGCTTTAAAATGATTTCGAGTCACGCTCCTCATAACTAATTAGGAAATGGCGAGTGCGATATCTGTAACGTCAATGATTAATATGAACAAACTACTTAGAGGAATTATTTCGATTATATCTCTATAAATATAGTAGTCCTTTTTATAACTTATAAACATCTCTTTATAGTATGAGAATCATGTTGCCCTTCTTTATTTTAGTTACGTTGCTTGATTTAAAATTAATAACTTCTTTTATACTTTTATTAATGTGTACAATACTCGGTATAGATTGTAAAATGACTGAAAATAAAATAAAAATTTACGATAAATTGCATCTGTGTCTTTGGCTTTGAAAATATATTATAAATTAATCCTAATTTTTTAAAAATCATAATTTGAGTCTTAGGTTTTAAAAGTATTATAGCTTGACACCAAGTAAAATATAATTATTAATTTTTACCATTATAATATAATATTATTTTCAATCATTAATAGTTTTACTTTTTAGAATATATTTTTAATTATAAATTATTAAAGTGAAAAAAACAATAAAAGGAATAAATTATAAAGAGTGAGGATACAGTAGTATAATGATTCTCTAAAGTGTGCAAATTATTCAAACTAGTCAAAAAAATTCAATTTTTATGATTTTTTAATCACGAAATGACATCGAAATAGAAGAGTTATTGAAGAAAAAAATTAATATTGAGGTTTTTCAAAAATTAGGATTAATTCCCAATGCACTAGTGATTACGGGGCCTGGATGCAATTTTCCCTAAAAATTTAAATTTAGAAAACCGAGTGAATTATTTTGAAATGGCTTCTAGAAATAAATTGCCAATACCTGCTCGGCGAGGAGCCATGGCATTCCTCTGCTTTTTTAATCTCCAGGAATCCCTGTGCCGTTTTACTCTGGAGCCTGCAAGCCATCAACATGAACATTCTTTAACTCGGCGCGCGCATGGAGCTCGCTGATCTGAACAAACCAGCAGTTGAAAAGAAAAAGGCGAAGAGGAAGACGATGAATGTTGTGAGGATATCTGTATAATTGAGAGTTTATTTTATCATTGTTTTTATTTATGGGTATCTTCTTGTAATCGTTCTCTTTGTTTAAATACTAATGAAAATTAGGGTTGAGATAACCCATTATCCCCAATTTGGTATCAGAGCCGCATAGCCGCCGCCTCATTCGAGATTCACGCTGGCCGCCCTCGCCCTCGCAGCGCTCGCCGCTCCCGTAGCGCTCGTGCCCGCAATGCTCGCCACGGGCGAGATCATCGCACTACCGCGCTCGCCGCGCTCGCCGGCACTGCAAGCAAGATAAGCTTTCTTTCGATTCATTTGCAGATCTGTGCCATCAAACCCAGATTTTGCACAAAATCAATGCTAATTTCTGTTGCATTCTTGCTGATCTACATTTTCGCCACACCATGATGGAGCTTCCTCCTCTTTGATCATTTTTTTTGTCGGGTAGTTAGTTCATACTAGCTTGTTTCAGCAATCTATGGTGGGCATAACAGTTTCAACGGTAATTAAGATGTAGCACAATGTATTTTCAATCATCAAAATTGCACTTCCTAAGTGCAACCATTGTCGCGATTTACGTTAAAGAATTCTCTTTTATTAATTTTTTATTGTACTTCCCAAATCTGAGATCTTCATCATGACTGACGTAGAAGAAATAGGAAAAAATATTACAGATAGTGGTGTTCCTATTGTGATACGATCCGGAGGAATGATGGAGAATCCTTCTTTACAAATTAGCACTGTGAAATTGGATGGACCGCATACCTATTATCAATGGTCTCGTTCTATTAAGTTCTTCTTAAGATCTTGTGGTTTAAAAGGACATATTACAGGAGCTAAGCACCAACCGAGTTCAAACAGTGCGGGATGCACGCAGTGGGTGACAGAAAACTCACAGATTGTTATATGGCTTCTGCATTCAATGACTCCCGACATCAGCTATCCCATCTCCTTTTGTGATACTACAAAGGAGATGTGGGACACAGTGGCACAGACTTATTCCCAAAGAGGAGATATTGCTCAGGCTTTATGTGCTGAGTATAGGGTTCAAGAACTTCGTCAAGGGGAAATAACTGTTACTGCTTTTGTTGCAGAGCTAAGGCGTTTGTGGATTGAGATTGATTCCTTGTGCACCTTTTCACCAACGAATGCACAGGATATTGCTGCCTTCCAGAGATACATTGAGAGGGAGCGAATTTTTCATTTTTTTATCGGGGCTCAATCCCATGTATGATGCTATTAGAAGTCATATTCTCAGCAGAGGAGGTGATTTACCATCACTTCAGGAGATTTTTTCAATCATATTAAGTGAAGAAACACGCAGACTTGTCATGCCCATCAAGAGTTCACCTGTGTCAGCACTGGTGGTCATTCTGCAGAAGGATGAGGAGTCTATCATGTGTGAATACTGCAAAAAATCTGGTCATACTCATGTTTTTTGCTAGCAACTACATGGGAGACTCTGTCGTGGAGGACAGGGACGTGGTAATCGAGGTGGACGAAGTGGTGGTCGTGGATAAAGCCGAGCTCACTTCTCTGAGCATTAGGGGAACTGCACTGATCCTGATAGTACTATGACTACTGAAGAGTTACAGACTTTTCTACGCATCTTGAATAAACTTGAGTCTACCAATATTGGATCCTCCAACAAGAGTTCAATTTCTATACCTTCTGATCATACTATCTCTAGTTCATATTTTGTTGAAATAGGTAACCTCTTAAGTGCACGTCTCAGTAATAGTTATGAATCTAGTTCTCCTTAGATTATAGATTCTAGTGCCACAAATCATATGACTGGTATATCCAGTATATTTACCTCATATAATCCTTATTCAGGTAAAGATAAGGTTCGGATTGTTGATGGCTCCTTTACCCCAGTCATTGATAAAGGTGTTGTTAGATGCTCATCTTCTCTCAGTCTTTCTTCTGTTCTACATGTTCCTAGTTTTCCTATAAACTTGTTATCTATTAGTTCTATTACTAATGATCTAAATTATAATGTTACATTTTTCCCTTCTTATTGTATCTTGCATAGGCTAACAACGGAGGAGATCATTGGAGTTAGTAAAATGTGCAATGGTCTTTATTTGCTAAATAACAGTGAGCTAATCAGAAGGAAGACATGGTTGACTACATCTATTTCATCAAAGGACAAAAGTAGAGAAGCTCTGTTACTTCATTGCAGACTAGGACATTTATCTTCTGTAGCATTATCTAAAATTTTTTCGACATTTAGTAAAATGTTAGATTTGGCTTGTGATGCTTGTGAATTTGCAAAATTAACCAGAAGTACCTATACATTCTCTGGAAATAGAAGTAAAAAAACTTTTGATTTGGTACATTCTAATGTGTGGGGTCCTTGTAACACTACCTCTTTGTCTGGATACAAATAATTTGTAACATTTATTGATTGTTATAGTAGAACTACTTGGGTTTATTTGTTAAAACATAAGGATGAGGTGACTCAATCATTTATTGAGTTCTTTCGAATGGTGGAAAATCAATTTGAGACAAGAATTAAAATTCTCCGATCAGATAATGGTACCGAATACATGAATAAAATGCTTCAAAAGTTTTTGAGGGACCACAGTATTATTCATCAAACAACTTCTGTGGATACTCCTAACTAGAACGGGGTAGCTGAGAGGAAGAATAGATATTTGTTAGAAGTGACAAGATTACTTCTATTTACTATGAATATGCCAAAGTACTTGTGTGGAGAGGCAGTCTTGACGGCTACCTATTTGATCAATCGGATACCCTTAAGAAATTTAGAGTTCAAGACTCCCCTTGAGTGTTTGAAAGGAGAAACAACGTACATTGTTCCACCCAAAGTATTTGGTTGTGTATATTTTGTGAGAGACCATAGGCCAATGGTGGGAAAGTTGGATCCTCGAGCATTAAAATGTGTATTTGTTGGATACTTGCTGACTAAAAAAGGGTATAAGTGTTATTATCCTCCAGAGCGACGTATGTTGGTCTCCATGGATGTGGTTTTTAGAGAAGATCAAGCATATTATACTAATCAGGATGATATGAAAGAACATGATAACATCAAGCATATTATACTAATCAGGATAATATGAAAGAACATGATGCCAATCCGCATGAAAGGCCTGGAATTCTTGATGAGTTCCTTATCACTTCTATCTATTCTGTTGATCACACTAGTTGTGAGGGGGAGACAGTTGAAGAGACTGAAGAGACTGGGGCCAATGCACATCTTGATCATGAAGAAGATAATCAACATTTGAGAGATGAAATTGGAGGGGCCAATGTATATCTTGATCATGAAGAAGACAATCAACATTTGAGAGGTGAAATTGAAGGGACTAATGCACATTTGTTGAATCTCTATGATGCCCCTACTGTTGCTGCCTCTGATCCCACTCATTTAATTGATAATATTTTTCCTTCATCGCCTATTTTTTCTGATTTAAACTTATTTATTGCTCATCGTAAAGCTTTTAGAACTACTAGTCTCCTTAGTCGCTATCGTTATGATATTTTTAATTACGTGTCCTATGAAACTATATCTCCTGAGTACAAAGTTTTTCTTCCAAATTTGTCATATTCTAATATCCCGTGTGATTGGAAGGTTACTATGACTGATCCTTGTTGGAGAAAAGCAATGGAAGATGAAATGAAGGCTTTAACTAAAAATAATACTTGGGAGTTAGTGTCGTTGCCACAAGGAATTTCGATCAGTTGGATGCAAGTGGATATTTACTATAAAGTATACTTCTGAAAGAAATATTAATAGGTACAAAACTAGACTTGTAGCAAAAAGGTACACACAAACATATGGTGTAGATTATGATGAGACATTTGCACCAGTTGCTAAGATAAACTCTGTTCGTACCTTGATATCCTGTGCAGCTAATCTCGGCTGGAAACTATTTCAGTTAGATGTGAAAAATGCTTTTCTTTATGGTGATTTACAAGAAGAAGTCTATATGGAAATTTCCTCTGGCTTTACTAGAAAAGAAACTACAAGGAAAGTATGTAAGTTGAAACACGCCCTTTATGGGTTAAAATAATCACCACGTGCCTAGTTTGATCGATTTCGAAAGACACTCATCTCTATAGGATACAAGTAAAGTAATGCAGATCATACTTTATTTTTTAAACATATCAAAGGGAAGGTAGCAGTCTTAATAGTATATGTAAATGATATAGTAGTCACTGGAGATGCTACAAATGAGATCTCAAATTTAAAAAATAAGTTGACACAAAAATTTGAAATGAAAGATTTGGGAGAGCTCAAATAGTTTTTGGGTATTGAGGTAGCTCGATCTAAACATGAGATTTTTCTTTCTCAAAGAAAGTATGTATTGGATTTATTATCTGATACAGGTATGTTGGGTTGTAAATCTACATCTTTCCTAATTGATCAAAATCACAAATTAGTTGAAGAAGTTGGTGAACTCATTGACAAAGGGAGATATCAAGTATAGTTAGGAGACTTCTTTATCTATCTCACACTAGGCCTGATATAGCATATGTTGTGGGTGTAATTAGTAGATATATGCATAATCCTCTTGACCCTCATATGAAAGTAGTTACGCAAATTTTGAGATACTTGAAAGGATGCCCAGGTATGGGTATTTTGTTTTCTCCAAATGGTCACTTGAAAGTAGAATATTTTACTGATGTTGATTGGGCAGGGTCATTGGATGACAGGAGATCAACCTTTGGTTATTGTACATTCATTGGCAGCAACTTAGTAACGTGGCGTAGTAAAAAGTAATCAGTAGTACGAGCTAGAAGCAGAATATCTAGCCATGACTTTGGGAGTCACTGAATTGCTATGGCTTAAAACTCTTTGATCTAAGCTTGGTCTCTTCTCTCAAGCTCCACTTATGCTCTATTGTGATAACAAAGCTGCGATAGATATAACAAATAATTCTATTCAATACGATAGAACTAAGCATGTGGAGATTGATAGGCATTTTATTAAAGAAAAGCTAGAAGCTAAAGAGGTTTGTATACCATATATTCGCTCATGTGATCAATTGACAGACATTCTCACAAAAAGTCTAAGCTCTCAAGTATTTTCTTTTATTGTTACCAAGATGGGCATACATGATATTTATGCTCCATCTTGAGGGGAAATGTTGTGAGGATATATGTATAATTAAGAGTTTATTTTATCATTATTTTTATTTATGGGTATCTTCTTGTAATTGTTCTCTTTGTTTAAATATTAATGAAAATTAAGGTTGAAATAACCCATTATCCCCAATTATGAAGAAGAAGAAACCGGAGACGAAAAACAGAGGATGAGGAAACAGAGCTGAAAATGAAATGCAGGCTGGTCGAGCTAAACATTCTTTAACTTGGTGAGCGCATGCATGGAGCTCGCTGATCTGAGCAACCCAGCAGTTGAAAAAGAAAAGGGTGAAGAAGATGATGATGATGAAGATGAAGAACAATAAGAAGAAACCCGAGATGGAAAACGGAGGAAGATGAAACAGAGCTTAAAATGAAATGCAGGCTGGTGGAAGACGGGGGAAGAAGAAGAAGAACCGCATACCAGGAAAGCGCCGCGCGACCGCCGGGCCGCCATCTTTCTCACTCATCGTCCCAAAGTTGCCGCGGCAGGTGAACCAGCACGCCCATTTCAGCACCAACTTCGTTTTGGAGCAGCATAGACTGTAGCATTCGCTGAACGTGCCTGCTCCCGCCTCTGTTCGCCCTGCCATAACTATCAGAAGGAGACTTACGCTCAGAAGCAGCCTCAGCTTCATCGCCATCTCTTCTTCTTCCTCTTGCTTCACCCTCGAGTGGTTGAAGATCATCTATTTCGTAGCTTTAGAAATAGGGAAATGGGGATATGGAGGTGGCTGTAGCCGTTGGAAATGGGGGGTCTAATTCAAAAATGACAGTTTTCAGTTGTTCTCTGCTCTATTTTCAGTTTAAGACCGTTGGACCTACTGATTTCTATTTTTGGTAGTCATACCTATGACTGAGTCTCTTCCGCTACGCATTTTGCTCGAAACTCAGCTCAGAATACATTTATATCTGAAAATATTACATTTGTATTATTTGTAAGATTTTATTTATATAATTATGATTATTCAAAATTTATTTGTATGAATCTAAATGTTATATACATACATGTATATATATATCACTCAAATTAATAATTATTAGAATTAAATAAAATATACATGAAATATTTTATATATATAGAATGTTATTTGCCCAATGCTATCCCAAAGGCAGCCTGTTAAGTACTCTATCTATGATTCGGTCACCACTAACCACCATATCATCCATCACTCACTGACGACAGCTATGCTGTTTGCTTTCTACTATTGTAATATTACAGTTTAGCGGATGACTTTTGCGTAAATAGATAATGAAGTATGACTAATATGTTTATATAATTATTCAAAACTGCAGGTATGTAATTGATTGACCTCTCAATATTTATACTATATATTATATGTATTTAAGAATTTTTATGTATATTTAAAATATTTACATTTATGAATATATTATAGGGTAAAATTGCATTAAGCCCCCTGAGGTTAGAGAGATAATACAAAATAATTCTAATTTTAAGAATTTTGCAAAACAGGTCTCTCAAGTATGATTTGTATTAGTATATAGATTCCTCAAGTATAATTTATACTAGCACATTGGTCCCCCAATTTGACTCTCGCCAGTTAACTTGATTCCTATTGATATAAAATATCAATATTAACTAAACATAGTCCTTAAACTCTTTTCTATATACGAAAAAATCCCTCATGTACTCTTACAATCGCTACAATCTCTCTTTTTATTTTCTTGAACTCTTATTGTAGCTTAAATTCATCCTCTTAATTTAATATTTCTTCTTTTAAGGAAAGAAATATCAAAAATATACTTATTATTTTAGGTGGCATGAAAATTCTAAGAGTAAAACTTTAACATCCCGTGATCCCAATGTAAAGGTATTGTCTGCTTTAGCTTTAAGAAAATTACGTGACTTGAGTACTTCCAAAGAGGTCACCCATCCCAGTGCAAGTATGTTTAACTGCAGGTTTTCTATCATTAGCCTCACGATTTTTCTCAGAAAAGGGCTCTACTATTTGAGATCATGTTATCTGCTTATACAGCTCAAGATCTCCCTCTTTTTCTAGTGTGGGACGATTCATTCTTGTGCCTCTCTCATTTACTATTTGAGATCATGTTATCTACTTATACAATTCAAAATCTTCCTCTCTTTTCGATGTAGGATGATTCAATCCTATGCCTCTCTTACCACTATTTATCGGCCTAGGAGCCTGTCAGGAGCTGCACTTTACCTCAATAATTTCTCTCTTAAGCCATAACTCGGCGATCACTCTCAGGCCTCTTCGATCACGGGCGTCATAAAAACTATTTATCGTTATTTTAATAGAGTTATAATGTTTTGGACTAAATATGCTAATACAAATCATAATTAGGAGATCTTTTTTGAAAAAATTTTAAAATTAGAACCACTTTGTATTCTCTGTCAAACCATAAGGACCCAGATTCAATTTACCCTATATTATTTTGTCAACAAAAATATATATATATATATATATATATATATATATAT
>JAEMOT010000234.1:3063-28095 GCA_019297695.1 Apostasia ramifera
CGGCGAGCAGAGATTGCCCATCACCTTTTCTCCGGAAAACCAGGGTGGAGCTGCACACGCCACATAGCTATAAAAACCACTGAACAGTCCCCCCAAGACAGGGACGGAGATACACAGAGGGATATGCACAATAACAAAAAGAATAGATAGAGAAAAACAGGAAAGGAGGGTCTTTCTTTTGATTGTAACAGTACTCCGGCTGAGGAGCTCCTGGCTTCTTCTTCTTCTTCTTCTCCTTCTTCTTTTTCTTCTTCGACTCTTCAAAAGGCATTGTACAGCCTTAAAGGCTATCATTTTCTTATTAGTGAAACTTCTTCGCTGACCGACCGGTGGACGTAGGGGATTTCCTCCCTGAACCACCTTAAATCTCTGTGTGCTTTTCTGGTTGCTTCGGACTAAATCTTCTCCCTGAGCCTCTATTAACAGGCTCGTCACCCCTTTGCGCGCCGCCGTCTCCCGGAACTCTCTTTCTTTGGTGTTTCTTGGGATCCCCACATCCTACTTCAACACTAAGTTTTATACTTCCTGTATTATAAATAGTTAAAAGGATATTCTACGTATTATTATTATATGAGATGAATAATCTTATCAATAATATTTCTTTCCAACTTATAAATTATGAATAAAAATGTCAAAATATTTTTATATTATTACATTTTTTAACCTGTGATTATTTTAACCACGAGATAAAAAGAATCAAAGTAGGAAATTTGATATAGAAGTTAGAGGCCAATTCTCTGTTGCTAACTAGATTTCCACCTTCCATTGTGGAATTCAACTACACTTCGACTAGATGATCCGACCTGATACATTTGTAATTAATGGATTGAATTTTGGATCTACCTTGATCCAATTAGATATTGATCCTACAATTTAAGTAAATTTAAATAATAAATAATTAATTTAATTATTTATATTTAACTTTAATCTTAGTTTCAGGAATCCCTAAATCTAATCGCAGCTTTACACATTGCACTCTCTGTGTTGCTACCTACGTCTGCACTTTTCCCTTCTTTGCCGACAAAAATAGTTGTATATTTCATCGAAATTATAGTATAAGAAGCAACTGAATATCTAGCCATTATATCATGAAAATAACTTTTTATATTAGTTGGCATAAGAAATATTTTAATAGGACTTCTTCAAATAACTGAAATTAAAATATTTTTTTTAAATTATTTGTTGTAAAGGAAGATATCTTCTGCCTCTTTAAAGAGATTTTTAACAATCTTGTGAGCTTTATTTATTATTACGGTCTATCAAAAGTACTCCAAATCGAGATACAACATAAAATAAAAGAATTTTTACATACAAGACATGAAATTTATACGAAATTATACATTTCACCATCAATTCGTAAATATTACTACAATCACACCATATTCATTTAAATTTTACGCATTTCACATATTTCACATATTTCATATACTTTATAATATTATGTGTAAATTAAAATACATAAATTTATTAGTATTTAAATTGTAATATATATTTTTATTTTTTACTGTAAACACATCAATTTTCTTACTTCAATTAAAGATTATAGCCATGTGGATTTAAATTCGACACCCTAATTGAAAATTTTAAATAGGATAAATAAATTAAAATACATAAATTCATAAATATTTAAATTATTATTTATATAAATTAATTTATTTATAGTATTTAATTAATATATTAATAATATAGTTAAGATCAAGGCCAATTTAGAAATATAAAATTCACCATCAAAGAGTATGGTGTGAAATATATGAAATACGTAAAATTTAAATGAATATGGTGTGATAGTGGTAATATTTATGAATTGATGGTGAAATACGTAATTTCGTGTAAATTTCATGTTCTGTACGTAAAAATCCCTAAAATAAATTCCTTGTGAATCAAGAAGAGTCAAACTAGATTAAATATTACAAATAAATTTCATTTTTTTTTTTTGATAAGCCAAACATAACTTTTCATATACACCCAAAATCATGTATCAACCCGCTCAATTACAGATATTATACATAACGCTGTTTGTTTTTCTAAAATTGCACGCCTAACAGCGAAAACTAAATAATGTATTTTAAGGCAAGAACTATATAACACAATGGGTTTCCTAATGGAAAGAAGAGGATGCAAAAATTTCAGCACATAAAGGAAGCAAGTTAGGCAGTTTGCACGGTTAAAGTTGAAACTTTCTTCTGCAACTTACCTCTCAGATGCCTGATCTTGGCTTCAACTCCTGCTGTGAACCCGATCTTGGTTTCTTGCCGAGCTTTCCTTCTCTCCCTCTTCCACATATGCTGGTCTTCGACATCCTTCCTGTAGTATCTGATCTCCTGAATCACATGATGATCCATAGGATGGAAGGTTCGCTGATAAGAGATGTGGGCGAGGTACGGAATGGTGCAGGCTGCCGTGACTAGAAGAGTTACGATCCAATATATTGGAGATGGGGCGAGGGCCTCCATAAGTATCTGGTACTCATCCTTGGAGAACAATGGCGACGAAAGGCCATAGCCTAGAAGGAAGACGTACCAGGTAGCAATGCTGCCCCACACGAAGAGGTGCTGGATCCATGTGAAGTGACTCATTGTCAAGGCTATCTGCATGTTGACAGTCCAGATAATGGCTGTGAACATGGTGGTACCCACTATAGCCATGTCTGCGGTCTGCCCGCTGGCCCGAAAAGCTTGCTTGTCTAATATGTTGATGGTTAGGAAGAAGATGACGAGGGATGAGTATAGACCATTACCCATCCAACCAAAGATCCTATACCAGTCGAAAAACAAGTTCTTCGGTCCTTGTTGGTACAGTGCTGGGAACTGTTCGAAGTATTAAGCAAGGGATGAGTCAAGCCATCTCAAAATTAACTGAATTCAAGTAGTCCACTGAATAAAAGGAGTTGCGCGGTTTACCAATCAATGCATAAAGAATAATAACCAGAAGAATTGCGTAACAATAACTAATTGGTAAAAAGCACTTGGGTCCCTTGGGAAACTATTTCGAACCCCCATCATTAGAAACCTCCAATTTGGTCTTTACATTTAACAGTTAGCATTTAGGTCCTATCAAACATAATTGTAATCTCCCATCAATTGACAAGTCAAATACCTACATGTTGAAAATTTACACTAAGTTGCGCCTAATGATCATTAAAAGTTATTGATGAAGAATGGTTAATAGTGGTGAATATAATGATTTCTATTAAGAACGATGGGGCCAATGCTACGAGTTTCTGAAAACTGAGAGATCAAAGCTGAATGATCAAAAAGCGCTTTGTATCCTAACTAATTTTTGGGATATGTACATACTTATCATACTAAATATGCACATTTACATATTAAACTAGCTTAGGATAGAAGAGATGAGAACATTCATTGAGCATTAAACTAGCTTTTAAAACATTTATATTTTTTATCTTGAAAATTGTGTTATGAGAACTTAGTTGCTTCTAATCTAGCTTAGGATGGAGAGATAAGAACATGCACTTACATCATTATATATTAATATCTACACACATCACACCATTATAATAAGGCAATAAACGATATAATCTTCTTTCAAAAGTTTATGCTGAAAATACTTATAACATGATAAAATAGTAACATTTACATGTTTTCAGTGTGTACAATGTAAATCCCAAGATTAAAATGGTTAATATGTATGAAAGTTGTGAATGCACATTTCACTTTATAATTGAGTTTTCTTACAAAAACATAAACAAGATTTAGAAATAATACTACATACATCAGCTAATAGGAATTAGGTCAAGGTTCATAAAGATGAAAGCTATTGATAATAATGATGATGATGATGATAGGTAGAAGAAAACATGGTCTCATTGCTACTTTGGTGGTGGAAGGTCATTATCAAAGAAGAAGCATAGAATGAGAGCTGGAATAACCTGCAAGCAAACTTCAGCAGGTACATCTTGCTCGAAGACTCCCAGTGAAATAACTGGCAATGACGTCAGAATCACGTTGAATAGTAGCATGTACCAATCATCATAGATAGATTGACCAGAGAATCCCGTATATGCCTCGAAATAGAATATGGTGAGACCAAAGGCTATATTCTTGTAAAAGAAATAACATATCTGTAGGTTGAAAATTAATAATAAGTTGAATTCTCAAATATAAGACCTGAAAGTGCAAGCTAAGTAAAAGAATGTTGAGGACTAATATATAGAGTCAAAGGAAGAACCAGGTAAAACCATCCTATTGGTCTTACCATCTGGGCTATCCTTTTATAGCACCAATGACCATGTACAACAAGAAGCCGTTCAAGAAATCGAAACTGGGCGATGGAGAAATCGCTGGCCATCACTGCCTGCAAGATCATAAAATTCTTAAGCTTGCACCATCTCTACTGCAGCAAAATTATGATGGATGCTAAATTTTCCAACAAAACAGCTCAATGCAAAATTGAAGGATGTCTTAGGATAATCAGATCAATACATAAGTTTGAAGCGTGAGTTTTCTACCTGCATTCCTTCCACCCCACTAATACCAACACCAATATCAGCCTCTTGAATCATGCCAACATCATTTGCACCATCACCTATGGCTAGAGTAGTTTTTCCTGTTCCCTCTTTCACCAAACGAGTCACCTTACAGAAAGGAATCACAATAAATCTTACAGAACTAATATATGATGGGCCACTTTGTATGAGTAAGAAGCCATATGACACAAATGTCCCGTATGTTACCAGAGCTTTTTGCTTAGGGGAGACACGACAGCATATAACAGAAGCGCATGCAACTGCTAAGTTAAGGAAGTGTTTCTTCATGTCATCCTCTAAAGCATAGCTTAGAGCTTTTCCGTCGATTATTAAAGCAAAAGCTGCATGGGGATCCTTCTCTAATTTTATCATTTGCGAGGCATTAGAGATTTGCATCAACATGTTCTCCTCAATTACCTATCATTAATCAATAATAAAAGATTACTTGCAACGCTGTTGCTTTACATAAGTAAAAAACAATGTTAATTGAAGAAATAAATCACCAATTTTGCATCTTGCCCTAATAAGTCAACATCCATTGCGGATACACATATCTGTTTCATGCCTTGCCTCAATAGACTGCAAGCAAAGCTGCAAAGACAAAAGTACATTTGTATTTTAGGAATACCAGAGTGACAACCAGCACAAGAACTTTAGCATCAGAGGAAGATACAAACCCTATATTAATAGCAGTTTCCATCTTATCACCAGTTAGAACCCAGATTTTCAAACCAGCTTGTGCTAACTTATCAATGCATTGTGGTACCTGTGAAGAGGATTGAATTTGAAGATTTTGACAAGCAATCAGTCGTAAAGCAAAAGTCTAGAATAAATACATACTCCTTTCTGCAATTTATCTTCAACTGCTGTAGCACCAACTAGAATTAAATCTCGTTCGATCAAGTCAGCAACTCGCTCCAGTTGAGTCTCACGATACGGTCCAATAGTCGTTTTTGCTTTAAGGAATTCAGCATTCCAAGTTGAGTATTCAAGTTCCCCAAGCTTCCTGTATGCTAGTGCCAAAGTTCGCAAGCCTGCTTCCCCATATTCATTCAGATGTTTTCTAGTATCTTCCTCATACATTTTTCCATCTTTTGAAAGTCTTTCACATATTACACTGATCCGTTCAACAAAAAGTTCAAATATAATTGCATCATAATATTGCATGCATACTCATTTGCTATCTTCATCTAAGAGATGACTTTAGATAACAAAGAAAGTTTGGCCAAATGAATTCAAAGCCATGAAAAATGAATAAAAATGCAAAATATACCTGTCAGCACCTTTGCAAAGGAGAAATATCAGCCCCAGTTCATCGCGTACAACTACTGACATCCGTTTTCTTTTGCTATTAAATTCCAAAAGATTAAGGATCTTGAACTCCCTGCAAAAAAACCTTCCTATAATCTTCAAATCACAAAAGTTTCATTGGCGCAGAGAAAATGAAAAAAACTAGAATCTCATCATTCAGGTTCCATCACTTTCTGACCTTTCTGTGGGAATCCCCGACATATACTTTTCATGGATAAAAACGCTTGACTGAGTCCTATTACAAAATTCGAACCCAAATTCCCTGGCTGCAACAAGAAATGCACCCTCGTCTGGTGACTCTGCTTCATAATTGAACCCACCAGTTTCCACGTTCGGCTCAGGAATTGCAGTGTGGCATAATGCGAGAATCCGCATGAATAGAAGAATAATATCAGCCTTGGGTTCCTTGGTCCAATTTCCATGCATGAGGCGTTCATCTTCAAAGCTAAAACCTTTGATATGAGGCTTCTTGTCTTTTCCCACTATAGGAGAAACAAGATTCACTGGTTCAATTTCTGATGATCCAAACTGAGCTGGGTTCTCCCATAAATCTTGAGTCCCATGCTGGCTAGGAGCATTCAAAGCTTCTGAAGCCATTTGCTTTACTGCAGCCATTTCCACTTCACTAGAACCCACACCATAAGACACACCTGCAATAGAACACTTTAAAAAATCCATTTCATTGCAAGTAAGAGTTCCTGTTTTATCCGTTAAGATTGTATCGACCTGACCAAGCTCTTCATTTAAATTCGAAGTACGGGATTGTGCTGGATTCCCAGACTCTTCATCATACATGTGAATGTCATCATTAATGAACCTTGCTTGCAAGACCTTGACAATTTCAATAGATACATACAGTGAAATAGGTATGAGATATCCATACAAGATAAGTGCTGTGACAAGATGGAAAATTCCAGCTGTTGCAGCTTTTGAGGGATCGTACAAGTTTGTGGTATTGTTTGGTTGCAAGTACCACCATTTCGGCATCCCAATCTTTGTCATCACAGCAAAACCAATCGAACTTATCAAAGAAATCATCACAAGAAGGCTGAATAGTATATATATGATGTAGTCCATTTTCTTTTCGATTCCGCTTCTTTTTGACGGTAAATGTGTTGCATTTTGCATAACTTTACTATCATGACCAGCAAAAATAACGACTCCATAAATGTAGGTAGTATTCCTCAGCTTTGAATCTCTGAGAAGGATTTGGCTTGGATCAAGGGCATAAACCTGCCGCTCATATTCAAAATTCCCCACGAATGAGTACAGGCCAGGGTTTGGGTCCTCACATCTGATTGTGCCTCTGAATTCTTTGAAACAATCGTCCTCCTCCAAAGGTAGGGTTACCTCTAATGACCTCTTCACTTTCAAGTTTGTCTCTCCATCCAAATTCATAGTTTCAACATAACATATCCCATCATCATAGCTAGATGACAGAAGAAGCAGGTCAGCTGGAAAGAACTGATCCTTTTCTACTTTGACAATATCCCCAACTCGAATATTTTGCGAGTTCTTGTGACCAAATTGACCGCCCCCTTTGTGAACACTAACCTTCCTGAGATTAACCTTCATGTCCTGCATGAACCTTCGCCAATCTTCCAATGCCTCCTTTGCCATACTTAACCCAACAACAAAGACCAGTGGGGCAATCATGCTCACTGCAGAGAAGGGGGCGACTGGTGTGAGTGAGAGGACAGCAGCCAATAGGAAATAAAGGTTTGCAACTCGCCGGAATTGTTCAAATATCGCCTTTGGGAAGAAAGTGATGACATTGTACTTGGTAGTGGATATGCAGTTGGTTGGATATCTGAATGGCTTCTTCCTGTGGACATGAGGTTGGTTGCAGTAGACAACTCGAGAGTAGCCAGGGCCTTGGAGGGATGGAGGGTTATCTGAATCTAATTGCACGGAGGGACGGATACAGGAGAAGGAATAGAGCTTGCTCCACCTTAGCTTCTCCCTTATCCTTCCCCCAGCCATCCTTCCTTTCCAAGGGTTTATTCAGCTCGAACTTAATCTAAACCATTCATCTATTATGCATCGCCCTCTTCCCCGCGATTCTTTATCTTGTGAATTAAACAACAGAAGACAGGCTCGAACACAAACATCTAATACCTGAAAGATTTCAAAGTTTTCAGGGAAGAACAATCTACATCCGGAGCCACCAATAAAATACAAGAAACAAATCAGAACTCAATCAACCGCATTGCCTCCAGATCTGCGTTTCCCGTAAATTTACACATGAAAAGAGAACATAGAAAGAAAGAAATTCAAATTAGGGGAAGACACAGAAAGAAAATATTCACGAAGACCTAGTAGCTTAAAAAAGGATCAAGATCCCCTGATTTATCTTCACAGAACAGATCAAATGGGCATAAAAAGAAAAACCCACATTCGAACACCGAAAGAATCTAAGAACCAACAAGATCTTAACCCAAAAAACAGAAAAGATCTAGCTTAATAGATTCCGGAACAAATGGAGAAAAACCGAACCGACCTTGATTTTCAGGATAGCAGCATAAACCAGCGAATGCTCCCCTCCGCCATCCTCCAGCTCCTGTAAAGCGGGCGAAGAGACAGGATAGAGGACTCGAAAGAGAACGAGAAGGAGAGATCTCGCCGGAAAGCGCAGAGGGTTTTGCTGCGAGAGCTCACCGCTCCAGCGAGGGCCGGGAAATTCCGGCCTCCGTCGGTTAAATTTGTTTTTTCAAAATAATTCAGAAAATAAAAACTCTCTCTCTCTGTTGAGGCTGTACAGCAGGAAGCAATAAATATTACAAATTACCTATTTCTCAAAATTCACAAAATTTATAAAAATAATTTCAGTTATAAATTATACTTTAAATATCTTTAATTAAAATAAAATATTCTATTCATAAACCTTAATCAATTCTAACAAATAATATTCTAACCCACATAATAAAATAAATTAATATCAAATATAATCTTTAACTTTAATTTTCACTAGTTACATCACCATCAATTTCAATCAATGGCTATATCATTATTATTTTAAATAATTAGATTTTCACCTTATTAAAATCATTAATAAGGATCTAAAATTTTTGATCATTATTAAAACATAAGCCAAACTTAGATAAATACCATGATAATAATAGATCAAATATTTAAGTATAATTAATAATTGAAGCTAATCACCAATTTTATAAATTTTAATAATTAGGTATAAAATTTACAATATTAATTACTAAATATAATGTTGCATAAGACTAAATGTGTAATTTTCCTTACAAAAATTTGTTAGTCACATTTAAAATGTGTTGTATTTTATCACTAAGATCTTTCATGCAAATAACTCAATTATCATTTTTTTTTGGCAAAAACAAATTCCATAATTAATGACAATCCTCATTTAAAAGAATTATTTTATTGTTGAAATTATTCTGCCTTCTATATCTAAATAAGCATTAACTAATCATTAAAAAAAAAATATTTTCACTTTTAAATAATAAGCATTAAAGAATATTTAGTTTATTATTATCTTAATGTTATGTTATGTAATCTAGATATAACATCTAGATATCATCTTTTAATTAATAATTTTATAATTTTATAAAATATTATTTATAAATATTACTAAATTAATTAATTATTTTCTCTATATAACATAACGTAATACTATAATAATATTGAACCAAATATCTTATAAGTAGAAATTTAATAATTTCTCTAATTTGTCTATTATATATCCACATGCTTAACTAGAAGTAGAATAAAAATTAAAGTTAAAATAATTAATTCAATTCTTTAGATTTACAAAATAAACATGCTTTGAGTTTTTTTTTAGAATGTAAAATTATTTTTAAATTATAATCTCTAATTTTAAGTTTTCAAATCATTTGATAATTGAAGACTTAACGTAGTATTTTAAATTTCAAGTTCAAATCCTAATAATTTCAAAGTATCAATAACATAATATTAAATATATATATATATATATTTATGTATATTTCAATCATAATATACAAACTTAAGTTTTAAATTTCTTATATCAATGGTTAACCGACACTTTGGTCTCGTTTAGTTTGACGTATTTTTTTTTTAATTTAACATAAATTTTAAATATAAAAATTAATTTTATTTTACATCCAATATAAATTTAAATATTATAATTAATTTTATTTCACATCTTACAAACTTTTAAATATTAAAACTAATTTTTTTATTTTTAAACTTAAAAAAATAATTTTTTTTCTCTTATTTAAAAAAAAAACTCAAACCAAATAATATCTTAAATTTGTATACTACTTGATACTAAAATCTTCATTAAATCGTCTAAACTAGATATTGTTTTTTTTATCCATTTTGTAAGACTTTTAATTTTTTATCGAACAAAATTAATTATTTTTAAATTTTTGTTTTGGCTTTACATTTGCGTAATGCATATGTCAACAATACGTGAAACAATTCTGGTGTGTGACACAAATGAGGAAGCAGGGGATCACTGCATAAAGCACGTGTTTATGATACGTTAGATGCTTCTAGTGTGCAGTGCGAATGAGAAAGTAGGAGATTCGTAGGTGCGATGTAAGTCGGACGATCTGTTTAACAGACAATTTGCTGAGCAGTCAACCAATTAATAACATTCTAATGTTATTATATGAGAGAATTTTAGATAAAATGCTTATAAAACATTTATATTATAATATATATGAAAATATTTTACAGCACATTTAATGCATATTATATAGTGTGAGCATGGGGCACTTTCAGGATTAAGAATCATGTATGCAATTTTTAATATTAAATTAATATTAATTTAAATTCTAAATAAATTTTTATATTAAAATCAATTTTTTTTATAACCTACACAAATCTTAAAATAAAAAACTAACTTTTATTTTACATTTATATATTTTTTTAAAATATAATTAACATTGTTTTAAAATTTTTTGCAAATTATAAAATAAAAATATTACATTAAAGATAATCTTTCATTCAAATAAAAAATTAATCTCAGGAAGAGTAATTAACAAGATGATAAAATTTTATTGTTAATCTAAAAATCTCAAAAAATTCTCTCGTCAATTATTTTGAAATTTTAATTGACAGGAGTATTTTCTGCCTATTGAAAATTTTTATTAAGGCATTTAACAAGAGTAAAAACTTTTGTTATATATCAAACTATTGAATAAAAGGAAATAATATTGTTAAAAATAAAATGAGATTTATATAATAAAAATAAAAAAATTCTTGTTAGATTGTAATTATTTAATAGAAAATTATTTCTAATTATTGGATTATATATAAGCATGGATTCAATTTCATTTTGTGATATATAATCAATGAAGAATCAGTATAAGTCTAGAGGAGTGTAAATAGTTCTCTAATTAAAATTTTAATTAATTTAATTTACTTAGCTATACAAGATGAATGCAATAATAATAATAATAATAATAATAATAAGACAATAATATGAAAGTGAAAGCAAAGGAGAATCAATTGCAAAAAAAAACACAATGATTTAACGTGATTTGGCTCACTCTTGGCTTACCCGAACCTATCTAACTATTCAACTGTGTAAATCTCTCCTTTGTTCTAAGGTAAAGAAATCCGTACAATTGTTTACAACATGTGAGATAAAATAAAGGCAAGAGAAAAGTCTTTAAGTTTCAAATTCTTCAGTATATCTTTATTAAGTCTAGGTTTGAAAGAAATAGATACTCTAATTTGATCAAAAAAGATAATAGTTTATTATACTTGGGATCAACACTCTTAAACAAACTTGTTAATAATAGATTAACTTCATTTAGTTACTAAACATCAAAACATCATAACAAGGAAGGAACCAAAAATTAATACCCGAGCTTTGCACCCTATTGAGAACTAATTAATCGGGCCTTTTTCCTCTGACCTCTCCCATTTTTGTGTCAATTAGCTCACCAGGATCAAGCTTTAAGCCGATTGAGCTATGCTCTGCTAGCATCCAGAGTTGCCGAGTTAACCAATCTCTCCCCTTATCCTCCTTCGTCTTACAACCAATTGAGCTGTGAACCGATCTCTAGAACATTGGGATCCGCCGGCATCCAAAATGAGCCTTTGTCACCTACTCATGTACACCTTTTTTATTGGATTTTTCTCTTTTTATCACTTCTTTGTACATCTCTCACCACCCTTGCTTCACTCACACTTCATTGTAGTCAACTCTTCGCCAACCTTAATTTATATATCTTCCTTCTTCACCCGTCTCACACTAGCATGCATTGCCATTAACTCAAGGGTCCTATTTGGTTGGAGATCATTTGGCCATGGCCATAACTAAAATGACCTTCAACTATTTTATTGAATTTTTTTTATTTTTTATTCTTAATTTATAAATTTTAATATAAAAAATTCACTTTATATTATATGTTGCATAATTTTAATATATTATATTTAAATTTTTTTATTATTTTTTTAATAAAATGATTAGAGGATATTTTAGCCATAGCCTGGCCTCCAACTAAACAAGGCCTAGGACTCGAGGCCCTCAACATGCAATGCCGTGGCTTAGCCCTCTCATTCTTCAACAAAGAAATTAGAGAATACTAAACATAAATATAATTTTGATTTTTGAAATTTTCTTGCTCTTTCATTTTTAATTTGTTGCTCGGGGATTAAGGAAGGTTTTAGTTACTTATTAGTCATTTCATCTTGAGCGAAATTGATCAAATACTGTATCTTATACTTATAATCTTTTCCTTTTTTTTCTTTTTTTAGACCAAAATAAAAATGGAGATGAACGTTAATGTTTGAATTTTAGACACTTTATCACCTTTTAATTATCCTTTTGTTAAATAATTTACTTTGATTTATATGTTCTTATCATGTCTCTCTCCAAGCATGATAGTTTTTTCCATCTAAGATTTATATTATAACATAATTTTTTTGATATTGAATATTATAATATAAATTGATTTCATGTTATATTTTTTTGAATCATATTAGAATTAACTCGACGTTAAATCAACTAAAATTAGAATGATTATAAATTAGGAATAATTACCTACATGTCATACCATTTCACTTTATTTATGCGTTACCCATCTATTCTTAATTAATTACGCTATGCACACTCAAAATATTATAAAATCTTACATACACACGCTTTTACTTATTTTTATTATAATGAGCAATTATAATTTTTCATATAGTTAGGTATAAAAAATTTGAATCGTTCATCATATTATTTTAAAGATATTTAAATATATATTTTAAGTGAAAATCTTAAAACTTTCATGTTTAGGTTATGGTAAGGGAAAGAAACATCAGCGATATGAATTGATTTTAGGACAGATCAGCGTTTTAGTGTGACATCAAGGAAGAAAAAAATATATATTATTAAAAGTAAAAATATAATTTTAATGATTTACTAATAAAATATTTTTTTTCAAATAGATTCTGACTAAATTTTAACTTAAGTGTGTGCATATAAGATTTCATAATATTTTGAATGTGCATAGTATAATTAATTAAAAATAAATAAATAATACATAAATAAAATAAAATAGTGTGACATGCAGATAATTATCTCTATAAATTAACCATGCATGTTATGATTTTCAATTCGAATTTTCATCTCTAAAGTCAACGTCTACAGAGAATCATTCCGTCATTGCTTGCGTGACTGAGACAATAAAATGTCCCACATTGTCGTTGACCTGGAAAAAGTCAAAAAAAGTCAAAGTCTCTACTAGTCAAAGCCTTGCTTCCCAAGATTCTGGACTGCCATGTAGCTGGATGTTTCTCCAAAATGCTTGGAAGTTCCGAAAAGCTTGGATGTTTTCTAAGTTTATGTTTGGTTGAAGTAAAAAAAAGATAGTTTAAAAAAAATTTATAAATTTTTTTTAAAAAATATGTATAATGTGAAATAAAGTAAGTTAGTTATATTAAAAATTACGTTGAATGCGAAATAAGTGATTGTTTAATGTTGAAATTTGTGTAGGATGAAATATAAAATAATTTTTAAATTTTTTTTAAAAATAAATTTAAGATTTTGGCCGTGATTAAAATAAGCCTTTTTTTTAGCCAGTTGCCAAACAGAGCCAATAGTGAATTTAAAATCCACTAAGATCAATGGAATTGTGGTTTTTCTTGTCCAATAAGTTTTTACGTAAAAATTATTTTCTGGATTTTTTGTTTCATATTCTCTCGTGGTTAATTTTAATCGTGATTTAATTGACGAGAAATATCTTGTTCATGGGAAGTCATGAGAAGGAAATGTTAATCAAATATTTAATTGCCTGATAATTACTATACTTTTATTGTAAATATATAGTTACGAGCGAATAATGTTGTTAGAAGACTAGGCATTGAACAAAAGAAGATTATGCTTAGCACAATTTGGATTTAAGAGGCGATTGATTCATTATTATTTTAGATACTATCTTTCGACTAATAATTTTATCATCTTTTAAAAAATTATTTATATGTATCATTAAATCAAATAATTAATTTTTTTATATAATATAATATAATATCAAGATAACGTTGAATAAAACGCCCCATTAGGTCTTTTAACATTACACATATATAAATAAATAAATATATATATGCCACATATTAGGAAGACTTTTTGAAAGTAATAGATTGAAAGTAATAGATCTTCTTAATTTTCAATCATATATATTTTAATTAGATATAATTAAAAAAGTGCTACAATGCATTTGGCATGATAATTAAAATAGTTATAATTAAAAGAATCACATAAGTGTTTAAATTCATCATAATTTTTAATATTAAAAATAATTTTATCTCCTTTTTAACAAAATTATCACATAAAAGACTAAGCAGATAATTACGTACATAACACTCCATATCACCATAATTACGTGTATCACACTTATTTTCAAAAAATTATACTGTAACTTTAAAAAAAGTGTGTGAAATATAAGAAAAGTATATGGAGTGTAATTTTTAGGTGTATAACATGTAATATTTAAAAAAAAATATTTGATAACATACAAATGAATACTATATGTTTGTGAAATTAAAAAAAAAAATATTACACATTTGATTCATAGAATTACAACATTCTTTTTAGACTTGTGAAGCGTGCATGCCTTAATAGGTTACTCTTTCATCATGTATGGTGGCACCACAATTAGTACCAAAAATACATATATATACGTATATAAATACGTACATATATACATATATATATACATATATACATATATACATATATATACATATACATATACATATATACATATATATATATATACACACACATGAGTAATAATTACTCATGGTTTCACATAAGATACTTCAATCAGACTTATAAAATTTGAAATCTTTGATGTAAATCATTAAAATTTTAAGATGCACTTTAAACTAATCACTCAAATGCATTTACCAAAGGAGAAATTAGCTAGGTAAGGGATTCATTTGAAATCAACCTATTAACTTTAGAGACATATGAAAGATTTCAAAATTTATTAACCGATTTTGAAGCTCCCTATCAAATGCAATAGCACAGGTAAAAAAATTTAAAATTTTTGAATCAGTGTGAAGTGTGCTATCACTATCAAGAACTAAACAGTAGTTATTAATTTACTCTACTAACAATAACTTTCATAGGTTATGCATAAGTGTGGAAATTTTTAACTCGACTTGCAAACTTGACCCGATCCCACCTCAACTTAATCAGATATAAGTCGAACTTATACAAGTTTGAGTGATAAATAAGTCAACTTGAATTTGACCGTTCTAAGAGGACTTGGGCACAGATTAAGTCAATGCGATTACAACCCCTAATTATCATAATATTTTTATTCTTAGTATTAATTTTATATATTAATTATTTTATTTATACTACATAATTTAATTGTATTTTTAATATTTTTAATTAACTTTACTATTATATTAATTCAAAGAAAAAATATTAAATAATTATAATGAACAGGTTAGTGGATCGAGACTCATTTATAGAGCTTGAATTATTTAATAAATTTGAGTTGAACTTAAATGAGCCGGTCAAAAATGGGTTGACCGGAATCCTCACAATAATTTTTCTTTATCCAAAATAATACATAATTTATATGCCAACAATTATGACGTCATATATAGTAGTAGCCAGCATGACGGCAAGCTAACCCAGATTCGAGCTTCCTCATCCGGCACAACGATTTCAGGGATGGCTGCGGCGGCGACCGCCGGGGCCTTTCAGGCCGCAGAACTTGTCGCCGTGCAGCGGCGTTCCGGGGAGGCCGGTTTTCTTGCAAAACATGTCGCAGGCGGTGGCGCAGATGTCGACGGTGACCCCGGGAAGCTGCGTGCAGCGCAGTATCATGCAGGGACAGTAGCACTGCGGCTTCCTGTTCGGCGGCGGCTGCACGGCTGCTGCGGCCTCGCCAGCCACCGCTGCCGCCAGCAGGCATAGGAGGAAGAGTGCGACGGACTTTCTGCTGAGGGACATCTCTGTTAATTTGTTCGACGCACGCCGGGATAGATGGAGGAGGGACGGCGAGCGCAAGCTCCGTTTATATAAAGAGGAAGAACGGAGAGGGTGAGATTTTGGGGCGCGTTCATGGAGGAAGATCGGTTGTGCTGTTGGAGGAAGGGGAGGTGGGAGATCGCCGGAATTGGTCAAGGAGAAGAAGAGTTCTGTTATGGAGTTAGAGAGAGGGGGGGAGGATTATTTAATTATTATTATTATAAATAATAATAGGATAAATTACATTTAATATCCTGTATTTGGCTTGTCTTTCATATAGATCTAGAGCTTTTAATGCTATATCATATGGATCATCTAGGTTGGTTCAATCATTTTCTTAGATCCTTATTTTTCATTTAATTTATGTTTTCCAATTACAACATTTAACCTTGATTGTGATTTAAATTGAGGGTAAATAGTAATTGAGTTTCTCTTGTTTACTTTACATTCATAAAATTCCTACTAGTTTTCAAAATAAATAGATTAATCAACCGAATAAAATTACAAATTAGTCTTTTTTTTAAATAACTGATATTATTTTACAACAAAAATGTTACTGTTTCCATAGCTTATTTGCTAGTGAAATAAATTGTCCAATGGTGCTTCTCATTATCGATATTGTAAAGTAACTATATTCCTGCGTTTTTTTACTATAAAAATAAGATTTGTTACTAAAAAGGATCAATCTATTTAATTTAAAAATGAACAAGATTTTTATGTATATAAAGGTAAATTGTTGACGTAGGATATAGGGGATCCCAAGAAATACCGAAAAAGAGAGAGAATTCCAGGAGACGGCGGCACGCAGAGAGGTAAACCTGTTAATGGAAGCTTAGGAGAGAGAGAGTTCGGGGCATCCAAAAGGGCACACAATAATTTAAGGTGGTTCAGGGAGGAAATCCCCTACGTCCACCGAGCGGTCAGCGAAGAAGTTTCACTAATGAGAAAAAGTAGCCGTGAAGGCTAATACAAAGAGCTTACAAGAGGAAGAGAGGGAAAGAAGGAGAAAGAGAGGAGGGATTCTGCTCTTCCTAGGGCGAGTCCTCCCTCCCTTTTTTGAAGCTTGTTCCTTGGTATTTGTAGGCAACGGATGGTGTAGCTTTATCCTGGTTTTCCGGAAGGAAAGGACATAAACAAGTCCTGGACCTATGCTGCTTTGTCGGCCACTAGAGGGACTAGAGTCAGTAAAAAGAGAGCTTGACCTTTGGATCTCGGTACTGCTTCTGGGGATTCGTGATGGTTGAAGCACGCAGGTCCTTGATTTGCGTGACTGGAAAAAGCATGCTGCTTTGAAAACAGTGCGGCCAGAGCATGCTAACAGTGATAGGTATAGCTGAAAAACATCGTATCCGAAGTGGTTGGGAGAACTATTTGAACAAAGGTCATGCAAGATGTTTGGAAGGCTCTAAACCTCACTCACGAGGTTTGGGAGGCTCCAAACCTCACTCACGAGGTTCCAAACCTCACTCACGAGGTTCCAAACCTCACTCACGAGGTTTGGGAGGCTCCAAACAGCTTTAAAAGTTAATGCATGATGTTTCAAGATGGAGCGTCACGTGTATGACTGTGATGCAGCGCTGGAGCCACATGTCAACACAAATAAGAGGGATCTAAATGCTATTTACTCTCAAATTAATCATACTAAAATAATTTATAATATTCATAGATACATAAGAAATTAAAACTAGGTAGAAAAAGTCATGATTTGATTCAAATCATGTATCAATGTTAAGTGGGATAAACATTAGGGACCATGGAATAATTTATCAAATATTTTCCATTAGTTTAACAGGCAATATTAGAGATCTCTACATGTCTCAGCATACTTCTAGTCTGACTTTAATTAATTTATTTGAAGAATTAATGGAGCACATCATCATATGCTTAATTAAACATTTCTTTATTAGAATTTACATATGTTATTTAAAAAAAAAAAATTTACGCTCATTATGCCTATTTTAAATATGAATTTACAAAAAATACTCTTAGCTATACTAACTTTCATTTTTCATCTATTATTTTAACTCAATTAAAGTTAACATATATATATATATAATTTAGATTACATATAGCTCTATAATCTAATCCATAAATAGAATTCATTATTTATTATTTTAACATATATATAATCCATAAATAGTTGTTTAGTTTAATGATATCTATAAATAATCTTTTATAAGATTATAAAATTATTAGTTAAAAGATGACATCTAAATATCATAACATCTAGATTACATAATATAATACCAAAACAACAACGAACCAAACGCCTTCTTAACTTAATCTATCAAAAAGATCTCATATAAAAAAATTGTAGATAAAAAAAATTTATATTTTTAATTTTTATAGACCAGTATATCTAATTTAGAGGTACTCCTATGCTAAAACAACTCAACATTGACCCTTATAAGTGAATTGACATGTTCAAAGCCTCCAATGGTCCACTTCCCTCCAATTCCCCCTCCACCAAGAAAACCCCCCTCTATTTCTTTCATTTTTTTGAAAAATTTATATAGAGGACACCTAATTTATTAAAAATTATATATTTTGTCAATAAAATTTAAACATTATGTCTTTCGCACAATTTTTTTTAAATATTATGTATTTTAATTTTTCATTAGCTACCATATAATTCTGGTTACTTCAAAGCTTTAATTGTGGTTAGATTGCAATTCACCTGCAAATTACACTAGAGTCGAAGAAGAGAAAGATGGAAAAATCAATGTAAAAAATTTGAATTTTGAGAAAAAATTTAAATTTTATAAAAAAAGTTTGAATTTAATAGAATAGTTTATTTAAGTACTTGTAGAATTTAAACAAATGTGAGAAGTATAATATTTAAAAATTATGTATGAAAGGTGTATGGGGAAATGCTTAATAATTTGTAAATTAAGTGTTCTGGATGTAAATTTCCCTTCATTTTTTTACCCCTGACCAGCATTACAACATGGCTGACGCCAATGTGCTGCTTTGATTTCTAGGCGGGCTCGCTTCCTCTCCGCGTCGTCTTCTTCCACCCCGTTGGTTGAAACCCCCAAAAGACTTCCTTCTCTCAGCGCGATGTCCCTCCACGCTTGCAAGTTATTTATAGAGGAAAGCTGTCAGTGGTTCAAGGGCAACGAAGCATCGAGTCGTATTGGTCCTCTGGGTTCTCTTCTTCCTCTGCGATTAGGTTTTCCCCCGGAATTCTCGGAAGGCAGCAAGTAAGCATAAAATCCTCTGGGTTCTCTTCTATGTTGCATTGGGTTTTTTCTCCTTGCCATTTTACCTGTAGCCCCTTTCGGGAATGACTGAGTTTCAGGAATTTCTATTGGAATCCTTTAGAATATTGGAAAAATACAGTTTTTTTCTGAGTTTTTTGTTTTAGATTTCAATGATTCAGAATCAGTTTTAAATCCTCGAAGAGCTCAATATACTCAAATCATTCTTTCAGGAAGGAGATTTGACAATTAGCTTGTTGGTGTGAAGAACAACCTTTGTATCTGTTGGCTTTCTGTTATTATTGTTGAATCTATTCTAATCAAATCGGAATGACAGTCAGTTCAGCAAAGTGTAAAAGAGGCAACTTGAGTATTAAGCTACTACCCATTGATGCCTGCAGGGTGGTTCCTCAGGATTTGTCAGAATTAAATCATTTGGTAGTACGAAATCCTGAGCTGAGCCAAGAATTGTGCCTTGCCGAGTTGGTTTCTCCTCCGCCGAGATGCGAGAAACACGCGGCAGCTGTTACATTACAGAAAGTCTACAAGAGTTATCGAACTCGAAGAAATCTTGCGGATTGTGCAGTTGTTGTTGAGGAACTTTGGTAAGCTCTTCTGTTCAAAACTCTGAGCCTCCCTTGTCGTGCACTATTGTATTACTGAAATTATGCCTTTTTCATTTGATTAAAGGTGGAAGGCATTGGATTTTGCATCTCTCAAACGCAGCTCGATATCTTTTTTCAATAACGACAAACCGGAAACAGCTGTTTCTCGGTGGGCAAGGGCTCGAACAAGAGCTGCAAAGGTAGTTACTTAGATGAAATGAGCATTTGTATGTACGTTTTAGTTGTTCTGAATTTTTGAAATGCTTGTCTTTTTTTTTTTTGTTTTCATTCCTTGCAGGTCGGAAAGGGATTGTCGAAAAGCGATAAGGCGCAAAAACTAGCACTACGGCACTGGCTTGAAGCTGTGAGTTCTCTGCTCTACATAATTGTCATTGCTGCATTACCATCTTTGCATGAGATGCTCAAAACTTGGAAAATTTATGAAATTTTTTTAGGGACTCTGATCTACTCAACATGCATATATAAGTATTATGACAATCAGAGTGATATTTAACATGATTGATTTTGTTCTTATCATGATGTGCAGATTGATCCTCGCCATCGATATGGGCACAATTTGCATTTCTACTATGATGTCTGGTTCAAAAACGAGAGCACACAGCCATTTTTCTACTGGTAAGCTTTTGTCACTGAAATGCTCAAATTCCTGTAACTGTTTTTTGGCTTCTTTGATATCACTCTCACCACTTCTTCGGCGATGAAGGCTGGATGTTGGAGATGGTAAAGAAGTGAATATTGAAAAATGCCCGAGAAGAATTCTTCAGCAGCAATGCATAAAATATCTCGGGCCGGTATGCTTCTCAAAGTCTCACTTCCTCAATTTTATGCAAGTCCGAATGTGAATTGTGTTTGTGTGACAGAATTTGATTATTTAATGATGCAGAAGGAGAGGGGGGCATATGAAGTTGTCATTAAGGAAGGCAGGCTTGTATATAAACAATCTGATTTGCCTCTACACACAGCTGATGGTGCTAAATGGATATTTGTACTGAGCACTTACAAAGCTCTGTATGTTGGTCAGGTATAGATTACATCCATGGTCTTAAATTCAAACTCGGTATTTGATTTCGTGTATGCATTCATGCCTGACAATATCTTTGCTATTTGGTTATTTCAAGAATCAATTTGAGTTGTTTTTTTTTCTACACTCCCTCATTGTGATTTGTGATATGGTAAGATGGTATTGGTGAGGAGAATTATTATGCTTTTTACTAGACTTTTGTACTTCCCAAGTTGAATTGGAGCCATCCTTCTCTATGTGAGTTGTATTACTTATCCCTAAGTAGACAATTAATATATAATAACTTTGAGATTTCTCCAAGATTCCGTCACCTCCTCTCTCATGAGAAGTGTGTTTTGACAATTTGGCATCGATTTCTTCTTTGTGATTGGTCTTTCTTCATGCCAATGTCTGCCTTCATATGCGTTTCTGCTATATCAATGTTGACGTGCTAATGAAGATTTTTTGCGGCAAATTCACTTACTGCTTCTTGTCTTCTGGCCTCTTACTTTTCGCTTTGTCTTTCTTGTGAGTAGAAGGAAAAGGGAAAATTTCTTATTAGTTGTTTTACTTATTTGTAAATGACAATTAATAGAATAACTCTGAGATTTCTTGAAAGTTCCTCAGCTTCTCTCTCATGAGACGTGTATGTTTTGACAACTTATCTTCGATTTCTCCTTCATTATGAATCTTTTGGTCTACCTATATCTACTTTATACGTATTTCGTACATCAATATTCACGTGCTAGTGAAGATTTTGTGTGATGAATTCACTTATTGAGTATTGTATTCAGGCCTCTTACTTTTCAGTCTCTTTTGTGAGCAGAAGAAAAAGGGAAAATTTCAGCACTCGAGTTTTCTAGCAGGGGGTGCTATAACAGCTGCTGGTAGGCTGATGGTCGAGAATGGATTTCTCAAGGTATGTATAAAAGGCAACAATTTCAAGTCTGATAAAAATTCAATTATTTTTAGGTTATTTTATGTACTAATAGAAATAACTTGACCCATAGGCAATTTGGCCTTATAGTGGTCATTACCTCCCAACAGAAGAAAATTTCACGGAGTTCATCAAGTTTTTGGAGGAGAATAATGTAGATCTCACCAATGTTAAGGTAAATATATCTTTGTTTTATCTTTACAAATACCAACGTATTGCATCCTTTTCTGAGTCTTGTTCTGGTCACCATGCAGAGATTTTCAATCGATGATGGTGAAAGTTCCCCATCGTTTAAGAAATTGAAGAATGACAGCGAGTTCAAGCTGACACTCGAAAACAATCGGGCAAGAGCAGCTGCAGGTGATTTGAGTGATGCTGAAGATACTGAAGATACTGAAGATGATATCAATGAGCTTCCCCAACTGGAAGATGACAAGGAAACTGATGTGAGGAAGCTTCCCTTGATCGAATTCGGTGAGCCCATTGCTCGAAAATGGACTACTGGCGCTGGCCCAAGGATCGGATGCGTGCGTGAGTACCCTTCAGATCTTCAATGCCGAGCACTCGAGAGAGCAAACCTCTCACCAAGGATCAGTAGTCCTCTTCCTTGGAGCAAGGATCCTGTTCCATCCCCCAGGCCAAGTCCCAAAGTGAGACTTTCTCCACTACTGGCTTATATGGGAATTTCTACACCAAAAATCAACCTTACACTTCCAATGATAAAGAATAAATGATCACAACATCATTCTTTGTACAGATTATTAAGTTTTGCCATTTTTTTTCTTGAGGGTTGATTCATGATTTCATTTTTAACTTATTTTCATGGCTTTGTGCTTAGCCATGAAGAAAATCATGTAATTATACGATTGTTTCTGTAGATAAAGAGCAATGAAAATGTAATTTTTTATTGACTAAAATATTTTTTTTTTCTCCATTTGGTATGGTTCTTGTTGGAAAAACTGAGAAAAGTAATTACTCCTCTGTTTGGTTGATGAACAAATTAACTATGACTATTTTTTTAATATTTTTATAAAAAGTATATAAATTTTTTTGAGATATGTATACAATAAAAAATAAAGTTAATTAATTGTGAAAATTTATTAATATATTAAAAATTTATAAGTTATTTTATTTTTTTAAAAAAATAGTTATGATCAAGTTGGCAACCAATCAAACAGAGATATTTGAATTATACCCTCCCTAATCACGAAGAAGTTATTGCATTCATCAGCATTGAGTGGGGCCCACTGTTGATGTGGCACCTCATCATTGCCACGCGAGTGCGAATTGCATTCTATTAGAGTTAGAAGTGATTTGATTAGCTAAATTTATTATATTTTTCTATCCTTTCAGACTTCGTAGTAATACTTACACTGTTACATGCACTTAAATATATATTTGCAGCAAACTAGAGATGAGCTAAAAAGTCTAAAACTCAAAAAAATGAATCCAACTTGAATAAATTGCATCAAAATCTTCAGTTAACAAACCGATTAGTTAGGGTTGAGTTTAGAATTTAAGAGTTAGAGTTAGGTTTTTATTATAAAAAATTAATGATTAACTGTAATTATTTATCTAAGATATTAATATAATTTGCTCAATCATTTTCTTAAATATATTTTAGATTATCATAATTATAAATTTATATATAATAATGATGTGAAGTATATATTTTTTTTTTATTTATTCGCATATTCACACATATATAAGAAAATCACAATTAATTATTTACATGTATTTCTTTTATATTTGGGTATTAAGATTAAAATTTTTTAATTAAAATAATATTAATTTATAAATTTAATAGAAAATATTTATTATTTAATATAAAAAGTAATAATATTTTTTATAATTTTAGTATAACTTTTTATATGAATTGAATATTTGATTAAAATATTATTAATAATATTTATTTTTTTAATATTATTATGAATATTGTTTAGGAAATTAATGTAAAATATATTTATGATATATTAATTTTTAAAATAGTTTATAAAATTCACAATATTATTTATATAATATATCTTCAGATAACAAATATATAATTAAAGATTGATAATTATGATTAATTGATTAAAATGTTTAATTAATTAAATAGATGATTAACGATTAGATTGGTTCTAACTTAAGTTTTTAATATTAAAACCTGATTTAAGTTTCGGTTAAAGGATTTTTTTTTTGTTTATAGCATTCGGTTAAAGAACGCGCCGTTGCCGGGTCCCAAGTCCCGGATGAGAAACGCGGAGGGTTGCGATAGGCAGTCGATAGCCAGCGTAAAACTTGTCGAATCAATCATGACATGAATCCTTTAGAAAATTGCGTTAAAGCTAGGGCGTTCCCTGGAAGCGGCGCGCTGTATTGCCTGAATACAGTGAAAAATGGGCAAGGGCCGCTGCATCGGCGCCCGGGTGTAGTGAAAAATGAGCAAGGGTCCCCACATTATGGACGGATGCGGGTAAAGAAGCTAGTCCATCATAGTAGAACTCAAGTCAGTAGGATTAGATTAGGAACTTGGAATATAGGCAGCCTGACGGGAAAGCTAATGGAGTTGGTGGATATTATGATTCATAGAAAAATTAATATTTTGTGCTTGCAGGAAACAAAATGGGTTGGAGAGAAAGCTAAGGAAATTGATGGCCTAGGTTTTAAACTTTGGTACTCTGGTAAGAATAAAAATAAGAATGGAGTGGGTATAATTCTGGATAAGAGCTTGAAGGATCATGTAGTGGAAGTTAAGAGAAATTGTGATAGAATTATGGCTTTAAAAATTATAATCAATGGAATGATTATTAACATTGTAAGTGTGTATGCTCCCTAAGTTGGCTTAGATACGAGCACAAAGAAAAATTTTTGGAATGATTTAGAAGAGTTAATACAAGAGATACCTCAGGAGGAAAGATTATTTATTGAAGGAGATTTAAATGGACATGTTGGACGTGTTGCTGAGGAATTTAATAATATACATGGTGGATATGGTTTTGAAGAGATAAATGAGGAGGGTAAAACTATTTTAGAGTTTTCTTCAGCATAT
>JAEMOT010000234.1:28614-77330 GCA_019297695.1 Apostasia ramifera
AAAGAAAGTAAAAATTACTCTTACATCCGACGTATTAGTAAAGCTGAAGTCTGAAAAGCTTTAAAGAAGATGAAGCATAAAAAAGCAGTAGGACCAGATAACATCCCAATTGATGTTTGGCAGTGCTTAGGAGATGAATGAGTTTTTTGGCTCACTAGATTATTTAATATGATTTTGAAGACTAGAAGGATGCCAAATAAATGGAAAAAGAGTATATTAGTACCTATTTATAAGAATAAAGGCGATGTACAAAATTGTGCCAATTATAGAGAAATTAAATTAATGAGTCATACTTTAAAACTTTGGGAGAGGGTGATCGAACAGAGGTTACGCCATAATACTAAGGTATCAGAGAATCAGTTTGGTTTTATGCCAGGTAGATCTACTATAGAAGCCATTCATTTACTAAAAAGTTTAATAGAGAAATTTAAGGAGAGAAAGGACAACTTACATTTGGTTTTTATTGATTTGGAAAAAGCTTATGATAAAGTCTCAAGAGAAGTACTTTGGAGAGTTTTAGAAAAGAAAGAGATTTGCACTGCTTATATTCAAGTTATTAAAGACATGTATGAAGGAGATGTTACCTCTATTCGGACACAAGGAGGTTTGACTAAGGATTTTCCTATTACAGTTGGATTACACCAAGGCTCGACTTTAAGTCTGTATCTTTTTGCTTTGATTATGAAAGTCATGACTGAACATATCCAAGATGAAGTGCCTTGGTGTATGCTCTTCGCAGATGATATTGTCCTTATTGAGAAAACTAAAGAAGGAGCTAAAGCGAAACTAGAGCTTTGGAGGAATGCTCTAGAATCTAAAGGTTTGCATCTCAGTAGATCAAAAACTGAATATATGAAGTGCACATTTAATCAAGAAAAAAATACTTATATTGAAGATGTAACAATTAGTGATCAAATTATCAAGAAGAGTGAGCGCTTTAGATACCTTGGATTAATCATATAAAATGATGGGGAAATAGATAATGACGTTATTAGCAGGATTCAAATAGGATGGGTAAAATGGAGAAATGTTTCTGGCGTGTTGTGCAATAGAAAAATTTCATCTAAAATTAAAAGTAAATTTTATAAAACTGTAATAAGACCAGCGATGATATATGGTGCTGAATGCTGGCCTGCAAAAAAAAAATATACAAATAAAATAAATATTGTAGAAATGAGGATGCTAAGGTGGATGTGTGGATATATACGAAAGGATAAAATGAGAAATGAGTATATTCGAAAGAAAGTGGTGTTGCACCAATTGAGGATAAACTTAGAGAAAGTCGGCTTAGATAATTTGGACATATAAATTGTCGGCCGATTGAAGCTCCAGTTAGAAAAATTGAGTTACTGGATTTTGCTCATGTACAAAGAGGAAGAGGGAGACCAAAGAAGACATGACAAGAAACTATAAGGAGTGATCTTAGTTACTTAAACTTAGTAAGAATTTGGTAACTGATAGAGCGCAATGGAAACAAAGGATTCATGTAGCCGACCCCACCTAATGGGATTAAGGCTTGGTTGTTGTTGTTGTTGTTGTATAGCATTCGGTTAAAGGAATTTTTTTTAAAAAAAAAAAAAAAAAACTCGTCTGCCGCCTGATCTCCGTGAAATCATGGGAAGAGAGGGCTAAAACCCTAACCACATCCGCTGGAGAAGTCGCTGGAGAAGCAGGGAAGCATTTCACAGTTCGGCTGAAGGAAGATCCATTTTCTTTTTGAATTCTGGTAGGGGAAATCTAACCTTTCGGGCTTGTTTGTTTGTAAGGTTAAATTTAACAAGGTTAAAATTAAACTTAGATAGAGATATTTTTTTATTGAAAATTATGAATGATGTGAAATAAAGTTAGCTATTATGTTGGGATATGTGAGGGATGTGATATAAAGTTAGTTATTATGTTGGGATATGTGATGAATGTGATATAAGTTAGTTATTATTTTAGTAATGTGTGTAGGATGTGAAATAAAGTTTATTTTTAATATTAAATTTTATGTGTGATGTGATATGCCTGATTAAAATTAAACCAGATTAATTTTCAACGGCCAAACAAACGGGGCCGAAAATGATTTGTATGTTGGATGCTAGATTAGGTTTAGTACTTGCTTAATTCTATATTTGTTTTGCGAAAAACATTCTGAAATCAGCGAGCGGTCAAAAATAGGACCGCCGGCCAGTTTTCTGGGCGACCAACGGCCATAGGAGCGCTGGCACCTGAATGGCCCGGCGCCTAAAGCAGCGCTGGCGGCTATTCTGACCGGTTCTCATGGGGGCTGCCGGCGTATTTACCAACTGGTGCCGATGGGAGTGCCGGTATATTTACTGACCGGGTGCCAGGCAAATTTGCTGGCCAAGCCGGCCGGCGCCCTCACCGGCAAAAAATGGGCCGGCAAGCCTATCTTGTGAACTACCAGTTAAAATTTTGACCGTTAACAAACTTTCTGTATGTGGATGATGGTAGTAATGTTGCAAAGTAGATGATCTTGTTTGTTATGTTTTGAAGATGATATTATGTGTTGTCAATCGAGTAAAATATGCTACTTATAAATGTTGTACTACTAATGGTAGATTGGTACAAGAATGGAAATGAAATGTGTTGTGAGATTTATTATCGATTTGTTGTATTTTATCTCGATCTTGATGCATTATGTGTAGATGATATGTGACAGGGGTTAGTCCATTGCATCTAGGGGAGGGCTATATCTCATATCAACTTCCTGCTATAAGTAGAACAACAAATATGAGTACCAAAGAGCTCTTATACACAAGAAAGACTTTAAATGAAATCAAACAGGAGGTGAAAGGACACATGTAAGCCATCCAAGTACTCCTCCTTAATGGATTGTCTGAGTATGTTCTCCACTATTGCATTGCAACCTTCACGTTGGCCTTGCAATCCCAACAAGCATGTAAGATGAATTTCATTAATTTTCAAATCCTCATTTACAGTTTTACATACAAGTGCACTCTAGATTTCTTAGGGTGGAATACTCTTTAGGGTTATCCAAAAGGTTAAATAGCTATGTATAACTATTGGATAACCTCATCAAGAATACTCCAATCCTCCTTTCTCTATATGCGGGATTAGTAGCCAAAGCAAATGAGGGGATCTACTAAGGAAAGATCATTTGCAGTGATCCTTCAAAGTAGATGCCAGTCCTTTCTAGGCCTTCCTAATTCCATCTAATCTATTTCCTCTGAGCTGAGTTTGCAAGCCTTCACTTCTGCTGATTACAATGGCGGCACTCACATCTTTGCCCTTTTCAGCTTCTCTGCGACCCAGATTTGCAGTTGGTTCACTCTTTTCAAAGCTTCATGTTTTCCTTTGTTCTATCGTTCATGATATATCATAGTATCGTCCTCGATGTTAGGCTGACCCAGTTTTTCTGATCAGCTATTGCGCTAATTAAATGAGCATGTGGGGGGAATCAAAATGAGCATACTGCACTTCGGCAGAGCGATACCATAGGATTATTTCATTTTTGCGGCCTCGAGCAATGCGCTCACCCACGTGACCATTGATGCATGACTGAGCCCACATAAATGATCGCGCCCATTCATGTGGGGGCCTGATGTTATCACCTGCATTCAACGTTAAATCTCAGCCATATGCGTGGCATCTGAAGGCTCACTTTACTTATTATCGTGCAAGAGGTTTAGTTCATCGGTCGCGATATTTAACTAATTATGCTTTGCTTTTACAGATCTCTAACACCGGCCATGATGGTTTAGCTTCTTGTGACATCGGCCATGATATTTGGACTTTCACAGCTCTTAGTAACATCGACTGCGATGTTTGTTTACCCTCAGCTATCGCTGTCTCAGCTCAGTGGAGACTGCCACGTCAGCACAACTTTCACTAGCGCGAATTCCCACTAGTCACAAAAACAGAAGACTCGCGTGCCTTTGCCACTACCGATAGCTTTTCTGGAGCTGGCAGTGGCAAGGCCGACAGTACGGATCCAGTAGTTATAATATTTCGACAGCATGGAGCCGACAAGATTCTAGCTCGGAAAACTCGCTGAGCTCCACTACAACTCACCTACAAATACTTCTGGGCAGAGCTCCAAAAGAGAGAGGAGACGGACAGAGAAAAAAAGAGAATGATATGTCAAAAAACACTATCTGAGATCAGAAGGAGAAGACTAGATAATCAGATTCTTCCGAGAACCATTGAGGTCGAAGCTTGTATTCTTTTCTTTTTTCCTCCAACTGGTCCTCTGACCAAAATCCTTTTTTTAGTAAAATTTTTTTTGCTGACTCTCCGGTAGACGTAGGAGAAGCCATCCTTGAACCACCTTAAATTCTTGTGTGCTTTTCTGGGTGATTATTAGCACTCTGACACTGAACATTCGTCGTTAGAGATGTTACATGCTGCTAATTCTCAGAACTTCATCTCTCTCTGTCAACATAATATATTGACAAAAAATTGTCTTTGGAGTATGCCAGCTAATTAACTTATTAAATGAAGATGAGATTATTAATATGTATGAGAAAAGATAGTTTAAACAAGTTAAATTAAAAAGAGAGATGAGAAGCTTCAATCTGCAAAATCAATTATTTTTCCAAAAAATTATTCATGTTTTTTTTTTTATGAAGCTATTCATATTCCTTGAATGGATTACTATAGATTTTAAGATCTTTAAAAAGCTTTGTTACTATTTTTTTTTAATATGTCTTCTTGGATCAATATACTATCATGATATATAACATGCAATAGTTTTCAAACTCCATTGATCTATAGGCAATTTATCCTGTTATTTACATAATTTTTCTTAATATATTCCAAAGCTTGAGACAATAGACAAACAAATCACTTATTTTTAAAATATTTATGACAGCCATTCAGCAGACATATTCCATTGTTTAGTAAACAGATCATGACATTGGGATGTAGTGAATCTCATTAGTTTGAATTCAAACTATAATGAATTTGGACAAATACCTAATATGATTTAAACATCCCTAATTAATTCAAGATAATAAAATTAATGGTAAATTACACACAGGTTCCTGAGTTTAAGGCTTAATAATGCACAGGTCCACATTATAATATTGGGGTCCTTGAGTTTTAATAAATATTAAATGAGTCTTTTTTTATTTTTTTATTATTAATTTTTTTTTAAAAAATTACCATTATACTCTTCCCTCTCTCCGCCGGTGGGTCACACACACCGCGCGGCTAAGGACCTGCAGGCGGCCGTGCGGCCTTGCGCTTGCACGGGGATCGGAAGGAGAGAGAGGTGGATGGGTATAATGGTAATTTTAAAAAAAATTTAATAATAAAAAAATAAAAAGGACCCATTTAATAGTTTATTGAAACTTAGGGACCCCGATGTTATAACGTACACCTGTACATTATTAAGTCTTAAACTCAGGAACCTGGATGTAATTTACCCTAAAATTAATCTAAGAGTATTAGAAAGCCATTTGGGATTAATGACTTCATTATGAAGAAAGTGGATGTCTAGTCATGTCTGATTAATATCTAAACAATATAGTAATGACATCTTACTTTTTCCAAGATTTAAAATTTGTATTATTTATAAGAATTAGACAAAACTTAAAAAATCAAAAAAATTAAAAATAAGTAAAAAAGAATTAGATAAAACTTGAAACTTAAAAAATAAAAAAAAATTAAAAATAATAAAAAGAAGAATTAGATAAATATTGAGACTTTAAACCAAGGTTTTAAAACTCGCATTTTTGAACAGTTGAGTTTCAGTTTCAGTTGAAACTCGATAGTTTTTGGCAGTATCAGCCAAAGCAATTTCGGTCAAAACTGTCGGAACTGCCAAAATCGAAACTTAATTTTAAAATCTTACTTTAAACTTTACCTCCATTTCAATTTTAAAGAACCTTAATTGCCTAATGTGTAGAATTACTATGTAAAACTAAATCTTCATCTTACATGTCGGTTTCTCTAATAAGGCATCTATAGCAAGCTTCATTGTCAAGAGGCTAATGACAGCTCCCCGTGTAGAAGTATACAACTGATTAACATTTTGGGGGATAGGGGCTTGAGGCCGAGCAACCGATTTGCGATCACCTAATGTTAGTCACAAGTAGACCTGGTGCGCAGCTCCCGTCACGACATTTGCGACCATTTAAAATGATGGTCGCAAACTAGTTGCAAATTCTTTCATATAACAACTTTATTGTGACGATCATTGTAACAGTCACAAGTTGGTCGCAAAAGTGTGACCAAAAAGACGGCGGCCATAATTATGTCGCAAATACCTATTCCTATTGTAGTGGTTTTAGGAGAGCAACTATTTTATATGAATGTATGAAAACTATTTATACAATTGGTTCATACAATGATATGAAGCAATTTTTTTGTCTTAAAATATGAAAACTAATTACACACCTAGTTCATATAGTTATACTAAAGCAACTATTTGCGGAGCTATACAATTATTTCATATAATTATACGAAAGTACATATTTTGTAGCACTATATGACACTATATGAAAATCAATAGTAATGATTTTTATCTATAGCTATATGAAAGTAGCAACTTTCTGATATTATAGAAAAATTATGTAACTAGGTCGGATGGTTATCCTAAACCATCTATTTGCTATTATTATGTGAAAACCAAGTATACAACTAACTATATATGTATGCATGACATGCATATGGGTAAGTGTATGCAAACATGTATGTGTGCACATAGTATGAGTGGCTAGTAGATCGAATTGGTATGAACCGGATGTACCAATTTCGGTTCTACCATTGGGTAGAACCTTATTGAGCTGACTTTTTGTTGACGGAGAGAGATGGGAGTCCTGAAAATTAGTGGCACGCAATGCTTCTAGCTCAGAATGCTGACACAGAAAGTTGAGCCAAGAATCATCTAGAAAATCACACAAGGATATAAGGTGGTTCAGAAATAGCTTCTCCTATATCTACCGAAGAGTTAGAGAAGAAAATTTTACTAATATTGAGAAAAATTTGGTCAGAGGACCAATACAAGAAGAAGAAAAGAGTGCAAGCTTAGTCTGTAATGATCATTGGCTTGATCTTGAGTCAGCTTGTTCTGGATGAATATCCTGCCTCGGAAGCTCTTCCCAGAGGTATTTACAGGTGGGCTATAGTGGAGTTCAGTGGAATTTTGAGCTGGCATGTCATAACCATCAGCTCTATACTGTCGGCCTCACCATTGTCGGCTTTAGAAAAACAGTCAATAGTGGTAAAACATGCGGGTCTTCGGTCTGTGCGGCTGGCAGAAATCTGCACTTAGTGGGAATCATGCTGATGTGACAATCTCCATCAGGCTATGGGGAAGTGGTAGCTGTGGATGGATAATGTTCTTGGACAATATTACGGAGAGCAGTGGATGGCCAAACATCGTGGCCAATGTTACTGAGGGAAGGTGGATAGTCAAATCTTGTAGCTGAGGTTAGAGATAAGTTGGGGATGATCAAGCCTCATGGCTGAGGTTAGAAGCCTGCAAAAGCAAAACATAATTAGTAAAACATCGTAACCGATGAATAAAACAGTATGCACGATGGTAAAGAGTGAAAGCCTTTAAATGTCACATGCACAGTTGAGATTCAACACTGAATTCGGGTATCAACCCTTAGCTGACATTTATATATATATATATATATATATATATATATATATATATATATGTATGTATCTATATATGTATTTATGTATTTATATATATGTATCTATATATGTATTTATGTATCTATATATATATATATATGTATCTATATATATATATATATTTATGTATCTATATATATATGTATCTATATACATACATACATACATACATATATGTATCTATATACATACATACATATATGTATCTATATACATACATACATATATGTATCTATATAGATACATACATACATACATATATGTATCTATATACATACATACATACATACATATATGTATCTATATACATACATAGATACATTCATATAAGGTTCATAATGTATCTTTTATAATATTCTCTGTGTGCACTATAACAAAGAATTCCATACTGTTATATAATTAGTTTCTATACTTCAACAATATTCCTTTAAACACTAAAATCAATGACTTCATATTGCCATATACAGTTAGATTGCATACTTTCATACCTACATATTGTGTCTGGATTTACACTGGTACATTTGAAGTGTACACATGGAGTGCCACGTGGAGTGTGCAAGTGGATAGGCAAGCGACACTCATGTGCTGCGTACTACAGCGGCAAATCAAAGGATCCTTGTCGAAGACTGCATGTCGAATGCCTGACTCGAATTGCCTAGATATTAACAACGTGCAAGTACAAGATGATGGCCACCATTCCGTCTTAAGAGGGCATGGCCGGTCCATACTGTCCATACAGTTAGGACAATCAAGCCTTCTATGCGGACCTTACGGCCACTCCCCAGATGTACCTGGAAGAATGGGAGCTATATTCTTGATGTGACAACTAATGACAGCTCCTGTGATTATAAAGCTCTCATTTGTTGTGAAAAAGAGATTTTTTCTTCTGATTTTTTAATGTACATCTACCTGACTATAATATTTTTACTGAAATTTTCAAGTCGTCAAAGACTAGGCGCAGTAGTTTTTCCCGCTCAAGCAGTTTCCACACAAAAATCTAGCTCTTTTAATTTAGTTGCTTTTCTTGCATCAACAATACCAGTATAGATAGTTTTCACATATCACAACAGAAGTCTTCGTACTGATATATGATCAGATCATAAGCTTTAATATTATTCCTTATAAGCACTAACATATATGATTTCTTATAACTATAACTTTAGAACATATACTTGTACAATTTTGTGTATGGACCAATTAATAAGAACGTTAATTTCACATAAAATAATGAATCTATGGCGCGTGATACTTCTCTTCACTGTTCTGAGTTCACTTTCGTGAAACTAAGGATGAGCAGAGAAATTAATGAGTTTTATACTATACTAAGTTGTCAAGGAGCTCTTTAATTTGGATAAATTGACATTCAGTCCCCGAGTATGGACCTTATTATGTGATGGTCCTAAAAATGAATCATTTCATGTAGGTCCTCGAAGTTCAATCCCTCTCGTGTATAGATCCTTTTAGTAATAATTTCTATCCTACTACACAACAAAATGTTGAGCTCATGTGGTTTCTTCTAACCTGCTCATCCAGTTACTCGATGATTGCTCGAACATAATTAGTTTGAACTTTGAAATCAACTCGTAAATATATTCCTATTTGAATAGTTTACTAATGTTAATATAAGCATACATAGGATATTTTCGCTACAAGGGTTTTACCATATAATTATATAAGTGGACCTTTCGGCATATCGCATTATGTGAATTTCAAGATGTTCCCTCAAGTAAGCTTACACTTCTCATTGGGTCCCAAACTATCAAATTAAAGAAACACATGAATTTTGACATAATTTGTCATCTAATGCTTGAATAGCACACGGGACTTCTGTTTTCTCAAATGTTCAAAGTTTATTTTTTTCGAAACACAACATCATCATTTTGTCAGCTTCCTTGGTTTTTAGATTCGAAGGCTAATTTGACAAATTGATGTTAATTGAAAAGAAAATGGATCAAGGAACTCATATGTAATCCGACTGCAAACTTCAGGGACCTATTTGAGCAAATTTAGATATTTGGCCTATTTTCAATGAATCTAAATGGCATTTAACTTTGTTTTCTTATTTTGAAGCATGCGGCTTCTGGAATTAAAAAAAAAAAGAAACACATGGCTAGAAAATAGGAGTAAAGCAAAGGGTAGCAGGAGGAGCAATGCGCAGAAACTAAGATGGCGACCTGCGGGTGATTGGCATCAGACTTTATCAAGGCTGTCGTAGAGGCTGAGACAAAAAGCCAATGAGTGGCGACCAACATTGCGAGAGACTAGGTGAGCACTGTAAAAAGCAGCATCTAGATCGAAAAAGACTGATCTACTGTCATTGCTGATATCTTATAGACAAACAAAGGAAGCATTACTAACTATTACATTTTCATTTTTTTTACTATTTTGAATACTTTAAGGCTTACAAAATTAAACACATATATATATAGATTTGCTAATAAAATAATAAAATTTTTGTTTTACTTTTTTTTTTTCTAATTTAAGATATATTTTGAGAAAGTAGAATGTTTCTCCCACATAATTTTTGCTCAGTTCTTGCAAATAATTTAAAATTAGGATATATTTGATATTTTATTTTTCTTAATTTTTTGAGTTTTATATAGAGTAAGGTAGTTTTTAAAAGAAAAGAGAAAACAGAAAATCAATAAAATGAGAGGCAAATGGTCTGGGCATGTGAGCTGCTGGTGCCAGGGGCTGACTCAGTCAGGCTCCCTGAATCATATAATAGTGTAGGCTTGTCATGTTCCCTATCATCACCTTTTTGGTTGGTTTGATCCACTAAAATTACCTTGCAGCAAAGAAAAGTAGTCAAGATTTTCTACTTAATTTACCTTTTTTTTTCTGTCATAAATTTCTTCCAGCATTGAGTTGGGTTCAAGCGAGAGGGACACAACACGAGTTTTTTTGTTTTTCTATTCCAAGTCACTCTAGCTCGAGTAAAATTTTGAGTTGGTTTGAGCTAAGTTATAAGCTTAACATCTCGAATCAATTATATACATATTGCATGCTCATTATTTACTAGCAGTTAAATATGAACATATATATCGGTGTACATAACCTACAACAAATGCATCATACATATCTTTACAAAAGTTCAAACATATACGTAAATGTAAATGACGTACTGAGTCAATCGAGTGATTATGTATGAGTTCGAGTGAGCAATTCTCGAATACTTCTTTTAAGTTTCTCCCCATACAACTATTGAAAACCTCCTAGTTAGTGTTCTACAGCTTCATTAGCTGGCTGGCTTCATATTTGTAAGTGACTAAGTGTAAGCTCCTATATAGCCTAATATCTCAAATCAAGTTTTTTTTTTATTTGATATATCTCGAATCATGTTACTCTCAGGACACTGAGCTTGAAAATATATATTAAAAAAAAGGTAGTTTTCTTATTTTGAGGCATGCTCTATTTTGATCTTTATGAGAAATTATTAGGTTAGAGCAACGCTGCACCTGAGACGTTCAGGAATGAATCATCGAGCAATGCATGAAGATGCAAGACCTAGTAATATGCAAAGCAAAAAATGGCAAGAGAAACGACATTAACTCACAATAACGTTGTGTAGGCACACTTTTTTATAATATAAGAGAATTTTTTTGCTATATAAGATCTGAAATATGTTCTGTGAAGATGCTAAGTAACATTTTTCAGTCTTAGTAAAACAAAGACATGCAATATTAAGGAGGTGAAATACCATAAAATAAGGCAATCTAGAATTTATTATGCTTCGTAAGGGCTAAAATATACTATGCAAAAACATATATCATATATCGTCTTACGTAACAACTTTCAAAACGCTGAAATACCGTACAAAGAATAATACATAACATTTTTTCGCTATTATATAATAAATACCATAGAGCCAAGAGATCTAGAATTTATATTACGTAATAATTAAAATATACTACTTACGTATAAAAAAAAAATACTTCTAACATAACACTTGCATAGCATTATAGCAAGTTGATGTTGTTTCTGACAACATTTCTCTTTCTACCAACTACTGGATTCTTCGTTTGCACATATTGTTCAATGATTCATCCTCGAACAACTAACATGCTATATTGTCTGAACCCAATAATTTCTCCCTTCACGTAGATTCTTTATTAGTACATTTTTAAAAAAATGTGCCTTATTTTTCAATAGAACCCATCCCTAACTAAAATGTGCCTTATTTTTCAATAGAAGGGCATTACGTTGTTTTGCTGTAAAACTAACAGCATCTTAATCTAGAAGGACTGCACAAAGTTTTCCGCAATAGTGTAAGGATGAAAGCAGTGAAAAGAGAAAAAAGAGGAACCAAAAGGCAGCTGGCCACAAATTCGGGAGACTAAGATGAAAATGCCCCCTAAGAAAAGCTAACGTGAGCAAGTTAAAAAAAGCAAATAATTAGATTAAAAAATGGACAATGAGACAATAATGTGGTTTGTACTTCAAGTATGAAGGCAAGAAAATAAAAGTTAAATTTCATGGAAGATCAAAATCTTGAAGGGGGACTTTATATCAATTAGTTTTCATTACAACTATATAGTAAACTGAAATGAAATGCATAAAGATCAGAATATGAGCCAAAGGAGATGATACACATATGAAGTAAATCGTTATGTGTTACATTAGCTGAAACACCAACAAGATAATAAAATGCTGAAATTACATCTTCATGACCAACTTTTACTATTTGAAATGAAAAGTTGGCCAACAAGTGGAAGAAAATTCATAAATGCCATGAGATCATGTTACTGTTAACATTTAATCAGCAGAGGGAAAGACATCTGACAGGCAATTATGCAAATCAATGCCATGTTCTCAAACACTTATCATGGAAAGAATATCATCAAACAGAAGCAAGGGCGTGGTAAAAGGGAGATCAGTGAGGATCTGGCGGGGGGGAATAGCCAAGATGTGAAAGCTCCCAACTCGTCTGAGGGGCAACTTGTTCATGTCGCGGAGAATAATGCTGAAATTAAAACGGACACATTAAGTCAATCTGCTTTAAAGTAATTTCGCCATGACATAAAGTATGTTAGCTACCTCCATTTTTGATAATAGTTAAAGTATGTTAGCTACCTCCATTTTTGATAATAGCTCCTTCGCGTTCGGAGCAGATATAACGATATGTCTGGCAGATGCATTAATGAAACCCTCCTCCACTCCTTTGTCAAATAATGCAAGCAAGGGGTTGTAGTAACCATCCACGTTCAAGAGGCCAACCTGGGCATACAGTAAGAAGACTGCCTATCACTTCGCTGAGAATGATTTCTATTGCGGCAAACTCGATTAAGCCTTACTGGTTTATCATGTATTCCTAATTGTGACCAGGTGATCATCTCCAAGAGCTCCTCCATCGTTCCATATCCTCCTAAATTACAACAAAAATCTCTCATTATGTTGAAACTTTCTACTTAGACGTTAGAAATATCATTTAAAAATATACCGGGAAGAGCAATAAAAGCATCAGACCGTCGGGCCATCTCGGCCTTGCGTTCATGCATGTCTGCAACTCTTTTTACCTCACCAATGCTTTGGCCAGATATCTACAGAAGAATAAAATCAAGATAGTTGTATACATTCTAACATGCAAAAGAAGCAGGGAAAAAGAAAAGACTCACAAGCATTGGAACTTTTTCACATTAAAAAACATATATATTGAAGGGCATGCTACAAATGTAAGATCTGGACAAGTTCGTCAATGATATTATGATGCAGATTAAGATAAACCAATCAAACCCTTGCCATTTCCATTGTGTTAGTAAATTAGATGAAGAAATCCAAAAATTACTTGCATACTATGTGACTAGAAGAAAAGAAGCAAACTTACAATAAGAATAAATAAAACAAAAAAAAACATCATAGAAAGTGCATCAGAATAACAACCAAAAGAAAATAGGAGAATATATATATCTGAATTTATATGCATAACACATAAAACTATCATATTTACTTATTAGACACCAAAAACATAAATATTACTTTAAAGACTAAACACATTAATATTACTAGCTCCACACTATAGTCTCTATTTGTCACATACCACTTGACCCAATCTAACTATAACCGTCTCTAACCATAGCTAGATTAGCCGTTAATTATGATTTGTTCACATAAGTATTTTAGAAATAAGTAATATTATTCAGTAATATAAAAATATTAGTAATATTATTATTCACTAATATAAAAAACATTAGTAATATCACTTCAGTAGGTTGATAAATAATATTAATATATGATATTACTAATTTTTTAATTATTGAGTAATATTTAGCGCCTATTATGTCTCTTCAAAATACGTATGTAAAAAATCAGGGTTAGGTTAGCGGATGATGGATGGAAACCACAATGTGAAGCGTGTAATATTAATATGTTTAAAGCATCTTTAAAGCAATATTTTATATTTATAATTTGAGTGTCTAGTAAATAAATATAATAATTTTAAGTATCATGTATAAACAATCCCCAAGAAAACATTTAACATTTACCTTCAGTTAAAATCCTATAAGATAATATTTTTTGTGCAAAATAGAAACAAATACAAAGCCTGATTATCGCCACTAATAGCAAAACTTTGTATGAATTAGGTGTTAGCACAATATCGGATAAGAGACTTCCAGTCATATTAGAATTCAAGGAAAGGTAGTAACTATCTATTCTTGCGATTGCTTGGCACCTACGAAGGATAAAATAAGGGTGGTGAGTTCAAGATATTTTGGCCACGCCCATCATTGACCTGTAGAAGAGGCTCTTATTTGTAAATGTGCGGTGATGTAGGTCATGACAGCAAAGAGATGAAGGGGACCTAAAAGAACTTCGGATATGGTTATGACAAAAGACCTTTTATGGCTTTGCTGGCTCATAGAGGGCACTGCTTTATATAAAGCTAAATGGAGACGTTAAATCTATGTTGCCTGTTCCTATTAGATTGGGATTAGGACTTTGATGTTGTTGTAAATCCAAGAATATTTGAAATACAAATGAAAAGCAATCCATGGCATGGAGAAAAAAAGAGGAACAAGGGGAAACTTGAAATACTTGCATACCTCTATAGGCATAAGAGCTGTAGGAATGACCCTGCATGCCATCAATCAAACATATCAAAGCGGCAGGAAAGGCTCATCAAGAACCAGAAGCTCAACAAAGAAGATGAAAAGAAGAAGAACAAAAAAAAAATCTTTAGTATTCCTCCATAGACAAAGCAAGAAACATGAAATTATTGACGGTACCCAAGAACACCGCAACCACCATCATACACAGTCTGCGAGATCAAGCCCATCAATCCCACGCTTCCCCCACCATAAACCAAATCTATTCTTCTCTTCACCTGCAATCAAACTAGAATCACACAAAAAAGGAAAATTTGAAAGGGAGCCCACGAATCAAAAAACCTTGCGCGCACCAGTTCTCGACCCAAATCCAGAGCGGCATCACTGAAGACGGCGCGGTTGCCGGAGTTGCTGCCACAGAAGACGCAGATTCGCTTGAACCGGCTCCGACTGTCTCCGTCCATGGATCTTCCGATCGGTAATGGCCGAAAAGGTTCCCAAAACCCGAGGCGAAGAGAATGAATCGGATTACCTCTTACATGCGATTTTTCCCATTTTTGTTCGCTGAGTCCGGTAGAATCCTGAAAGACTACTACTTCCGGCAGTTCAAAAGGAAGAGGAAAAGAGCTACTAGCCTTTGTTCTTGTCTTCTTCTGCTTCTATTGTCGTCACTTTCATCGCCTTCTCCTCGACAAAAAAGCAAGATGGAGGAGGCCGAGTCCCCACTGCTCACGGACGACAAGCTAGGGCAACGAAGGACCCCCAAGCGGAATCTCCTCTAAAGTCGCAACCTTGCTAATCTCTCCGCTTTGTTTATCCAAAACGTGGGAAACCCATTGATGATGCCTGCATAATTGCCCCTGAGAACAGGGAGGGTCCGCCATGATCGCGGTCTTGTCTGCGGCTGCTGACTGTGATTTAGGTCTGTCAAGAATATTTTAAAACTCGAAGGGAAAAAAAAAATGCTGATAATAAGAAAAAATGATTTTTTAATTATTTTTTTAAAAATATAAGTAATATAAAAAAACAATTAATTATATTAAAAATTATATAAAATATAAAATAAAATTAATTAATTTATTAAAAATTATATTAAATTTGAAATAAAGTGATTGTTTAATATTAAAATTTACAGTATAAAATAAAATATAAAATTAATTTTAAATTTTTTTAATTAAATTTAAAATTTTAGTTATGACTAAAATTAATTATGATTTTTAACCTATTGCCAATTAGCACTTTAAATCTAAAAAATCTTTCATTCAATTGAAAGTTGGATTAAAATTTTTCAATTATGACAGGTGCTCAGAGATTTTGCCTAAAACTAATTTTAAGCACAAAGCTAGATCTAGTGAGAACAATCCAAGTTGCAATCGTGTTAATAATCACTAAATATTTAACTTGAATTGAGCTCAGCTTGAGTTTTTTAGTTGAGCCACGAGCCATGATTGAATCGAATCAACTTGGCTCGATCACTATTTTTTTAAATGTAAATAATATCTTTATTTATTTATTGTAATTATTTATTACTTATATATATGAGTAAATGTTAGTTGTAGTTAAAATATTTATTAAATGATTTTATAGGTGTGGTTAACTTAATTTTAAATCCTATTAGAAATAATTTTTTTATAAAAAATTTTAATTTTCTCAGGGCTTGAGTTGGCTCGATCAAAGCTCGAACTTAAAACGAGCTAGCTCAAATTTAAATAGAATTGAAACGAGCCAAGCTTGAGCCGCGCTTGGCTCGGCCCAAACTCGGATCGCTCTCACCCCTAATCGTATCGAGTCAAGCATGGCGCAAACTTGACTCATTGAATTATAGATGAATTTGAGTTAGCTCAATTCAATTGATATCTGATTTCGAGCCGGCTCAACTCGATTAGCATTCAATTCAAGTTACTTTGAACCTAAATCAACCCAACTTAAATCCCCCAAAAATGAGAAATATTCTAAAAAAAGAAAGCAATTTTTATTTTGGACAACATCATGTTGTAAAGTGTCATAACCTTATTCTCCTATTATCATAAAGTTTATGATAAATTTAATTTATTGTAATCAGTAGAGCAACAATTGGAAGTGGGAGGATGTTCATCTTATTTCCTTCGTCAAAGGATGTTTCTTAGTTTAAGTTTAAAAAGCATTTAATTCAATGTTATTTTTATATTATGTTATATTATTTATAGAAAATAATTATTTGATTTAATCACATTTATAAATAATTTTCTGTAAAATTATAAAATCATTAATTAAAATATAATATCTAGATTTCATGACATAACATCAAGATAACGACAAACCAAATGCCCCTTTAGTTTACTTTGATTTAAAATCTATATTAGAATTGTGACATGTACCACTTGATAGGAGGATACCATAATTTTATATATGCAATCTCGTTAATTTAATGAGTTTGATTAGGAGCATCAAAAAGTTACAAGCAGAAAAAATCCCGAATTTCATAATTAGAAAATCAAGTGTACGAAATTTCAGTAGGTTGAGCTTGTTGAAATCAATATTCGTGAGGCTTAAATTTTATCCTTTCGATTCATTGAACATCGCAAAATAAGAGAAGTCGTGGCTCTAAAAAGTCATTCTATAGCCAACAATATTGAAGGCATGAATAAATTTTGTAGAGATCTACAGTTGGGTGTGAGTATTTAGTCTACTTGATTACGAGTTTTAATTTTTCGAGTTTGAGATATTATTATTTGAGTGAAATGGGTTATATTTTTTACTTTTTTTTTTAGGAAATGTACTTGAATTGGTCATTATTAGGTAATTCTGATTTGGCTTAGCTGAGATGGTTTCTGTTTGGCGCAATGACCAAAATAGTACTAGTTTAAAAAATAATAATAATAATAATAATAAATAAAATTTTTTAATCATTCTACACAAATTCTAATATAAAAAAATATTATTTTACTTCATATACTCAATAATTTTTAATAAAAATATTAACTTTATTTCACATCCTAACCCAAAATATTTGCATCGAATATTTTGATTTAGGATGTGAAATAAAATTAATATTTTTTTATATTAGAATTTGTGTAGAATAATTTAAAAAATTTATTTATTATTATTATTGTTATTTTTTAAACTAGTACTATTTTGGTCCTAGTTTTGGTTCTCGCGCCAAACAGGGCCTTAAACTCAAAAAATAAAGAGATTTGATTACAAATAAATTATATTATCTAAATAAAATTTTAAAATTATATAAATTTCACTAAAATAGCTAATATGATATTGGCACACCTAAATTTATAAAAATTGTTGGTAATCCAAGACTAATTTGTCAAAAAATAAAAACATTATAATTTTAATGCATTTTTTTGATAAAGAATAATTTAAAGCAAATTACTCGCAAGTAATCCCGCTTGTAATATTACATACTTAAGTTTAATCAATTATAAATAATAAATCATAGAGTTAAAGTTGAAACTATTTATATTATTTCCACATCAGATATATTTAAAATATTAATATTACTATTGCACATTCTAAATCCTATAAATATTATATATTGCACATCTTAATCTCATATTATATATTTTAAAATTATAAATATTATTTTTTATTACATAAATCTAAAAATATTACACAAAACACACTGTCGTTTGCATTTTTATATTATATGCTGCATATTTTAAACTTTTATATATTATATCATGATATTCTAAAAATATAAATATTACACTTTATATCTATTTTAAAAAATATTTTATTTTAATAGAGAATCTTATACCATTTACTCTGCACTGAGTTGTATATAAAATTTATACAACTAAAATGTTCATCATATAATAGTAATAAAAATTTGGGTAAATTTATAAATATAATTTTTTAAGATAAATAATAATTAGTTCTCTTTAATTTTTTCACATGTGCAATTAGATTTTTCTTATTTATAAATTAAATAAAGTGGCCTTTAATATTACGTAAATATATATCAAAGACTTCAATCATAATAAAAAAAATGTAGATTAAAATAAAGTAAAAGAGCTTAATAGTAATAATTCAGTTGTACTTGAGGGAATTAAAGGAACTCAATTGTTATTGTTATTATTATTATTATATTATTATTATTATTATTAATTCTAATAATATATTGCACAGTTTTTTATATTAGGTCTATTTTTTTTTTCATTTTTTTACATTTCTCTCACTATCAGGAAAAAAGGTAGCTCGAAAAAAAAAGTTCGAAAAAATAGGAGTGAGTGAGCGAAGAGGGAGGGCCGGGCCAGTTGGGTAGTGGGGAGGCAAGCGAAGGAATGGAGGGAACGACTCCGGCGCAGGGATCTGCGTCGTCTTACTCCCTGCCGCCATACCGATTGCACAGCGAGGATGTGATCTTCTGCATCGACGTCGATGCGGAGTCGTTGGTGGAGATGAAGGTTTTAGGCGCCAACGGGCGGCCCATCACTCGCCTCGATTCAATCAAGCAAGCCCTTCTCCTCTTCGTCAACGCCAAGCTGACCATGAACCCCGACCACCGCTTCGCCTTTGCCGTCCTCGGCCAGTCCGTCTCATGGGTTCGTGCTCTCTTCGCCTTCTCTTTTCTTGAGCCGGTCTGTATGCTCTTCCGTTCTTCGGAAATGTTAATTTCTGTCCTGCCACATTTTTTGTGATTTGATTGTTCATTTGATCTGAATTCAGATGTGTTTCATAGGCTTTTCAACGGCTTAAAGTGATATGTAAGTATGAGTGGATAGGTTTAAGCCAGTAATCTCCTTAAGCCGATGGAAAAATGCTGTAAGTTGGTTTAAAGCTGCTTTCTGTTAGTATCAATCCTGGATTAAAATTTGCCTAAAAGCATAATAAGGTTTTTTAGCAATGATCATGCAAGATCGATTACAATACCACTTGAAATTGATGTCCAATATATTCTGCTAATTCAAATAATTTACTCGGAAGATATTGAATTATTAGTGAATTGAAACCTTAAGATTGAACTTTTCATTTCAGTTGAAGAAGTACTTGTATTACTTGGTTGTTTGAACTTTGATTTTTTTTGTGCTCTTCAATTGTTTATTTCACAATTTTTGAACACAGTGACTGTAGGAACTTTTTTTTGACAGAATTAACCTTCCTAGCAACGAAATTTGGTTAAAATTATGTGGAATGAATCTGAAAGCAATGTAGAAGATGGTCTAAGTGCTCTTAATTTCAGAAGTAAATTTTGGTCAAAGTGTTCTTTATTTCTGTATTTGGACTTTCCTGGAAAGTTATAATATATTGTGAATATTCTTTGAGCCTTCACATTTTAGTGTAGCGACTCCTGATTATTGTTCTTGGATGTGACTATAATGAACCTTTTTTGACTCTCAGATTATATTTTGTGTTTTGGAAAGCTATTATGCATGTGTTTTACATAGAAAAAATCAGTATCGGGGGCTGGCCTTTATATCTGATCTCTGTTTCATGATGTTTTAAGGGTGTTTCCGCACTCCAAGATATGGGTGCCACATGAACATAATGGCAATAACCCCTGGAATGTCCAAAGAACTGGAAGAAATGACTGTTGAAATTCATAATTGCCTCAGGTGATCGACCTTGTTTGGGCATCTAGTTGCTTTGGAGAGCAAAATGGATTATTTGCTGAAAGCAACCCCTAGAATTGGACTGGTTGATTTCATTTATGAAATTGACCAACTATTGAAATCATCTGCTATCTCTAATTTTAGCTTGTCTCTATCTTTTACAAATTGATACCCACACATCAAAGTTCACTTACGCAAATACAACTTAACTAACATAAATATATCCACATGATATATAACATTACTCTCACAAGTTATAATCTTAACGTAAACACAAACATAAACAAGTTTGCACTAATAGGCGCTATAAGGTATAGAAGAAGTGATTGCGCCCTGGGTTGGTGTTGATATTAATGACAACAATGTAGGCCACAGGGGAACAAATCATATTACTCCATCAGATTATTTCATTTGAGGTACTAGGTTAAAATCCCGTTTTACTTTAGGGTAATTACATACGAAATACACGAAAAAATCTTAATTATACATTAAACACAATTCTCAATATTTACATCTTGTGCCCTCTAATGTTTAGCTTGTCTCTCTAACTTTTACAAATTGATCCCCATTTGTCAAAGTTCCCTTACCCAAATACAACTTAACTAACATAAATATATCCACATGATATGTAACATTACTTTCACAAGTTATAATCTCAACGTAAGCATAAACATAAACAAGTCTACACTAATAAGCACTATAAGGTATAGAAGAAGCGATTGCACCTTGGGTTGGAGTTGATATTAATGAAAACGATGTAGACCATAGGGGAACAAATCATATTACTCCATTGGATTATTTCATTTGAGGTACTAGGTTAAAACCTCGTTTTACTTTGGGGTAATTACATACAAAATAGATGAAACAATCTTAATTATACATTAAACACACAATTTTCAATATTTACATCTTGTGCCCCCTAACGTGACTTCAAATTACTGTTGATCATATATCCCTTTCTATTATCACCCACACGTGGAATTGATAGGGAAAAAAATTTAGTGTTTTTCGAGAAAGTATGTGAAAATCACAGGATATATTAAATCATTATTGATATCTTGGAGTAGAAGACACTTTGCAAGCTGTGTGATTTGTTGTTGGCTAATATCTTGGTACTCCGGTTTGTTAGGGTGTATTGAAAGTCTCTTGGTTTAAATTTTTGCTTCAAACAATTGAACACAAAAACCAAAATTAATTGCTAGTCAGGGGGAAGATGCCAGTACTTGAGATATATTATCAGCTTTTTGAATCATGTTTATTACAATCTCTTTTTTTGATGAAAAATGTTCATTGCAAACCTGGGATGAACATAGAACTTGCTTTGGGTTAACTTCTTCTGAAGTTTTTGAGAAATTTAAGAAATAAATGAATTCTTTGTATTTTTGAGGGAAAAGAGTTGGTTTAGTCGAAAACAATTTTACAGGCAAATTTGTAGCAAGTAGGTAACCATTTAGATTATTGAACGTCCAAAAAATTGATTTAGTATATTTCAAAGTTAAGATAGTATTAATCACCAAAACTTTAATGAAGCAACTATGCTTTTGTGAGGATATTATTGGTTATTATTAAGGTTGTTAATGGCTATAGGGCTTGGAAACTGCCTAATATTAGTTTGTATTTTTGAATATGTAGTGGCTCTTCATTATTTAAACCACAAAAAACTATCTTCATGCAGCTTAGAAAGGAGTTTAGTAGTGAAATTGGTGCTGCAATGGCTGCAGTACAATCACTTTCAACGACAATCTCTTCGTACGGATCAGCTGATCTGACTCAACTTTTCAAAATAGCAATTGAAGAAGCAAAAAGTTCTCGTGCACAGGGTCGTCTTCTTAGAGTGGCAAGTTTTTTTTCTCGATTTTTATTCTCCTATTCATCTTGCTATTTGTTCTTTTTGATCAAAGCTTGCACTCAATGCTAGATGTACTATTTGCATATAATATGACAACCGCAATCTTTTTTAGTAGTTTACCAATGACTATGTTATTGATTGCTTATCCTTCTTGAGCTTTTAAACTTGTTGCTTTAGTTTTTGGATTAAAATGTGATGAGTTGTCATGGATATTCGAAAAGGTTTTTAAGATTAATTTTCAACAACTAAGAGATAGAGGGAAATTACCACTTAAAGGCCCTGTTTGTTTAGGGGTTTAAAATTAACCTGGTTTAATTTTAACCAGGCATATCACATCACACATAAAATTTAATATTAAAAATTAACTTTATTTCACATCATTCACAACTTTCAATAAAAAAATATCTCCATCCAAATTTAATTTTAACCTTCTTAAATTTAACCTTACAAACAAACACTTAAAAACTAATGGTTTATCAAAAAAGAAAAAACTTAACACTTAAGGTTTATCAAAAAAGAAAAGAAGCCAAATCACTAAAATTAACACTTAAAAACTTGCCACTTAAGGTTTATCAAAAAGAACTTGCCTCTTAAGGACTATCTCCAATAAAATTAACACTTAGAATTCTAACTCCCGCTTAGTTATAATATAGAAACTACCACTAAAATCTTATTTTAACAAACTAGTGCCAAATGTTTTATGTGGGATAATGCTACTGATGATGATGATAATGATTTTGTGACCACTAGACTATTATTGGGTAACTTAACCATTATGTTGTGGTTAATACCTACAAGCATAACTTAAACAATATTAATCTTTAATCCCAAACTAGTTTGGGTAATGTTACATGGATCTTTCTTCTCCATTCAGCTAGTGATGCTTTTGTATGCTATGATTGGTGACCAAATCAGTTTAAACTTGCTTAAAGTTAAACCGTAAGATTTCTTCTTTGGGAAGTTTTCATCTTATGTTTTATTTAAAATTAAAAATAAAATGTTGTAAATGCAAGTGTGTTGCAACTTGAGTGGAAACATCAAAGAAGAAATGGCGATAAAAAAAATTGAAAACAAGAAGTAACAAGAAGAGGAAGGGGACATCAAACATGGAAACTCTTTGTGAAAAGACATAGGAGAGTAGAGAAGCATCTTAGGAGACGTTACATTGATGAAGAGAAATAATAGCAATCATGCATCTAATAAACAACGCTTTGTATAGGATGGAAGTTAGGGTTCGAGAAAAGATAGTATATGTCCAAAAGTGTTCATCACTGTAGTCATTAGTGCTCGTTGAACTTCTTCAAGATAGTGCCTCTGAACTTCAACGTAGTTCTCAAAAAAGCCTTGGGCAAAAGAATCTTAAAGAACTTTCTTGAATTATTTTGAAGGATCTGCATGAAAATAGTGCTTTTTACCTTCAACATCTTAGGCTTTTTAATCGTTAACTTCTGATACATCGTCTTTGAGCACTATTGTTATTTTAAACTCCACATTTAGGATAGTCTATTTAAGATCGAGCTTTCTATATTTCAACACCCAACTTCTCTAAACCTTCTCAAAAGATGTATTAGCGAAAAAAATTTATGATCAAAATTCTGATATCATCTGATCACGTAAATCTCAACTCTTATAAGTTTAGATACTCACCTTGAATAAAGGAAATGGTTCTTGAAATAGAATTGAAGCTACATAATAGCAAATCTCCACTTTGACTTAAATTCTTTCCTCTATGAACCTGAAGCGAAACACTACTCTCATTTGTCCATATGGACTACCAAACTCATCGTGAAATGCTAGCAACCGAAAGAGGTTTGGTTAACATATTGGCTAGATTTTCTTGACTTCAAAATTACCACAAGCAATCATTTCTCAAATGAATTGATGCTTGATTTTTATATATTTAGACCTTTCGTGAAACTTATGGTATTTCATCAAGCTAATTGCACTCTGATTGTATCAAAACATCGTGACCTTTTCGACAACCCTTCTACGCTCTCCAAACAAACATTGAAATCAAATAGCAGTTTACGGTGTTGGAGATTGCCATATAGTTTGATGAGGACTTTCAGCTTATTGCATATCATCTCAAGTAGAAGCAAAAACAGTAAAAGATCTGCTCTTGTTGTGATGTCCTACATAATTTGAGTCAACATGACTGGCTATGACTGACTAGTAAACCAAATTGTAAACATGCTTCATAGTACATCATAATTAGCTTATGATTTACTTGATCATTGCTAATAATGCCCGCCTAGGCTAGCCATATGCCTACTTATACAGTTGCTGCATGTTCTATATTTGATTGAGGGTACATCATCGCTAAATGAGAATGTTTACTGCATTCTTATATCGAGAACTTTTCTAATATTTCAATTCCTCTTCTAGCTTCGGTGCAAATTTCGTTGAAAGCTTAAAAGGTGCAAGCATTAGAGTAGAGATCAACCTTGCAATTTTGAATCTCTCGATTTGTGAGATATCTATACTTAATTTAATTTATTTAATTAATATTGGTTTATTTTCGAGATATTTATTCTTAATTTCTGAAATCTTTGATATGATCGTTTGAATTTAAAGACACGTCCTAATTTAAATTAATAAATTCTTATTTATCGTGATCTAATTTAATTAGATTTTAAAATAGTTAATTTGCAAAATTTATAAATCTCAATTGTCATATTATTATATTTTAAATAAATTTTGAGCTTAATCTAATTAATTTATCAATTAATTATAAAATATAATTTTATTTTGTCCCGCATAACTAATATTTTAGTTTCAGATACTTATATATTGCAGGTCATCCACCCTTCCTCAGCATCAATGGCCTGTGAACCAGAAGTTGTTCACCCTAGATGTAATCTATCTCCACGACAAGCCAGGGCCTGAGAACTGCCCACAGAAGGTGTACGATATGCTGGTCGATGCTCTTGAGCATGTTAGTGAGTACGAAGGCTACATTTTCGAGAGTGGGCAAGGCCTTTCTCGAGTCCTCTTTCGCCAAATTTGCATTCTCCTCTCCCACCCACAGCAGCGATGTTCACAGGACGATCTCGACATTCCCAAGCCACTCGAGAAGAAGGCTACGCCATCAACTGATCCTCCTACAACCGTCGAGGAGAGTACACAGCATCAACCAGCCCGCGCGGATTAATCCTTGAAATTGCCTGAGCAAAGGGCATGATTGTGTTGGCCTTTTTGTGACGAGGATTTCTTCTTGCTTTTTACTTATAGTCATGCCGTATAGATCATTGTTGGTATCACTGCCTTTATCTCAATTTTATATTGACTCTATGAACCCTCTTTTTCTGTTTATTTATGTTTAGGGTGTATGTTGTGCATTTCTAATTCATTTCTGAGCTTTTTTTTTTTAATGACTTTGGTTCAGGTCATCAGCTGTGGATGATTTTTTTAAAATAAGTTTTATTAATTAACTAATTAATATATTAAATGTTATTAAAAAAATTAATAAAAGGAGCATGTTTTTTACGATGTTGGGGGTTACCGTTAATATGAAGTCGCCTGTCCATTCGCTCGTACTGGCTTCTTTTCATTAACAAAACGGGCGATTTCATAGTTATTTTTTTTTAAAAAGTTGTTTGTTATTTGAAAAATATTATTTTAATTTTTTTTATGATTTATTACATAATAAGTCTAGCAATGGAATTGTCTTTTTCCAGCATAATATTACTGTTAAATTTAGAAATAAAATGGATACGTATTTCATCTTATTTTTTAATTATAAATCTTGTATTTCATGGATTTTTGGTAGTTTGAAAATCTACCAAATATTTTCCATGGGTTTTTGGCAGGTTGTATTCCTTTGAGCTTGAATTTATTTGTTTCAATTGATGTTTTTTTTAAAATGTGCATAATTAATTATGCTCAAGCTCAAAAAAGTATATGAATGAAATCAATGGAAAAAAATAATTTAAAAATAATATGATTAATATAGAGAATCTGTATAATAGAATATAGATAAAGATGAAAGATGCATATTTATATTTTTTATATAATAATAACATATTTTAAGATTTTTATTCTATCAAAAACTCTTAGAATATAAAATTTATAATCGAAGGATGGAATAAAATACATACTCGTTTCATTTTTAAATTTAAAAGTAATATTAAAACAACTCTGTGGTGAAGATTTGTTATTCAGTAAATCATTAAAAAAGTAAACTAATATTTTTTAAATAATATTTAATTTTTTTAAAAGAAAATTTAAATAGGAAGTCGCCCTTCCAACGGGGGTCGATGGGCGACTTCACATTAACGATGCCCCTCTAACAACGTCAGAAATTCGCTTCTTTTGTTTAATTTTTTAATGATGATTAATATATTAATTAGTTAATTAATTATACTTATTTAAAAAAAGTCATCTCAGCTGTGCGACCTGCAGGCTAGGGGTGGCAAAATGGGTTGGCGGGTCGGGTTCGGGTCGAACCCGAATCCGATCCGACCCAAATAGCTTCAACCCGAACCCGACCTATTTATTAAATGGGTCAAAATCTATGACCCGAACTCGACCCAATTAATAAATGGGTTGGGTTGGCGGGTTGACCCGACCCGTTTATAGGGTATTTTTTGATAAATGCCCAACCCGAATCCTACTCGACCCAATTATGCCCAACCCGAACCCGACCCGTTTAATAAATGGCTCAAAATTCATGACCCATATCCGAAATTTGCGGGTCGGATTCGAGTCGGATTCACAGATCGGGTCATATATTGCCACCCCTACTGCAGTCTGCAAGCTGCAGTTCCAGTAATCCACAGCTCTAAGTAATTTTATGCAGTATATATTAAGTTTTCATTCTATATATAAAAATTCACAAATCAAAATAATTAAATTTTGGTTTCACTTTGGGATATGTCAGTTTTTATTTATAGAAAATTTCTTCTAGTGTGTTTAGGCTCTCTTTTGTATTGGTATGATTTATGAAAAAATATTATATTATATAGTTATATTAAAAAAATAATATTTAATAAAAAGTTATTTTATCTATTTGACAAATTACTGTTAAAAGCTAAATTATTTTGAAAAAAATTTTGCATGTAAACTTTATAATTTTTATCAAATTAAGTATACAAATAAAATTATTGTATATTTTATTAATAAATAATAAAATAATTATATATATAATTTAATATTTTTTATGATAAATATTATAAAATATGTTATTATCATTAAATATAAAAATTATATTTACACTATGTATTTTAAAAATATATATTTATCCTGATAATTTTATATGATAATTTAAACAATATAAATTATAAAATATTTTTTGTATTATGAATATATAATTATATATGTTATTAATAAATAAATTATATTTTATAGCATATTATTTCAAAATATATTCTCCTATTATTTATAATAATATTATATATATTCTCACTTAATCTATATAATATAAATTTTATTATATCACATATATATTTATGATTAAATAATAATTTTAGTAATTATATTATATGAAATATTATATATTTATTATATAATAAATAATTATGATAAAATTACTAAAAAATTCGGTTATTTTAAGGATAGTTTTATCTTTGATTAGTTATAGTCAAAATACTATTTCAAATTTTTTTTGTTTTTAAATTTTTTTATATTACATTTTTTTAGCTTTTAAAACTAATATATTTTCAAAAACTATTTTTATTAAGCACAAATTTTAATTTTTAATTATATAAAAAAATATTTTTTCACGACAAAAAACTTTCCTAAATACAACCTTTAATAATGCCCAAGTTTGTGATGATGAGATGCAGTCATAATGATGTCCTTTTAAGTTTACAAGCCTCGAGAATCAAAATCAGGACAAAAATAATATTAATTTAAAAAATATCAATAATAACAAATAAATATTTTTTTTAATCATTCTACACAAACTTTAATATAAAAAGTATTATTTTACTTTATATACTCAATAATTTTTAATAAAAATATTAACTTAATTTCACATCTTAGATCAAAATACTCGATTCAAATATTTTGATTTAAGATATGAAATAAAGTTAATATTTTTACTAAAAATAATTGAGTACGTGAAGTAAAATAATATTTTTTATATTAGAGTTTATGTAGAATGATTAAAAAAATTAATTAATTATTATTATTGTTATTTTTTAAATTAGTACTATTTTAGTCCTGATTTTGATCACGCGTCAAACAGGGCCTTTAAAGAAGAGAATACCAGATGATGCGGGAACTTAGAAAATTAAATCTAACGGACCAGATATAAAAAAAAAAAAAATCTAATGGACCAAATTAAATGAAAATCAAAAGAGAAGAGAAATAGACAAATATGTGAAACCCCTGATTGTGAAAAATCAGGGCACCTTAAATTTGACGTCGGTGACTTGACAGGAGAAATTACATGTCACTTTTACAAAAAAAATATTTTTACTCATTTAACATAAAAAAAATTATATTTTTACTTATACAGAATTAAAAACTATATCTTCAACATGTTAAACGAGATCTAGTTCTTTTAACTTATTTAAAAAAAAAACTAATCATTTATTAATATAAAAGATATTATTCGTAATTACACATCTAAAATATATTGTAACATATATAAGAATTTAATTCTGATGATCAATAAATAAAAAATTTTTCATTAAAGCTGAGATATAATTCTAGAGTTTGGTTGATCAATAAAACAAGATTAAATGGTCATCTGTAGGAATAAAACACGCATAACCATCCCAACACAACCACAAATATAAATTTATCAGCAGTTACAAAATATCACACAAGATTAATTAACAGCAAATAAGTACAGATATTACTGTCAAGACTAAAAAAAGTGCGAGCCAACAAACATATCTGCAACATATAGAATTTCAACATAGAGATTGGGGCCCAAGCTGTTAAAATCAGCATTATTCCAAAGAGAGCAAACAAGAACAGTGAAGAGGTTCTTCATTTTGTCCACCAATGGAGGAAATCTTTCCCACGGTTGATCTTCTTCTGGAGCTGAAGTATGCCATAAAGGAGAGCCTCTGCAGTAGGAGGGCAGCCAGGGACATAGATATCAACGGGGACGATCCGATCGCAGCCGCGTACCACAGAATATGAATAATGGTAGTAGCCACCGCCATTTGCGCAGCTCCCCATCGAAATGACCCAACGAGGTTCCGGCATTTGGTCATACACTCTGCAAAGAACAAAGATTTTCAACTCTTCCACATTATTAACGACTTAACTGAAAATTTCTTAATTTTATCATTTTTCCATTTCTCAGCAGGGTATTATATATGAATGCGTCCAAAGAAAATATTTGGCCCCAAGTAAATGAAGACAAAAAAAAGGGAACATTTCAGCCGATTCTCCATTTATTTGCATTTAGGAACGTGTGAGCAACATTCATCAAAGATACACTATATCAAATACACCATAAAAAAAAAACATTCATCGAATGTAAGACGATGGCTAGTGAATTAAGATGCATAGAAGACATTCAGGCAGAAGAAATTAAAAAGTTGGTCGTAAATAAAATTAAATAGAGATTTTATTAAAAAAAAGTTAATAAGCTATGACAAACACATGTAACACTCAAATGAATAATAGAAGTAAAATAATTCACAGTGCCACCTAAAAATAGTCAAAATAACATTATTGGAAATGATGATGGCATTTTGCCTATCCATAAATTCATGCATCAATATATCCCAATATCATGCATCGTATAGTTATACAAAATCAAGATTGCAACCCAACCCAAGTTCCGTACATGCCAGTGAATTCTTCTTTCAAGGAACATCAAAGAGTTCAACTGGAAATACCCATGCTAGACTTTTCATGTAAGGCAAGTAAAACTACTCTACATGAAGTGTACTTTTTTTTAACGGGCTTCCTAGTTCCTACATTTACGCAAAAAAAGGTGATGGCCTACTCAGTTCAAAGAAAAACGTTAATCTGATCAGCTAAAGTTACCAGGAAAACAATTTTTGCAGCTTTTTATCCGCAAAACCATTCTGGGAACTGATATAAGTAGTGCATAAATGAATATAATACACAAATACCAGAGAAGTAATAGTTCTTTCCAAAATTTGGTGTAAAAATTACCCACAAACACGAAGTACAAAAATCTTTCATTGTCTCCATCAGTTTGATAATCATTAAAAAAATAGAGTTGCAAATGTTTTGGGATTGTAAGTATTGTTTCTTCTTATACTTCACAGTTTAGCAAAAAGTTGTCATACTATCATTCAAATATCAGTATTTGAGCAAGTAAAAATAGGATCAACTAAATATAGATAACCCAGCTCAAGTAACAAGAAAAAAAATTGTCAGCTTTATCAACCCTTTCAGAAACATATCTATGTAGCAGACAAATGAAGCAATACACCATTGTCAGAAAAGTAACAATTCTATTCAAAGGTTGGGGTAAAATTACCCATAAACAGCAATTACACAGATTTTTCATTGCCCCATCAGCTTGATAATCATAAAAAAAATAAAAATGCAGTACCAGATTTTCCTGGGACCATAAAATACTGTTCTTCCATAACATGGTGTTTGAGCAAGTCAAAACAGGAACAACAGAACAAAGATAACCCAGCTCTTCGATGAAAGGGTTTGTCCTCTCAGTCAAACTAATCTCATCCTCTTTCTCCCATTCCCTGTATTCATCTCTTTGCACATCCAATCACATTCTTCACGTTTCTACTTCATTTTGTCTTTTGACATAAACACTTGCTAATCTTTATATTGAAATCCTAATCATATTATTCATGTCCTCTCAGGCCTTACATGATAACCAACTATGTGCAATTATCAATATATCTACACAGGCTTAACCAGATTCTGCAGTTTCTCACTCATCTATATCCATCAATATTAAAAGTCAGACTTACAATAAAAAAAAAATATTAAAACTCAGACAGCTCTTCCCTGCAATCTTTAATTCTCCTATATCAAGTTCCTTTAACTCATTATTTTATCTGTACCTTCATTCCTTTATTTTCGTTTACAAATTCACAATACTGCATTTTGATTCCCATTGTATTTCTTTCTATAGTAAAATCAAGTATACTTCCAATAACATATGCAAACATTGACCATAGCTACGAATACAAAAGGCAGCTAAGCCAAAGATGACGGGGGCTATAGGTAGAGTTAACAACAACAACAATGACAATGAAGCCTTAATCTTACTTTGGTTCTACAACATGGATTTCTCCTCTTCATTCAATACCATCCTTACTAACATCAACATTAACTTTCCTAGTGAACTTGGCTTGGGTACCATACGTTTACTCATTTTGTTACTCATGCTTTTGGTTTTGTTTGAGTGACTTTTATAGGTGAGAATGCATGTATACGTGTGATTGAGCAATTCAGGCAGAAGAGATTGCATATATTTTCATGAATATATAAGTTGGTAAGAGACATTCATATACAGGTGCAGCACAATCATGATTGGACAATCCCGGATCGTGATTTGAAGCATTTTGGGGTATTCTAGAGGCATTTTGATAGCCGCCCAATCATCCAATCATTCCATGTGAGCAACACATTTCAGCAATGGACAACAAAGTTTTCCCCCTTAGATTAAAGGCATTGAATTTGAAACTTTTGGAGTTTTTTTAGTAGTCTACTTCCATTAAGCAATATAGCATGGAGAATCCTTTCTCTATTTTTCTTATTAATTAGGCCTTATATTCCCTTTGTTTCTCATGTTCAAATCTAGTAATGGAATGCCAATCTTACTATGAACTTTCTTATGAATTTATTTACTGTTTTATCTCCATTTCGCATTCATTTATGTATCTTTAATCTTCTTAACTTGAGGTTACACTGAATACATGCTTGGAAGCTCTTTCTCTTGATGATCCATTCTAATCACTAAGTAAGTGTATTGCTGAAATCTCACTGTTCTTCCATTTAACTCTTACATGCAGTGTTTACTCTTGTGGCAGTTTTCCAGCAATGTATGTGTGGAGACCTCATGATATGTCACACGCACAACCTGTAGAAAGGCCTTCCCCCTTGTAGGAAACACCATAACCCTTTGTGCCTCTATCAGAGAGGGTTCGAATCATAAAAGGTTAGACACTAAAACAATATCATAAACAAAATTGACTATATATTGTTTCATAGATTAAATACTACCTATAGCATGTTCCTCAATAATACAAGAATTGTAGCATAAAAACAGTGATTATAAAAGCAATTAGTAAATGATAACTCTGACAACTTGCTACAGATCACTCACCTATGGTTTCTACTTTATAGGCTTGCTTAATCCCCTGATATACTAAGGCAATGATTATTCCACGAAAATAAGCTAAATAAACCAAAGAGGAAACTATTATGCAGCGGAAGACTTCCATCACAAACAAGAAGGAATTTCCGGAATGGTGGTGCTTCATATTCATTGCTCATACGTTTACTTGTAGAAAAAAAGTATCTTCCTTGCCTCAGTTTGATCTCTAGTCTTAACACCCAAAAATCTTAAACCCACTATGATTTAATTGCAAAAGATGTTATTTTTATCAAAACTTTTGCAGCCTGTGGTGTCCATAATAAGATGAAAAGGGTTTATAACTGCATCATCCAATCAGCACAAATCACAGCACAGCCGCTTTCTTCATCCCTATCTGCTATCCAGGAAGCACGATTCTAGAAATAAAATTACAGCTTGGCAATTCTAGAAAATAAATTTAGAGCTTGGTCCTTACTTTCGCAAGGCAGGGGCCATCTTGTTGGTAAGAGTGCCGGCCACGATCATGCAGTCAGACTGGCGGGGACTGGGCCGGAAGATTACGCCGAAACGATCGAGATCGTAGCGGGCAGCACCGGTGTGCATCATCTCGACCGCGCAGCAGGCGAGCCCGAAGGTCATCGGCCAGATGGAACCGCGGCGCGCCCAATTGATCAGATCATCGACCTTCGAGATCACGAACTCCGCCGCCTTCGAAAGCCCCGTCGGCGAGGCCGTCGATGGCGGCGCCGGGCGAGAGTAATGCGCCGGCGAAGAAGCGGAGGACGAGTACGGAAGAGCCGCCGCCATACCTGCCGTCCGATTGGCTGAAATCGCAGCGAGACGAGCAGCGCGGGGAACGAGAGCCATGGAGGACAGAGTTAGGGTTTGCTGCACTGGAGGAAGGGGTATGACGAAGGGAGCGTGGCTTCGCGACTCTCACCACGAGTCTGATCTCCGTTAAATTAACTATGGATGTTGCTGTAAAAATACAAGGATATTTACCCATACCAAATCATTTAATATTATTTATTCATTTTAAATTAATTACGTTATACATATTCAAAATATTATAACATATATTCACTTGAGTTAAAATTCAATCAAAATTTATTTAAAAAAATATTTTATTAATAAATCACTAAAATTATATTTTTACTCTTAATTATACATATTTTTTTCTTCCTCAATGTCACACTAAAGCGCTAATTTATTCTAAAATCAATTCACATCGCGAATGTCTCTTTTCCTTGCCATTTTCACTCAAAATATTTTTAAATATTCTTAAAATAATATGATGAATAACTCAAATTTTTTATAACCTAATTATAGTTAGATTATTAAAAAATTATGATTATTTATTATAATGAAAATAATTTAAAATATGTGTATGTAAGATTTTGTAATATTTTGAATTTGTATAACGTAATTAACAAAGAATAGATAAATAATACATAAATAAAGCTGAATAGTGTGTCATGTAGTTAAATATCTCATATATATATATATATATACATGTATATAGATGTTAATTTTAATATCAAAGTTAAATTTAAATGTAAGTATTTTTTTAATAATTATATATAATGCAAAATAAAATTTAGTATTGATATGAGTTAATTATTATTTTATTACATAAATAATATATAAAGTAAAATTTATTTTAAATTTTAAAAAATATATATACTTAAGATATAATTAAATTTTAATATTAAAATTATATATAATATAACATGTCTAATAAAAATTAATAAAATTAATTTTAATTTAGTAAATAAATAAATCCTAAATTCTCCTCACACTCGGACTTGAGTTTCATTTTGTGTTAAATTCAAGTTAGCTCATTCGGTATACACCTAAATCAACTTGAACAAATAATTAAATAAATATATAATACTGTTTTTAATATTTATGATATATATACCTCTCTGTATACAATATTTTAAATATTTATAGACTCAATTTAAGCTGATTGATTAATTAAAATTAAGTTCAAGCCGGCTTGAATCTATTACAGCCCTAAGTAAGAAAAAATAAAGCCCTAATTTAGCATTAGAAAAAAGCAAAAAGTTATTATTTTTTAAATATGCATGATTAAAATTAGATAAATTACATTAAAAATTATATAGCATTTGAAATAAAAGTAATTGATATTTTGAAAATTATATATAATATAATATAAAGTAAATTTTTTATATTAATATTTGTGGTGTAGAAGATAAAAATTTATTTTTAATTAAATATATTAAAATTTTAATTATGAAGCCTTTTATGCAAAACAGGCCCAAAGGCTTTTTAATGCTAAATGGGCCAAAATCCAAACGTAGGCTGGCCCATGGGCTTAATGTTGTTCATTTTCCAATTAACTTTTCAATATAATCTTATAAAAAAATACTTTTTTATATAATCACAAGTTTTTTTTATCTGCAGATTATATTCGAGGTATAATAACAATTTAAATATTTTATGCAAAAAATTAATTATTTTATTAAATTGGTAAATGTACATATTTTACAAAATTATCCTAATTCTCGTACAACTTGATGAAAAACATACACTTATGTTGTTCAATACTTTGATACTATTGAGATTATAAATAACATTTTTTTTATAGATATTTTTAATTTTAAAAAGAAAAAAAAATTTATTTAATTCCATTACAAATAGGTTTATGATTAAATTAATTGCTTTCATATGAGTCCCAGGAGATGGTGAGTTATAAATGTAACACTTTGGTTATATTTCCTATTAATACTGCTTAAATTTCTCAAATTGCTTTTCATATTGTTAGAACTTTCTTTAAACAGCAGCTCAAATTAATAGGAAATATAACCAAGCCTACGATTGAGCTGGTGACGGGCAATTTGAGTTAATAGGAACTACGTGAGATCCCTTCTCTAAAATTCCTTCTCGAAGTCCCAGTTCATGGTCTAGACAGCTTGGTGATGGGCAGTCAAGGGCAAACCCCTTCTCGAAGTCCCAGCTTACGATCATAGCAGCTCGACGACTAAAAGTCAAAGGTGACTTCTTCTCTAAAACCCTTTTTCGAAGTCCCAGCTTATGGTCAAGCCAGCTTGGTGACGGGCAGTCAAGGGCAATCCTCTTCTCGAAGTTCCAGCTTATGATCATAGCAGCTTGGTGACTGAAAATCAAGTTTGACCTCTCCCCAAAAACCTCTTCTCTAACAGTTCCATAGAGCAGTTCAATCAACGAGCTGATGACTCTGCTAGGACTTTCATAAAGCGATTCAACCACGATGAGCTGACAACTCTGCAGGAAGTAATCTCTTCTCTAAAATCCCTCGTCGAATAGCTCTCCTCTAACTACTCTTCTCTAATAGCTTCCATGGAGCAGTTCAACTATGATGAGCTGATGACTCTGTATGGAGTAATCTTTTCTCTAACACCCCTTGTCGAACAGCTCTTCTCTAATGACTCTTCTCTAACAGCTTCCACCGAGCAGCCCAACCATGTCGAACTGATGACTCTGTAGGAAGGATTTTCATGGAGGTTCACTGAATCAATATGATCAAAATTGGCACGTACATCAATGTACGTTATGCTCTGGAGGGAGACATGTTAGAACCTTCTCTAAATAGCAGCTGAAAACGAGCAGCTCAAGCCTAAGAGCAGCTCAAGCCTAAGAGCAGTTCAAGTCGAATAGCAGCTCAAGCCTAACAGCATCTCAAGCCGAGCGGCTCAAGCTTTACAGTAGCTCAAGTCGAAAAGCAGCTCAAAGAGATATCACCAGATCGTACTCTACGTACTACTATGTCAACTCAGCATTTAAGACAGCATAGGAGCTCATTCCCTAATCGTCCTTTGCAGGAATAGGTGTCAGATGTAGCAGATTAAACCTATTATATCCCCTCCTCTCCAAGCTATAAATAAAGGGAAGGAGGAGAAGCTAAAAAGGGGATTTCTCTCTCTGGAGATCCTTTCTCTCTCTCTCTCTCTCTATGGCTGAGCTTCCTCTCTCTCTCTATTCCTCTCTTGTGCTCATTTGGTCTCCATTTAGAAATCAAGCTTTATAAGAGGAGATTCGATTAGTGGATTCAAATCGCCTAGACGGCGTCGTGGTTTTTCCGCCGGATACTCGGGATTTCACATAAAAATTGGTATCTCATTTCTCTCTGTTGTGGCATATTTTTTGCATCAACACATATCATCTCTTCTAATCAGTTGGTTTCTCATTTTTCTTACTAAGCCCATTTAAAATGATATATATATATATATATATATATATATATATATATTATATAATGACATTTTGTTGTTTGGGAGAAGATATTTTACCTCTTATAAATTAAAAAATATATATTTTATGTGATATTTTAAGATGATCGTATGTACAAACTTTGAAATTTATTAAGTAAAAAACTGGTACATTGCCTAGCTGTGACACATGAATAAGTTTGACTTAATTTTCTGATAGGTCACTCAAGTAATATTCTAGAATAAGTTCGAGGGAACAAGTTCGAGGAACTTGCTTGGATTGAGCCAACCAGTCAAGCGGTTCAAGTTTAGTCAAACTAGGAGGTCAAACAAATAACCAGCTAATAGACTCTTAATTATATCATAATCATATCCTATGATGTAATGGCCCCATAAAGACAAATAGGTTTTGTGATTAATGCCTGAATTGTAAAGCGGCGTCGGCAGCCAGGCTCTGTCACTATCCACACCGCCTACTTATTGTCTCATTAATGAAAGCTACCTAATTTATATAATATTATCCACCACTTTCTCACGATAGATATCCTCATTTATGGTAAGAGAGGTTTCAATCTCCTAACTCAAGTTTTCAAGCTTGCGGAACACTATTTACCTATTGCTCTCATATGACAACTAGCTCTGTTTAACTAGTCCTTTCAAATAAGACACCCCTAAAACAATTAGCAGCTTGCCTTCGCCCTCATTCTCTCCTTCCAAAGTGACCTTAAGGAAAATTCTCTCTTCCCTCTATGCTCCTCACCACCTTATAATTCTACTATTAATTCCGCTCATTTTCTTTTAATTTCTACTTTGGGACTTTTATCCAAATAATATTAGATATATATTGTGATCCAAACCAATTGATTTGAATCTTTACTACTTTGTCCATTAAAATTTTCAGCTTTTTGCAATTAAATTTCAATATCTTTTGTTTTTGGCCTATCTCAATAAAATTGCAAGATTTATCACTTCACCTACCATTAAAAACACATAATTTGTGTTTCTCTAATAAAAATCTTAATGACAGTACTGCCAAACTGGTCAAATTACAATTTATTTTTGTCACTTCACTTTATTGCTCTTAAGGCAGCTTGAAGATTTACATGAGACGAAGAATGTTCGAGCAATGAATCTTTAGGAAAGAACGACGCATGGAAGATCATGGAGTTAGATGCTCGAGCCTTTAATAGGAATTGAATTGCGTGATTGTTTTTAATTTGTTTTGGTAGCACATGCCGGAAAGCACAACGAGTTTTTCTTACGAGGTGAACAAATTTGGTAAAAAGTAAAACTCTATATCTGGCGAATGATTATAATAATGATAGTTACATATATTAGCTTGCAGTTGTGGGGACTAACATGTAATTTTATCGAGTGGTCATATGCTGCAAGATTTGTGGTCGTCATACTTAGGCCCACTAGGAGCTTAAGATGTCTTAATGCTTAGATTTTTAAAGCATAATAAGATATTTTGAATACATAAATTTTTTATCACGATAAAAGGAATATGATTTTTAATTTTGTTGAAACTGATCATTTTTTGTTAATTTTATTCCAGTTTTGATTAAAACTAATTCAAAACTCGCTAATCTCAACCTTTTTATGATTATATTTTTTAAAGTTTGGATTTTTGAGTCAAAATCTACGATCATGATATACATTATGCTGAAATTGTAGAAATCGAAACTATTGATGCTACCGAAATTAATTTGTGAGCGAGCCTAAAACTGAAACCGAGTTTTCAAGCTTGCAAGAATATAGATATTTATTGTAAGTTCGCTAATCTTTAATCCATTGTTACTTTGATGGCACATTCGTATTCTTTAAACATCAGGAAATCTACAAATGCTTCTATATAAATCTAAAAGTGATGTAGTTATTGCATCCAGCTGATCGAATGTTCAGCCTGCCAATAGGGGCTGCTACATCAGCATTGAGTGGGCCCACTGCTGACATGGCCACCTATCATTGGTCAGTCGGCTAAATGTAATAAATAAATAAATAAATTTATATAATTCTTTCAGCAAACAATGCACCCTCCAATCAGTAGGCCATTACATGTGAAGCTGCATGTTTATAGCACAACATTTCCCCAGCAGCAGCTACTGTTTGGACCTTTTTCAGAAGAGTTTACTCTTGAGATTATTGTTTTTTTTTCAAATTATTGTAAACTATTATTAAAAATTTAAAAATACTAATTTAATCACTTTGTACGAAATTTATAATACAATAATTAATTTTATTTCACATTTTATGTAAATTTTAATATTTTAGAGTTTAATTTTTAAAACTGTAGTAAGACCAGCGATGATATATGGTATTGAATGCTGGCCTGTAAAAAAGAAACATACAAATAAAATAAATATTACAGAAATGAGGATGTTAAGGTAGATGTGTGGATATACACGAAAGGATAGAATGAGAAATGAGTATATCCGAAAAAAAGTTGGTGTTGCACCAATTGAGGATAAACTTAGAGAAAGTCGGCTTAGATGGTTTGGACATCTAAATTGTAGGCCGATTGAAGCTCCAGTTAGAAAAATTGAGTTATTGAATTTTGCCCATGTTCAAAGAGGAAGAGGAAGACCAAAGAAGACATGACAAGAAACTATAAGGAGTGATCTTAGTTACTTAAACTTAGATAAGAATTTGGTAACTGATAGAACGCAATGAAAACAAAGGATTCACGTAGCCGACTCCATCTAGTAGGATTAAGGCTTGGTGGTTGTTGTTGTTGTTGTAGAGTTTAATTTTTAAAAAAATTCACTCTTTTTTTTTTCTATTTGTGGCTCTAACCAAAAGCAACCTAAATGCTGCCATTATTTCACAGATTATAGAATTAGTCCACTGTGAAGAATGATTATTAAATTGCATCAAGTGAAAAGCAGTGGAAAGGCAAGGCTGGAAAGGAGAGGCTCAGCTTTGTGGTGCTGCCACCATATGTGCATCATGCCTTCACTGTGGCTCACTGTGCTCAGTGTTAAATTTTGAGCACAGATGACTCTGACTAATATGATAAATATCGATTTTACTTTCAAAGATAAAACCCAAATTATAGATTAAACAACCGAGTTTGGATTGCACAAATTCTAATCGTGTCAACCCATACAGAAGATTTTATTCTATAAATGAATTGAGTTAATAAGTTGACTTGAACCCTCTAATACATTTACTAATTCTCCGTGTTTGGATTACGATTGTCATTGATTTGACTGTCTAAAATTGAGCTGGATTCAAATAGAGTTATTCAGGTTTGATTGGATTCGAGTTTGAGATGAACTGGCCAACTAACAAAAAATATTACCACCAATATGACCCCCAACGAAATGCTGCCCTAAACCTTAGGAAATATTTATGCAATTATGTAGAATATATTGTTGAAGACTAAAGCTATCTGATTTATTATGACTTGGTGGAATCAATTCAAATATTACTTAGGGGGCGTTTGATTCGTTATTATCTTGGTATTATGTTATGACATCTAGATGTCATAACATTTAGATGTCATTTTTGACTAATAATTTTATAATCAAATAGAAAATTATTTGTAGATATTATTAAACCAAATAATTATTTTATCTAGATAACATAACATAACATCAAGATAACATTGAACCAAACGCCTCCTTAATTTTATGTTATTTTCATGTTGAGTAATAAATAAAGTACTTTAGAGATTATTCTCATTATTTTGTTATTTCACTAATTAGAACTTGTGTACTTCGGCAAGCCATCTTGATCTCCTACAAGTAGGGCTGTAAATGAATCGAGCGTCAGATGAATAGCTTGATGTTCGGCTCCTTGAGAGCTCGTTCGTGTTCAAATCTTCAATATTAACAAAGAATCTTTGATATAATTTTAAAAGTTTGAATATTGGTAAATGAACAGGTTTGAACATACTAGTGTTTGACTCGTTAACACTCGTGAATTATTCATATAAAGTTCATGAATATGCACATTAATTATGAGATTTGATATGATGCATTTTTAGTATTTTTTATTAATAAGAAAAAAAAATCATGAACTATAATAATGAGCTTGTTCATGAATACATTAATATCATTGACATATAAAAGCTTGTCTATAATTTTTGTGCTTATAAAATTAAATTTATAGGAGTTTGTTCATGAACACAGTGAGCTCATTTGCAAACTGTATGACCAAGCCCAAACATGCCATTATATTCGCAAACCTAACCTGGAGCTCAATTTTTGTAAACGAATATGAACATGAACAAACCGCTACTCAGCTCAGCGTTTATAGCTCTAACTAGCTACAAGATGGATCTTGTATTCCTGATGTTTTCGTTATGTCAAACCTACTACGTGTAAAGCTAATATTGCCTAGCTAGAGGATTTGGATGCCTCAGCATCTTTATGAGTTTTCTAATCCTGATCTATTGCACAATCACATGCCTCAAGCTTCCATGTAGTTGACCAAGATTTCATCACCAAATGAGTGGATCCACTGTGAGAACTAACTTTAATATGCCAATGAAGGAGCTGGAAATGGAGAGATTAATGCAGAACAACTCATCATAATGGTTAATTGCTCAAGCTTTTTCCACAATCCTCCTTAGATGCCTCTCCCTTTCATTTTCTTTCCCCTTTTCTTTATTTATTCCTCAAAGATTTTGTCCACATGTCCACAAAACATCATGCTAATCAATTTATATTAAAAGCAAAAAAGCTTGAAAATGTTGCAACAAGACAATGCATGTCTTGATCATGCCACTGGCTATCAAAATGTTGTCTTTAGTTTCCAATATATAAACTTAAAAACTTTTTTTAGTTAGGTTTTCTCTTTGGGTAATGCTAAAGAGTCAAGGATGACTTATGTTTAGGAGAACTCAAGAAGTGGATTTCAATTTATGCACTTTTCAGCACATTTACAAATCTTCAATATATCTAGTGTTGTTCGATTCTGTGATCACACTGTTTTATTCACACGAGTTATAAAAAGATTGTAAAATATTGCTCCCCACATTAATCTTTTCTTCTTCTCTATTATACCTAACCATTTTTCTTGTATACAATCATCATTATTATTGAATTTAAATCACTTGACAGCACTGTGATTTTCTCTCAATTCCACACACGAAATCTCTTATTGTTACATTCTCCTTTTGTTTTCTCTGCTTACTCTGGTATGTTAGATCACTTGAACATAATTTTTGTCAACATCTATATCTATTTATTTATATATAAAAATATGTTGGGATATTTTTACGTGATAAATTGAATAGTAATTTGAGCTTGACCGATTCGAATATATACAACTCGATGGCAGCCAAATATTATTCTAGCAACTTTGCACACTTACATGTTACTTCTGCCATCAGCCAATACTAAACCTAATAAATTAAAATGTTAATTATTTCTTTGGTAAGACCCAATCTTTTTTATATGGAGCATCAATATTAAATTAACATTATACAATACAGAGCAAAAATCAATCTACTTTTGTGCTCAAGCAATATAAACGGCATGTATACTATAATATATATAGTTTGAGACCTTGAGTTTGAGCTTGAACATTTTCTCTATTTTTTTTGGAATTAGAAATCATGTTAAATCTGATCACTATAGTTTTTATTTTGGTAACATTATATATCTTCAACATTTATTACGAGAGTTTCACTATTTATATGTTCTCATTCTACATACTCATTTGAGTTTCTAAACTAAATGTGCTATTGACGGAACACAACACAAAAAATTATGGTTGATTTCGTGTGAGAGAACAAGACAAGACGTAGAAATATATAGAATAAGAAGAAAAAAATAACAATAACAATAATAATAATAATAATTTAATGGATTATCGCTAGTAAATGGTAAAACTCGATGTTTAAGTGACTACTCTAATATGAGAATAACATAAAATTAAAGAAAAATTCAAATTGACATGTTAGCTAAGATGCTAATTACTCGAGAATTAGAAGCAAAGAAATATGAGAATAAAATAAATTACTGTGCTAGAAGTTCAAAACAAATCTCAGAGTGACTTAAAAACTACTAATAGGGGTATTTTTCTTGATTGAAAAATTGCTTATCAAAAGAACCGACTTTGGCCACATCACAAGCTTATTACTGGGAAACTTTTCGAAAGTATGTTGTGCATTTCATTAACTCCTCTAATAATATTGAAATATACATTGAGTTTCCTACACATGGAAATACTTTTTCTTCATTATGTCATGTTTCTCAATAAAGTTCTAGCAATAGACCCAAATTGACTCTTTATCCATTCAATTATCGATCATCTAAAAGCTCCTTCAAACTAAACGTTAGAAGAGAATAAACATTGCATATTTTGTATTAACTTACATATAACAATACAGAAGATCAAATTAAATATATCAAAAACCAATGACTACTGCTATAGTTATATAGTATGTATAGATGTGAAATAAAATTAATGATTTCATTAGAGTTTATAGATGATATAGAATAAAGGCAGTTACATGAACTGTCATATTTCTAATAATAGCCTAAAATTAGTTTAGTTTCACAGCAGAGGCTTAGAAAATAGGTGAGTGAAAACTGCAAAAGTTGGAATAAAACTTTTTAAGTTTCACTCGGGTTGAACTCGGAGAAAGATTGGTTATGTTATTGAATTTCAATGAGCAATTTGAAAGAATAACTTCAAATATACCAAGTGAAAGGGCATCCGCACTTTCACGTTCAACACAACTGAGTATTTCTTTAATATTTGATGGATCTTGTCAAACTTAAGATTATTTTCATGCAATATTTACGACATTTTTAGAGCATTTTCATATCAAGCTCAACTTTTTGAGAGTATTTTCATATCAAGCTTAACTCAGCTGTGTCTCAATATTGCAAAGATTATAACTACTATTAAATTGAACTATAGTTCTGTAATTAGGTTTAACTCAACCTATCAACTCATTTTTACTCCCTTATAACCCTAGTATAAGACTTGTACAGAATGATATTAAGCATCCATGTGGCGAATTTATTGCGTTTGATGAGAAAATCAAGTAAGCGATTCGCTGAGTAATCACACAGCTCCACGCAAGTAAATAGGCCCCTTACGTAGTGCACAAAATGTCATAAACTATGTTAAGTCAATGAGCGACCGAACAAACCATCCAGTTAGCCGATCGGACTGTATGGGCTAACGGGACGATCTAGTAATTGGCTGATTGGACTGTCCGTTTGCTCTGATTGAATGATCCATTTGGCTAGGAGATAAAATAGGTAACTATCCAAAATAATAACTACCATATGTACCAATATCCTCTCCAATTAATGTTTATCTGATTTTAAGCTATATCTATATTTCTTTAAAGATACTAACCTTAATACCTACTTTGTCTGGTGGTCGAATTAACAGTCTGATCAGAACAAACAGATGGTGCATTAGAGTGACCAGAAGATCTGTTTGATCTATTGGATGATCCGTCTGACAGCTCGGTGATTTAACACATTTACGATATTTTACGCATTGCGAGGCCCATTTACTAGTAGAGTGTTGCGTGATTAGCAAGCGAACTGTTGACCTGGTTCGCTCGTACGATGCAATAATTTACCATCCATGTGAGACTATATATCATGTCATATGGGGTATAAAACCAAAGTTGTGGCAACCTCGAACTTAGTAGTCTTAATTCCTCAAGCCTTTGGCTTCTTCCTGGCCAATTGCCACAATCACAAGAAGAAGACAGGGAGAAATCTTTGGAGGAATACATGGGCCTCAAACTGAGCTGTTTGCATAGTTGGCTAGTTGTGAGATGTGAAAGGCCATGGCTGCTTGCTCTCTCATGTGCACATGTTATGATCTCTATGGAAATTATTCTTAGGTCCCCAAAAATTGGCCCATCCTTTTAATTATGTCTATGCATTTTGAATTATTTATGTTCCATGGCAAATTTATTTTCGTTTAGTTGCAGGGTTTTCTAATTTTATCATAGTATGCGATTTATTCGGTAGGATGATATCTATAAAATTAATGAAAGAATTTTATAAAATTGCGATCTGATCATGTGGGGGCGAATGTTGAGAGAATGTTAATAGCAAATACCTATATGATTGGTGGAGCCAAACTGTAGATATCAACATAAATGAGCTGTAGATATTGATATAGATGAGCAATCATATTGTGATGAATTACATTAAAAATAAATATATCAAGAAAAGATAACCACAATACTTGTTAATGATAACATGACAGAAAGTTCTATTAAGAGTGAAGATCATGTTTATTTTAATATATGACATTCCTTGTTCATGTATAAATGTAAAAGGATTCATATATAATTATAAAGAGAAATAAATAATAAAAAATTATACTTGATTAATTCATAAAAAATAATCGCAAAACTTTTATCTCTCCCTACTAAAATTTTCATTCAATTAGACTTAAAGCTCAATAGTCGTCCAATGTTTGAATCAATCGAGTTAAGCTTGACTCTAGTTTATTGAACATAGTCACAAGTCATAATCAGATTGGATTGACTTAACTTGGTTTCTATGTTTTGAATTAATATACATAATGTATTGATAAGTTATTTTATTATAAAGTTTTTTATTATTTGTGCATAAGTATTTGTTAATTATAGTTAGGATATTTGTTAAGTGACTTATGAGTATAATTAACTCAATTTTAAATCCTAAAAGAAGCAATATTTTTTAAAAAAAATTGCAATTCCTGGAAAGCTTAAGTTAGCTTAATAACAGCGAATAGAAATGAGATGAGCTTGAGCTGTACCTGCCTCAGCTCGAACTCTGATCGTTCTCGCCCCTAATTGGGGACATATAACACTTATAAAAGGAAGCAAGTCGACAACTTATTCTTGAGAAAAATCAATTAAATCATATTTTATTTCATCTTATACAATGTTACCTACAATTTTTGTTTCCCACATACATACAAAAGGAACTAATGTGAGTATAGAAGGGTGGTGATAATTGTGACACTAGGTTAGGTAAAGGGGCCCCAATGGTGCACCCACCAATGATGAAAAGGAAACCAAATCAGACCGAGGGGTTGTGCCCCACTCCTTCCCTTATATTACAAGGAGATGGTGAGGGTGGAGGAGAAAAAGAACCGTTCCATCATATACATATTGGTGGTTCATGAAGAACCCTAATCTCTTTTCCCTTATTGCTAGGATTGCAACGGAGATTAAAGGTGGAGAGAGATGAAAGGTACCAAATGCAGACCCCAATTAGGGCACGGTGGATAAAAGGTTGGATGAAGAAAGGCCGTTTGAGGAGAGAGATTGAAGATGGTGGCCGGAGAGTATGATCGTATCCTTTTGGTTGCATATATATAGCTCCTTCTTAGCGGAAGTAATCCTCTCTCTCTCTCTCTCTCTCTCTCTGTTTTGTTCGTTTCTCTCTTCCGAACTCCATGATTGGCACAAAAGCTTTGAGGTGAAAAATGAGAGAGAAGAAGAAAGATTTAGGTTGCTTTCCTTGTTCTTCCACCTTTCTTCGGGAAAGAACTTCTTTTCATTCTGAAAGAGGAGAAAGAAAAGGGGTATTTTCAGATCAGAGACAGTGAGAAAGCTCCCAACTTTGAGTTGCGTGATTGCGCCTAGCTGCTGCATTCCGGTCGCCGGAGGTATTGAATATGATCCACGTTTCAGTTGTGATTTTTGTACTAATTATTCTAGTTCTGAAGTTGTATTTTTCTTCATTTTTGTCTTTTGTTTCCATCATGCCCTTTTCATATTTGCTTTTATTGCTTTGTGAATGACATTAAAGAGGCCTGCATCCATATTATTTCTATACTATGGGTTTTTTTGAAAATTTCTTTTGCATTCTGTATTTCCTGATAGGATTTTATGTTGTTTTCCATGAATGGATATGGGTTTTTGTCCTTTGTCAGAATCAGGATTAATGGAGTAGCTAACTGGCAAAGCTTCATATTTGATTATTTATGTTTTTGCCCATATTTTTTTGTTCCTTTTCTGTTCACTAGTTCACTAGTTTTATGATCTCTTCTAAAATATAGTTCATGCATTATATGCTGATCTTGCTTTGTTGTCTGCAATCGAATATCAAAAAAAACTTTTTTCTCCCTCTGATCTGATCTTCCCGTCTTCAGTCTTTCTCCAAAATCTCATTCTCTTTCTTCCCTAATTGCTGTTCAATCTTCGTAATCTTCTTCAGTAGATTTTCTTTTGTTGTATGTGGTTTGCTTTGCTTTGAAATTTTGATTATTATGATATAATTACAGTCATCTTTTTGTTGTTTTAATTTACGGGGATCTTTCTCCAAAATTCCATCTTTTTCCTTTCTAAGTAATTGCTAATCAATGTTCGTCATCTTCTTCGGTGGATTTGCTACACCATAAGCTGATCTTGCGTGGCATTCTGCGGACAAATCAAAATTTCCATTTTGATTTTTATGTCATAATAACTTTGTGTTGTGATTGATTGTGACTGATTTGACAAGAATGAATGGTTCAACCGATTTTCCTCTGATTTGATCTTCCCGTCTTCAAAATCTCTCCTTTTTCTTTTGATCGCTGTTCAATGTTCATCATCTTCTTCGGAGGAACTGCTTTTGTTGCATGCACTACTTGCTCATCTTGCTTGGCTTTCTGCAATCCAAAATCAAAGGTTTAATTTTGAGTTCTATGATGTAACAACTTGTATGTATTTTTCTAATTTTACAGGCAAAGATTAAACTTCTTCCTGTGATTTGATGTTCCCACTTCAAACATCCACCAAAATCTCATCTTCTTCCCCTCTAACCACTGTTCATCATCATCTACTTCATCAAAGAATCATGGAAGGGGAAACTTCATCAACTTCACTCGATTCGATCCTGCCGGACGACCTCCTTGAAAAGATCTTCTCCTTCCTTCCTGTCGTCAGCATCATCAGAGCCGGATCCGTCTGCAAGAGGTGGCACGAAGCAGTTCACTCCGGCAAGCATTCATGGATCTCCATGCCGCCGCAGAACCCATGGTACTACATGATCACTCAATCCAAATCCATTTCCGGTTTCGCCTACGACCCAAATCTTAGAAAATGGTATAATTTCAATCTCCCCTGCCTGGAGAAATGCAACTGGTTCGTCTCTTCTTCCTCCGGATTAGTCTGCTTCATGGATTATGAGAACCGAAGCCGGATCTTTGTCTGCAATCCGATCACCAGAGACTGGAAGCAGATTCAAGAACCCCCAAACGGGAAATCCCCAGATTACAGCGCTCTTTCCTTATCAGTAAACAGATCATCAAGAACTTATAAAGTAGCAGTTGTGAAATCCAAGCAGCTTCCGGATGATTTTCTTCGCTGGGATTTCACCATTGAAGTCTTTGATTCGGAAGAGGACGCTTGGGTTTCTTCCATTAACGAGGTTTTGATCGGATGGAGGGGAGGAGACGAGAGTGTGATCTGCAATGGAGTTCTTTACTGCTTGATTTACTCGTTTACAGCGAACAATGAGCGCCGCCATGGCGTTGTTATGCATGATCTTCGCCCCCAATGTTGTTCTTCTTCCTCACCTTCTTCGCTGATGAGAACGATGATCATGGTTCCCTGCGCCATGACTTGCGGCCGGCTGATGAACATGAAGGAGAAGCTGGTAATGATCGGAGGGATCGGCCGCCATGACCGGCCGGACATTATCAAGGGGATTGGGGTCTGGGAGCTCGAAGGCGAAGAATGGCGGGAGGTTGCTCGAATGCCGTACAAGTTCTTCCAGGTATCGAATTATAAGACTGAAAAAAAGACAATCTTTGATTTAGTTTATTTTTCTATCGGTTGTTATTCATCGCTCTGCTTGCAGGGTTTCGGGGAGTTGGATGACGTCTTCGCCGGTAGTGGCGCCGGCGACCTCATTTTCATCCAGAGCTACGGAGCGCCTGCGCTGCTCATCTTCGACATGGGAAGCAAGCAGTGGAGGTGGTCGCTCCGTTGCCCGGCGACCAAGAGATTTGCTCTGCAACTGTTCACAGGATTCTGCTTCGAGCCCAGGCTGGAGATCTCATCCTGAAGATTGATTGAAAATCATATAACTTGATTCATCATCAGAAAAAAAGAAAAAAAAACAATTTTTTTTCCTCTCTTCTCCTGAAACTCTACTGTGATGTTCTTTCTCATTGCATTGCTAGAAAGTAAAATGATTTGATAAGCAGCAAGTTTGCAAGTGTGCTGATGAGAGATTAACTTAGTTTTGTTATGTTTTTTTTTTTTTTTTTTTTTTTTTTTTTTTGGATGAAAAAAAGTAGTTTTAATGGTGG
>JAEMOT010000234.1:77342-89470 GCA_019297695.1 Apostasia ramifera
AAACAAAGTAGTTTCAATGCTGGTAATTTCAGTGGAGTTACACGATAATTTATCTCAACTCAAAAGTAAAGTTTCTCATTTTGAGTTGAACTTGATTAAACTAATCCATCTAGAATTCGAATGAAATCTCTCGTTGAAGGAACGTTGGAGTTTCGATGAGAGAAAGTCCCATAGATTAAGTTTCAAAGAAATCATTTGATCATCATCAACTCTTTTTCAATCAATCAAGATTTGGATAGATCACTAAACAATTATATTGCATTCTCATCGCATCAATTTCAATGATGATAATTCTTTAGATCACCAAACAATCATCAATTATGATCTGTCCATCCATTATTAATTCATTATGCTATGCTGTTAACATGTGGTTCCAGCGCTGTTTCCCTGCCATATACGTGGCGCTTACCTGGTATTTTGTTTTTATTTATTTACTAATTCATCTATTTGTTCTCACAGGTTTTCGACTCTGGTCAAACCTCGGACACGAGGATTTAATCAAACCTCAGACACGAGGAGTCGACCAAGCCTTGTCCACGACGACATATGCATACTCAAAATATTATAAAATCTTACATACATATATTTTAATTTGTTTTCATTATAATGAGTAGTCATAATTTTTCAATAACCTAACTATAGTTAGATTATAAAAAATCTGAGTCGTTTATTATATTATTTTAAAGATATTTAAATATATTTTAAGTGAAAATCCTAAAATCTTGTTGTCTATGTGGTGGCAAGAGAATGAGACATCTGCGACGTGAATTGATTTTAGGACAGATCAGTGCTTTAGTGTGGCATTAAGGAAAAAAAAATGTATTATTAAGAATAAAAATGTAATTTTAATGATTTACTAATGAATTTTTTTTTTTAAAATAGATTTTGACTGAGTTTTAACTCAAGTGTGTGTATATAAGCATTATAATTTTTTTAATGTGTATAACATAATTAACTAAGAATGGATGGGTAATACATAAATAAAACTAAACGGTATGACATGTATTTAAATATTTCTTATATTAAATACATATAAGAGAGTATCTTTTGAGGTGATTCTTTAAAGGGACATTTACATAGTAGACACAGAAATTAGGCCAATTTACAGATTCCATCATAAATCTCAAAATATTACAGATATCACATCTAAAACAACTATTTTTTCATTTTTTACATCCTGCAGTAAATCCTATCAGAAGATTTAACTATAGTTAAATCTCAACAAAATCTCACTCATTGATCACATCATTTAACCATCGACCTTCATGTTAGGGCATCGCGAAGCTGCATTGGTTTCGACGGTAGTGTATCCACGTGATGCGGCAGCATATTCTCACGAGGCGATAGCGTATTCACTCGAGCATCACTCTGCTATTTGCATCTTCTTCTTACACGAGCATCGCGAGCGAGCATCAGACCTTTCTACAGCTTCAGAGTTTTATCGCCATCGGCCTCAGAAAGGTCCGATGCCCGCTCGTGATGCCCGCGTAAGAAGAAGATGCAAATAGCGGAGTGATGTTCGTGTGAATACGTTGCCGCCTCTCGTGAGTACGCTGCCGCCGGAACCAATGCAGCTTCGGGATGCCCTAACATGAAGGTCGATGGTTAAATGATGTAATCAATGACTGAGATTTTATTGAGATTTAACTATGGTTAAATCTTCTAGTAGAATTTACTGCAGGATGTGAAAAATGAAAAAATAGCTATTTTAGATGTGATAACTGTAATATTTTGAGATTTATAGTGAAATCCGTAAATTAGCCCAATTTTTATGTCTACCATGTAAATGTTCCTTTTTTAAATTGATTTTTTTTATTTTTTTGATTTAGGCTCGCACATCATAGTTTTTTTTTACCTCACTTGGAAATCAGTGGTAGTTTGATTTGAAATTAAGACCAGTGATACATCACTCAGATATATTCCTTCCTTACTGAGCTAATGGAAAACCACTTGAATTGAGCTTTTTTTGAACTAGTTGAATTTGAGTTTCAATTTACTGTTGGGAAAAGTCACAGGAGATTTCTTGCTTGCTGCCATACAAAGAACAAGAAAGGGTGGAAGGCACTGATGAGAGGATGTAGGGAGGAACGAGGAGGACTCAAAGGACCACCCTCCTTCTCAAGTAGCTACATATTTTGTAAGGAATTGAGGGCAAAAGGAAATGAGAGAGAGAGAGAGATTCTTGCAAGCAAGCTCAGAGGTTGGGTCATGATCGAAAGTGACAACCTGATCGAGGAAGAGAGAGAGAGAGAGACGTTTGAGGCATCTGAAAGGGGTCTGGGAGAGGAACAGAGATGGGGCTGGCGACATGGGGGAGTGCCGTCTTTTGCCTCTGAACTCTGTGAATGGGGACGGAGGCTGGGGAAGCAATGGCCTTTTCTCCCTCTAATAAAGAGATCCTTTACATCTCAGCAGAGCTTGCATCGAGTCGGTTTTAGATCAAATCAGTATCAACTCAAAATTAGATATTTCAATTTCGAGTCAAATTTAGTCGAATCAACTTTCAAGTTGAATTAAACATAATATTAAAAAAAACAGTGACTAGATGACATGAGTGTGATTGTTACTGGCTTAATATCACCGTCTTATTTGATATAACTCTAAATAAGTGTATCATATCAGCTTAAGTTTTTAGAAGAGCTGGTGACATCAAAAATCCTAATAATTAGTGTCACAACAAGTCTCATGTTTAAATTCTGATGGTGAGCTGAAAGGAAGAATTGTTAGAAAAAACAGTGATTAGATAACTCGAGTGTAACTGTCGCTAGCTTAATACTATTGCTTTGTTTGTCATAACTCTGAGTGAGTGTGCCACTGTTAAAAAGAATATTAAGTTTAATCCGTGAGCATTGTGTGCAAAGTACAATAGTGCTAAAGATTTTAATAGATAATTATTAATTAGATGTTATTTTTAAATATGTAATTATTTTATTATGTATATCAAAATATAATATTATAAATTTTTTTAGATAGATTTTTACAATTTAATCTCTTTACATAAAACATTATTATTTTTATGTCAAAAATAACTTAATTATATATTAAAAAATCATAATAAGTATGATTATTTGTAAATATCAAATCAATTACGAGTTGAATTGATTTTATTTTAATCGATTTAATATCATGTCATAAAAATTGATTCGATTTTGAATCAAGCAAAAGGTAATCAACTCCGATCAAGTTTCGAGTTTCAAACAAGGTTTTCAAAACCGGACCGAAGATCGAACCGGTCAATCGACCGGTTCATGGTTTTATCGGTTCAACCGGTTGAACCGTGGTTCAACCGGATGACTTAATAATTACATCATAATTAAATATAAATTTTCTAAATGTGAGACTAATTTTTAAAATATGATAAAAAATATTTTGAAAAAAAATAATACAACTAATTTAAAAAATTTACTACTACAAAAAATGTATAAAAAATTAAAAAAATAAAATAAAATGAATACAATTATTTTTTTTGCCAATTTGTCATTTAAAATACTCTCTTTTATAACAATTCGAAATAAATTCATGAAAAAATTAATAAATCAGTTAAACATCCATTATATAAAAAATTATTATTCAAAATATAATATTAATATTAAAATATTAATGCTCAAATATCAATGTATAAAAATAAAATAAGAAACTCAAATAATAATTTCGGTTTGACCGGTTTGTTCGGTTTGACGGTTGGACCGGTTTTTACCGGTTCAACCCGGTTTTTACCGGTCCAACCCGGTTTTTAGCTGATTTCGGTTCTAATGTTGAACCAGACCGGACCTTGGGCCGGTTCCCGGTTGAACCGATCGAACCGCCCGGTCCGGTCCGATTTTGAAAACCTTGGTTTCAAACAAAAGTGCCATTTCTACATGTCAGGGTACTGCTAATTCATGTTCAAGTTCGACTCAATTTTAACTCAACTAAAAATTGAAAATAAGTCCATAGTTAAATATATAAGTCAAACTGAACTCAACATGATTTTATTTAATATAGATAATATAAATTTGTTTAAATAATATAAGTGTTTCATGCAGATTGTAATTTTAAAAAAAAATATTGAATGACATTACGTTAAAATTTTAATTACTAAAAAAAGATAAAATTAGAAGTTCATAAAATAACAGCAGAAAAATCTCAATATTTTATCAGTTAAAATTTAAGGACCGTTGGTAAATATTTTAAAATTATATATCAAAATCTAATGTGCACAATAATTTTTCTCAATGAACCTTCCTCCCTGCTCTCCCCCTCTCTCTGTAGCAATCAAGAAGAGAAATAACAAAATAATATAAATGACGGCTTGAATCAGCTGCAGCATACATCAAAGAGAGCACTAAACTCACTGCTAAAAAATAAGTGAAATGTATTTTTATTTTATTAGATTGTCTAAATTTTATTATATTAATAAAAATATTCATATCCTGTAAATATTTTATTTAGTTAGGTCTTATTTGGGGTTTCATTAATTTGAGTACAATTTGGTTCGAACCGGCTCAATTTAGATCAGGATGAATTTTGTTGAAAGAAACCAAACTAGAGAGACTTATTTGCAATTTTTCCTATCAATTTAGCCCTCTCATCTCCCAGAGATTATTGCGTTCGGACTGCGTAACACATCGATTTTCCGGTAGCCAGTCGCCGTGCGACGCGTTGCATGCGGGTCCCACCATCACCGCTCCACACAAACGCCGAGTTCTTTTTTAACGTCGTTTGCTCGCTTGTGTTTGGCGGGATATTTGGTGAACTCAAATCCCGAATCAATCGGAAAATCCGGCTGGCGCAGGCCTCAGCATTCCGCTGCCAAAAAAAGGTCGCTCTCGCCTCGCCTTGGTACCACAGCACCACCGCTTTCAATCGCCGCTGCCGGCCCAACGCAGCAAGATCGGCGCCCAACGCAGCAAGAACGCGTCGATCTCACCTCGCCTTGCTACTAGAGCACCATCGCCTTCAACCGCCGCCGCCCAACGCAGCCACCGTAATCGTCGCCCAACACAGCAAGATCCGGTCGCTCTCGCCTCGCCTTGCTACCAAAGCACCGCCGCCGTCCAACGCAGCCACCGCAATCGTCGCCCAACACAGGAAGATCTGACTTTGAGTTCGGCGGCCATTAGCCCGTGGACGCCATTATCGGGGTGAAGATCGTCGCAGGTGGAGGCAATCTGCTTCGCTGCATCTGACACTCACGTTTGGTGTCATTTCTCATCATCCTCGTTGACGTAGGTTCGCCGAACTTTGGCCCCTGTTTCATTCGTGATTGGCGGTTCATAGCTGACGACTAAACCAATTGACCGTCAGTGTAGTTTCAGATCTTTAGCACGAGCATCACCGACGTCGATAGCAGGCCTACACCATTGAAGGCGGTGAAGTTTCACCGGCCCGATCCCTAATTGTAGGTTTTTCATTAGCTACCTTATAGTAATTAAAATGTACGTTCTGTTTGAATTTTCTGCTATTGCTCATTTTAATTATGGGAGGCCTAAAATGAATGTTATTCATTCATTTTTAAATATGTACATCCGCCAAAATTATGATAGTATGAATATTTATGTTGCTTATGTTTGAATTTTTTGCTATTGCTCATAGGGGTGGCAATATATGACCCGACCCGTGAACTTGATTCGAATCCGACCCGCAAATTTCGGGTATGGGTCATAATTTTTGACTCATTTATTAAAAGAGTCGGGTTCGGGTTGGGCATAATCGGGTTGGGTAGGTTCGGGTTGGGTATTTATCAAAAAATACTCTATAAACGGGTCGGGTCGACCTGCCAACCCGACCCATTTATTAATCGGGTCGGGTTCGGGTCATGGATTTTGACCCATTTAATAAATGGGTCAGGTTCGGGTTGAGGCTATTCGGGTCGGGTCGGATTCAGGTTCGACCCGAACCCGACCCGCTGACCCATTTTGCCACCCCTAATTGCTCATGTGTGTCTGTCTTTTATATTACAGGAAATGGCTCCTAAAAAAAAAATTCCAAGAAATGTCTACTACAAAGAACTCATTCCCTTTTCTAATCATTACCTCAAGGTGTTTTCCATGTCAATTGAGAAGTTTATTTGATGAGTTACTGCCCCTACTTTCCAAAAAAATCATAGAGATCTTACATAATATTGGTATGGATCATTTTCTTCAAATTTCTAGTTTCAAAGCGAATGTGCCAATTGTCTCTGTGGTACTTGCAAGATGGGATGAGGCAGTCAGCGGATTCAAAATTGCTCATCGTGTTATCCCTTTCATCCCGATATTATTAGCTCCTTAATTGAAATGCCTAATCATGGAACAACTTTTAATTGGGTCACAACTTATCCAAATCTTTCCATAGTGATTCGCGACATCAAAGATGCTTTAAAGGCTAATATTAATTCAACTTGTCGTGATCCACAGCAAATTGCAAGTCTTATTATAAAGTTTATTCTGGCCACCCTATTCTTTCCTAAAAGTAAGTTCTATAATCGGATTTCTTTTACATATGTATTATACATATTCTATTATCTAAATTATGATTTATGCCAGATAATTACTTCGTTCACCCTGCACTCATAGAATGTGCAGAGAACTTTCACTTAGTTTCAAGTATCAATTGGTGCAAGTCTATTTATGATTTTCTGCGCCCATTTCTTTTGCAACTTTCTCAAAAGCTGCGTACCTAGAAAAAGTCCACTCCACGATCATCTGCTGGTTACATTGATGGTTTCTGCTTGCTTTTCATGGTAGGTTGAGATAATTTATTTGGTTGTTTGTTATTTAATAAGTTGATAATAATTTTTTAATTTTTTTTGTTCAGTTTGCATTTTTGAAAAATATCAATATCACGAGTCCTGCATACCCTGACGAGATTCCAAAGATGTTTAAGTGGTTTTCAGATCTATTTTGGTACCTCGATGAAGCTAAAAATAGTATAAAAAGTATTGAAGTGGGTGAAATGCACACTCATTACACTCAAGACAATCTCCACAAACATTTGGGAATCTCTATTAGACCATCAATGCAACAGTTGAATTTAACAAAGGGAAAAAAAAGTCACAGAAGAGTTTCAGTTTAAAAAAAGGGACTGTGAAACAGGTTTTGAACAAACTACTGATGAGCCTATGCCAATGGAGAGTCCTCAGGTTGATCTGATAGCGATGTTGGCTTCACAAATTGCAGAGTTAGAGAAGCATGTCAATTCACAGTTTGAAACTATAGAGAGGAAATTTGATGCTCTAAGTTCACGAGTTACCTTACTTGAAAAGAGACAGAGTGATAACTATGAAATAAACATTCCTTTTGTCTCCAAATCTATGGAGAATCCAACTACTATAAGGGAAGAGTCACTTAGCTTAATAGAGGTGAATAAACAAATGCAAAGATCAGAGATGGAAAGCATAGAAAGAAGAATAAAAATAAAAAATTCAAGAAAAGAAAAAGTTATTACATCGCCTTACACCATTCAAGTAAGACATTCAAAGAGGTGTGCATTGAAGAATAAGAGAGATGATTTGGAGGTCAAGGAAAAGGATGAAAATAAAGAATACGACATGAAAAGGTCAAAAATGTCACTCAAGGATGCTAGTGATGAAGAAAATGAAGACAATAAAGGACCTGCTTATTTAAAAATTTCTAGCAATAAAGAACATCCAATATTTATTTCTCCTAACAAGCCTGTTACCACAGTGGAAATATCAAATCTTAATTATCCAGGCAAGCAGTTGATTAATCTTGAGATGACAAATTATATTGATAATGCTTTCTTATCCTTATCTTCTAGGTAATAGTTGTCTTTAAGAATATTATCGAATAAGTAAAGTATATTATTTTTGATAGAAATACTAATTTCTAATTATTTCTTTATTACAGATCATCAGTTGTACTAGCAGTCAACAATGTTATTGTTAAAAGAATTGATTTAGAAATTCTTTTGCATCCACTAGAAGTTACTGATTCAATATTGGATGCATTTGCTATGGTATTGAATGCGCATCGAACAATATGTCTTACAAATTGACAGAGTTTGACATATTTGCCTGTTTCATTCTTGGTAAATCTTTCTTTAACACTTTAGAAAAAAATTCAGCTCATAAAGTTACAAATTTATACTGATTAATAATTTTACTGCAATGAAATATTATATAATTTTACTTTACACATATTAAAATTAAAACTAAAAAGCTAATTATGATTAATAATTATATACCTTTTTTTTTCCTTTTTCCCAGCTTCCCCTAAGTCGTGCAATTGACACACCTTTGGGTCTCTTCTTAGGCGGGTCTCTGACTACTATATCCATTATCTGTTTTGGATTTTCACTCTTAAATGTAGGTAAAATAGAACTGCATTCTAAGCCATGATTAATGATAGCATCAAGCTGATCCATATGTTGTATGAACAACTTTCTAGTATATTCAAAACATTGAGCTTTCATCATGAGTTGATAACAAAATCGGCTGGCATGATTAAGGAATTGTTGGTTTTCAGACTGGTTAATAATTGGTGGTGACATGTAAATATGGTACATCTTCTTTTTTTTTACGCTTTGTCTATCTTTTAGCTATGTAACAATCAGGAAGTATCATGACATTCATCATTAACAACATCCTCAAAGCATGAGAACATAATAAGCCTACAGTCTCGAACTTCTTACAAGTACACTTGATATCTAGTGAAGTTGAGTCAAAACTTACTTGGTACTTCTTTTGATCTCCAAATCTTCTCACTGAATAAATCTTTGTGTTTGCAATAGTTGAGACCACATTTGACCTTGATCCACAAGCCCCATTTATTAGTAATTTTTGAAAAATATTATATATTTTGATAGCATAAACTTCACGAGCTTGGTTAAGAAGAGGCGAGTGTTGTATAGTTGGTGTAGCACTTTTTTGGATAAAATTTTTTTTAAAAGTTTATGCTAATTATATAAAAGTTTAATTATATAAAAGCCCCATTCATTAATTATATAAAAATTTAAACTCACTTGTTCTATTGTATTTTGTTCCATCTTTTGATTCCAGATGAAAGAAAATGTTGGATGACAGCAAAATATTCAATGAATATTCTCAACTAAGAAGAGCATGGATGACAGTGAAGATTTCTCCCAAATAGCCCGCCAAATACGGTTCCCTCCCAAATAGCCCGCCAAATGTGGGCGTCAGCGACGCAGATCGCCTCCACCTGCGCCGATCTTGCTGCGTTGGGCTGGCAGCGGCGATTGAAGGCGACGGTGCTGTGGTACCAAGGCGAGGCGAGAGCGACCTTTTTTTGGCGGCAGAATGCTGAGGCCTGCACCAGCCAGATCTTTCGACTGATTAGAGATTTGAGTTCACCAAATATCCCGCCAAACACAAGCGAGCAAACTGCGTTAAAAAAACTCGCTGTTAGTGTGGAGCGGTTATGGTGGGACCCGCATGCAACGCGTCGCACGGCAACTGGCTACCAGAAAATCGATGTGTTACGCAGTCCGAACGCAATAATCTCTCCTCTTCTCTAGGAGAACTTATTGGGTCCGGACGGCGCACCGTTCGGAACTCAATCAGAGGGCGCCACGTGTGCCATACAGCTGGGTCCGGGCACACGTGGCGCCCTCCAGAGCTTTCTTCTCCTTGCCCGATCCCTGATCTCCACGGAGATCCATGGAGATCGGCAACGCCGCCTCGCACGCCGGCCCCACGGCGCCACAACTCGCCGGCCACTCCGCAACACCCGCGCACACTACAGGCCACAATCTCTACTTCTGCGCCCTCCCTCTGCCGAGTCTGTGCACGACCATGGAAAGGGAAGTTCTACCCTACCTTTCTTCCTCTATAAAGCTCTCTGAATTGATTGAGATAGGGGGTGATGGTTGATACTGTGATTTCCAATGAGTTGAGAGAGATTCCTCCTATTTGAGCCACTCCCGGGCAAGTGGCTGCGGATCCTGGCTAGGAACACAGAGGGGCTGCAGGTTTCCCGTAGAGACTTGAGGTTCCGTAGTGTTTGGGCTTCAGTTGGCTTAAATTTCTTCCCTTATCTTTTTTTCTTCTTTACATGAATTTTCTGTTTCACTGTTGGTATTTCCGAATCCAATCTGGGCTAGAATTTGATTAATGCTGAAATTTTCCAGTATCTTTTATGTTTCCACCCAAATGATCTAGTCTGCTTGAATCGTGACTTTATCTTCATGTTGGCTGGAATGAAATCGTGACATTGAATTAAGCTCCTTTCTGTTAGCTTAAATTATGCTGAATTAGATTTCCTTTTATTTGCTGTATTGGGTTTCAATTATTCAAGAAATTTTTATTGGTTGAAATTACACCTCCATAAATAGATAGCTCTATTTGATTAAGTGCTTGGAGTTAGACTGAAAGGGTGTCCTGAGCAATTGGAAGTAGGTGGTCCTGAAGTCCTTACAGTCCAGTACTTGCACCATGATGTAGAATTTCTAATCATAGGTCGAGTGCCTCTGTTGCACTTCATTTAATTTCTCATTGAAGTATGCAACAAGGTGGCTTTCCTGACTAAGCACTCTAATTCCGACGCATGTGGTGTCGCAAGCTACCTTAAAAACCCTCCCAAAATCAAGAAATCTCGGAACTGGTGCTTCCGTTAATCGTGTATTAATTTCCCGGAAAGCTTGCTTAGTGGTTAGTGTCCACTGAAAATCTTGTATTAATTTCCCGGAAAGCTTGCTTAGTGGTTAGTGTCCACTGAAAATCTTTTCTCTTTAAACAGTTTGTAAGGGGAGCAATAGTAATCGAGCTAAAGTCTCTAATGAATTGATGATAAAACGTAGCTGGATCATGGAAACTACAAATATCATGAATACTCTTGAATGTAGGCGACTCTCAGATAGCAGAAATTTGGAAGGGTGAGCAGAAATAGACATGATATATCCAAAAAGCAAATTGAAGGTGTCATGAAATGACACTTTTTTAAGTTAACGTATAATTTTTTACATCGTTGTACGATGAAAACCTTACGGAGATGATCATGGTGCTTCATTGTGGATATACTATAGACCTAGCTATTGTCAAAATACAAGAAGTGGAAGACATTATTGAAGGGGAACAACACTTTGGTCATCACCCTCATGAATGTGTTGGACGCATTGGAAAGACCAAACGACATAACAAGTCATTCATAGAGACCGTCTTTTATTTTGAATGTTGTCTTTCACTCATCTCTTTCACGCACCCTAATTTAGTAATAACTACTTCGCAGGTTAACTGGTGGGGACACCACGATCGACCGTCGATTCATTCCTGGCAGAGTTTACCATCGACGGCCGAGATCTAGCAATGTTGTTTCGATCTGGATTGATTGACTATTAGGACAGATTGGGAAAGATGGATGCTGCAGATCGCTGACTCGATGGATTGAAAATCTCCTATTCATTCTGATTGATTGGAGATTCCATTTTGGGATGATTTTATTTCTCGCATTTATTTTGTATTAGTTGTTTCTATTTCGGTGATTATTATTTTAGGCATGTTATCTAGTATTTTCTGGTTTGTGTGAGGAATTTATTACATTATGTATTTTTCTTTATTGAGGCAGTCTGTATGGAGGTCTATATAAACGTCTTCCTGTTACTCTTATTTTCTTAATGCTGAATAAATCTGATTTGTGTTTTCCCTTGGGATTGTCTGATTCTAGAATGAATCGATATCCCGGATAGGGAAGGGCTTGAGCCTTGGGTGAGAATTCCTAAACTCCACCCGCCTCAGCTCTTTACTCCGGATTCGATTCCATTCATCTCACACCCTCCAGCATTCACCTCGACTCCTCATCCACTCCGTCTGATAGCCTGCGTTCCTGTGCTCAGTCCGCCGACACCGATCTGACGTGGATACATCGTCGTGCCTCGACATCACCGACGGCGCGATCGCGCCTACCGCCTGTTACGCCGACGCGTCCTTGCAGCTCCGCCCGACGCCCTGGTGCAGTTCCGCCCAACGCTCTTCACCCACGCGCACCTCTCTGTTAGCGCGCTCGCACGCGTCTGTGTTTGACCTGTGTGCCTGACCGCGCGCTTGCCTGAGCGCGCCACGGCGCGACTACCCGAGCGCTCCTGTTGCACCTGCCAACGCGCGTCAGCGCGCCTTCCCGAGCACGTCAGCACATCTGCCCGAGCGCTCCCGCGCGCGCCTGCCCGAGCTCTCCCGCGCCCGCCTGTCATCGCGC
>JAEMOT010000234.1:89575-110691 GCA_019297695.1 Apostasia ramifera
AATTACTGTTGGTTAAATATTGTGAGACCTTCAATCCTGTTTCCTGTTTCTGATTTATTGAAAACCGAATTGCGCCCTAATCTGAATTGGTAATTTCTCAATTACCTTTGATCTAATTTATTTAAGATTTTAAAAGTAATTGGTTTTTGCGGGCTTAATTAATTTCTCAATCATCACAAAATTACTCTCTGATATTTAGCATTATTTTGTGAATAATTTGCTTTGTAATATTGATGATCTCTAAACTGCATCATCATTCATCTGTCCCGCATCGTTAACCTTCGAAAACACTTGTGCCCTAGCCATTATGTCAGGTAAATTATCCAATTGAGGGATTGTAAATCGATACTTGATTTTGTGTCATTTGTTACATCCATTGGTCATTTTATTTATGGCTCGCTAGTTGATGTACATGCGCCAACTGCTCTCCTTTGGAGTGAGAAAGGCTGGTACAGCGTAAGGGGGAAGACTTTTACAAATGAACCATTTCTTCAGTAAACCCTGCACTTGGTGTTGAAGCTTAGCATGCTCGACGGGGCTCATCCTGGCTAGCTAACATTACAACTTGAGAGCAAGAAGAAAATTACACAAGGAGCTCTATACGCGTAGAGATTTGCCAAGAGGAAAAACTCGTGAAAACTGAAAACGAGTTACCAACAACTCGTTTAAAAAAAAAACTGAAAGAAGCTAGATCTTGAAGAGAAAAAGACATTTTTAAGAACTTAGAATGCTTAAGCAAGAATGTCTTCAAGTAAGAGCAAGAAAACTTCAAAAAAGACTCAAATAATCTTTTTTCAAAACACAAACTTGCTGATTACAGAGAACTCAAGTGCAGGAAATAGAAACAAAAAATCTAAAGTTGTTTGCCAGCAGAAAGAAAAAATGCAGCTTCAGGTTTTTTGCTTGATTGCTAGCTAAAAATTTCTCCAAATGATCACTTCTTCAAGAGTGTATGCAGATTTTTGCTAGGGAAGAAGTTAGGGAACACTTAGAGCTTGAGAGAAGAGCTTAGAACACTTAGAAAAATTTTTCTGCAGTTTGGACAGCAAGAAAAAAGGATTCAGTTAAATGAAAATGCCCTTAATTCAAACTAATTAATAAGAGATTGCCATGTGTCGATGTCCTACCCAAAGACCAATGAGAGGAAAGCAAGAGGAGGGCATTTTGGACTTTTTTTGGGCTCAAGAAATAGTGATAAACTTTCAAATTTTCTGAAAATATGTTCCAGAAAATATGACAGCAAAAACAAGAGAGTTGGAGTGAGAAAAAATATTAAAAACACTAATGTATGCTTACTTAGCATGAGGATAAATGAAGGGATGCCACATAGGATTATTTTGCTTTTAAAACATACTAAAAAGGACCACCATATCTCAGCACAAGTACAAAAATTCTGAGCAAAAAGATATGGGTTGCAAAACATCAACTCAATATTTCTTCTTTTGGAAAAGGACAAAATAGGAGAAAAAATAAGAGCTTTGTGGACTTTTCATAAAAAAGAAAAAATGATACATCACAAAGGTTTAAGAATATTAAATAATTCCTTTTAGCACAGCCAAAATAATGAAATAACGGTCAAATAAAATTCTGGGCGGACTGGGCGGGTCTGTCCAGGCCCAGCAGAACCAACCGGTCGATTTGGTGAAATTGATTGGTTGTGCAGATTTGGCTTAAAGGTGCGATGTTTGAAAGATTTTTGGGCCACTTAAAGGATGAAATAAGATAACATTCTAGGCCTACTAATGCAAGTGAAAAGAAGGAGAAACATCTAGGAAAAACGAGTAAAATCTCTTGGCAAACTAACGCGTTTACATTAAGTCTTATGAAGTATATAGAAAAAATAAATGGTGAGTTCCGCTTCACTTGGATTTGAGGATATCCATCTTCTAATGGACGATTAGCCTGTAAAAATATACTTAAAAGAGGATTAGTACTAAACGTAAAGTAATTGTAATCATCAAAATCAATGGGTTCAATGGTTTCTAATAATTTGAATATAAGCAGTGCAAATATTTCTTTTCTAAAAGTCTTCAAAGTATTTCCGTTGAGATTTTATCATAAGTTTTTTCTAAATTAATAAAAACTAAATGTATTTTTTTTTTTCTTTAAACTTCTCCATTAAACTTCTTAATAAATGAATAGCTTCATTTTAAATTTGCCTGACATAAAACCAAACTGATTCTCTGATATATTAGTATCACGGTGTAATCTATGTTCGATCACTTTTTCCCAGAGTTTTAAAGTATGACTCATTAATTTAATTGCTCTATAATTGACATAATTCTGTACATGCCTTTATTCTTATAAATAGGTACTTATATACTTCTTCTTCATTTATTTAATTTTCTTTTAGTCTTTAAATCATATTAAATAATCTAGTATATCAAGAAATTCTATCATCTCCCAAGCACTTTCAAGTATCTATTAAGATGTTATCTGGTCCTATTATTTTTTTATACTTAATCTTTTTTAAAGCTTTTACTAATATGTCGGATATAACAATAATTTTTATTTTTATTTTTTGGTGATGAGTTCAATAATATCAATTGTATTTTCATAATTTTCATTAAAAAGCTTTTGAAAATAATTCATTAATTTATCTTTGATATCTTCTTTCATAAAAAGTAGATCAGCTCGTGTCACTGCAAAATAATGCTCATGCAACTTCCTCTGTTAATGATATGCTTGCAAGTCTTATCCTTGCACTTGAAATACATTTGAAAGATAGCAGTACATTGTTAGTAAGGCTCGTTGCAGGGTGTAGCGCTTAACAACAATGAGCCTCATCTAAGGCCTCCTTAACCTCAGAATTTCCCTCCCAAGCATTTGGAACGTTAACTTCCTCATTTGATGTTTCGTCATCCTCCTCACCTGCTGCATCCATGTGCAGGCTCCTTGTGCATGAATAAGCATAATGGCCTGTCTTATCGCATCTAAAATGTGTGATGCTTGCAGCCTTGGATCCCGACATGGTAGCAACTTTCTCACCCTTAGTATCAATGGGGAGCGAGCTGCCGTGCGGTGCTGGGCAAGGGTCTTCTAAGAGAGGATTCAACGAGGTCTCTCACTAAGCATGACGGTTTGCCTACGAGTTGAAAGAGCTCGCAGGTCTTGCTCAGTTTATAGTGCTCTCTAATAAGCCTCCTCTAGCATGAACACATTATAGATGAACATCTCTCTCTTAATATCGGATTGTAGGTCAATACAGAATTGTAATGCGGTTATGCTCAGGTCCTTAACTAGCTCACATTTAATAACAACTCGTCGAAACGAGTCATACAATAGGCAACTGAGCTAGTACCCTATCGAATTGAAGAGTGCTCATCAAACATTTGATCCCTGTAAGTTAAAGGAAGGAATTACTCTGTTAGCACTTCATTTCGTTCTATGACCCAATGAGAGGATGACTAGATCGCAAGAATTGTCGCTCAATATTGATCCAGTGGCATAGCCGGACAGCTTCATGCAAGTGAATCTCACATTTCTATCTTCCGACATCGCGACCCAGTCGAAATAGAGGTCCATGTTGGTGAGTCAATCCGTGAACACTTTTGGGTCCTTGGATTATCAAAGGTGGACAAATTGATCTTTACCCGCTTGGTTACCTCAAATTCGTGTAGGTCAGGTGTCGGGACTATCCTGTCACTTTCGAATCGCCTAGGAAACATGTGGTTAATCGTCGTCTAGCATCGAGGTCGGGAGCTTGCAGGGGTCTAAATTGCACAATCGGACCAGGGAATGCATCATTGGAATGATACGGTTGTCCTCTGGGTATGTAGAAACGACCTCCATTAACCGCAGGTCGCTGACCGAAATGAACACTGACCTAAGGAAAGTGGCCCCTAGATGCATTCTCTGCTAGAGTAGTACCTAGTGATCGGATGCTAGCAGACTCTACTTGAGGGTGGGGCTCAGCCTCACTCTCCGCCTCATTGGCCTCCAAGTCTTGGTTAACAGAGATGTGCTTGCAAGGGAATAAGCCACCTCGAGCGCAACCATCTTCGCTCTGAGTTCAGCTTGAGAGACTTTCATTCTTGCATATGATCTCTCAATTGAAGTAGGTAGTAGTGAAGCTTATGATGAAAACTATGGCACAGTGGGTGGAAAGTATTCCTGCAACCTCATGTCATGGAGAAATTTTTGCGTGCATCGATGCACGGTACACCAGCCCAATTAGCACACGACACGTGGATAAAAGTGGTCATGGGTGCTGATGTGTCGTGTGTTAATTGGGCTTGTGCACCGTGCACCGGTGCACACAAAAAATTCTCCATGTCATGACAACAATGACAGCTGGACGAGTTGGGCTCGTTCTGGAGTCTCACATGAAGCCTTCCAGCTTTGGCATTGCATCCTTTCCCACTGCTGGAGCTTGATCAGCCTTCCACTATGGATAATCCGACGGCCAGATCTCATGGCATGAATGGAGGGGAACAAGTGCTGGCGGCTGGATGAAAGTGGGGCCAATGGAGATTTGGAAATCTTCGTGATTGGTTGGAACGGTTTCACATTTGGTTTTTAAATTCCATTATAATTTATACATGTTGGTAGATGAGATTAATGACAAGCATAGAAGCTGTTTTGTTCAATATTATTTTGATATTATATTATATAATATAAAATATTAATTTTTTTAAGACCCTGTTTGTTTTAAAGTTGGAAATTAACCTGATTTAATTTTAGCCTGTCATATCACATCATATATAAAATTTAATATTAAAAATTAATTTTATTTTATATCCTACACACATTACTAAAATAATAATTAACTTATATCACATTACTCACATATCCCAACATAATAACTAACTTTATTTTATATCATTCACAATTTTCAATAAAAAAATATTTCTATTCAAATTTAATTTTAATCTTATTAAATTTAATTTTACAAACAAACAGATCAGATAAATTTATAATTTTTTATGAGACCATTTATATTTGTCATCAAATTAAATAATTATTTTTTTTATATAATATGTTATAATATTAAGATAACATTAAATCAAATGCTCCCTTAATTTCTATTTATCTTTGAGTTGTTTCTGAGATTCTTGCATTAGCATTTGTTTACTACTTGTTTTGATTTTTTATTCTCTCATGCTTTACTTGTTATCTACTGAGGTGCGTAGATTAGGCCTATAGCATGACTAGTTTTTCTTGTTAGCATACGAGGAGATCCTCCTCATTTGCATCTACTGCACTTTGGAGCTTAATTGCATTTGTATTTAGTTTTGAAATTAATTTGCATGCTCATTGGGTTTAATCGTGATCTTTTTTCTAGCATTTCATTGAATTAGTGTATATTTTGTGTCACATATTTAGGTGTCTAGTATTTTTGTATAACATTCTTTTATGATAATGATTTAGGCGAGCGATACATTGGGTCATACCTGCATCAAGATTCAATGGCAATTGTCAACGAAAATGGAACCCCTTTTTGCCAACAATCTCATCTCGGTCTTCTATGCTGTGTTCTGAATACCGAAATTTTATGCTTGCACTTGGAACTCCGACATCAATATCTATCGAGCAAAAGGCTACATTTAAGAATGATGAGCAGATATGCATCAACCTCGACATTCTTGAAGGAACTCGAGAAATAACCGGCCTAAAGAAACCTGAATTGAAGCGACTTGTAGAGTGCTACAGTCACCTTCAGATCAGTCCCTAGGAGTTTGTCTTGGTGGATCTAGTGCTTCAAAAACACTATGTCGCTGGAAACAAGCTTGGCATTTTTAAGTTTGAGCCCAAATTTGGAGGGTCCGGCATCATTCGCTTTGTTGCAGGCTCCAGCACTTACTAGTCGGTGGAGCACAATGTAACCTAGATTACAAAAATCTACAGTAGAGTTAATGTAACGAGGTTCTACCTTTAGAGATGAGCCAAATCATGTAGTGTGACTTGAACTGCGATGGTACATAAGGGTAATGCTTTCACTTATGTAAATATGACACGAAAGATCTAGCTTGGAAGTTTATTGATGTCTCCTATCCCCTCATCGGTCATCAATGAAACAAATATACTTTGAGATGTCTGGAGCCTACCCGCTTGGGTGATGAATGTCCATTTAAGGTTCAACATGCTTCGCTTAAATGATTTTCGAATGTGGTCCTAGAGTACTCCCTTGGGTGATTTTTGAATGTGATGTTGAGACTATCATTTACACGACTCACTCGAATCTCTTGGAGCAAAATTTGTTTCCTAAGAGCTTGAAGTGAGAACTGGGCGTTGCAAGTTATCCGAGCAGAGCACTTCGGAGATTTTTCAACTCCTGACATAGGCTGATTTCGAAAACTCATCAGCCATTCAAACTTACTCCATTTTTATTTCTGAGTGTTGTTTAACAAAGCTATTATGACTATCAAGTCTATATTAATGGGATTTAGGTCCGAAACTTTTCCCCTAAATATCTACACAAGGACCGTGTTGCCATGATCTCCTCTACTTGTTGCAGAGGACGAGGCCTTGTTCCTTCAATGTACAAGATATTCTTCACTTATATGCCAATGTCATGCATAGTTGAACAGTCTACGAGACTTTTCAACTACTAACCAACAAGTTGAATTGGATGTATTAAGCTCAGCATTTGAGCTAATTCGTTTGATTCAAATTAAGTGCATTTTTGATTTAATATTATTTAGATTTTGTGCTATCTAAATATCAATATTATTCCAATATCTCTTCATTATAAGTGTGGCATTTAGAAGAGTTGATGTCACTTGATTTTGAGTAAAATATTATTTAAGTGATAATTTTATAAATTTTTATAGTATTATTGAAATATATAGTAAAATTAAATAATCAAATTTCTTGAAATAATAATGTACATCACAAGTCACAACAACATTGCTCAAAATGTCTATCATATGAATTATAAATGTTACATATTATCAATGATTTTATATGTATTAAATTTTATTTATTTATACACTTTTTAAATAAAAACCCTTTTCGTTAGACAATAAAAAATGTGTTAAAAAAACATTATATATAATAAATAATTAAAGATTTGGGTTTAATTGATTTTAAATGAATTAAAATATAAATGAATTGCCAAGTCTAAGAAATTGCCAGCAACGCCGACGACGACAGCTTAATAAACAGCGCAATGACCGATTTTAGAATACGGAGTTCTCCAACACTCTCTCTCTCCCTAGCTCCCTCCTTCCTTCTTCCTACTCATCGCCGGCCGTTTCCTCCTCCCGCTCCGGCATCGGCGGGCCGGTCGGCCCCCTTCCCTGGGGGCCGATCCCATCCGTCGTCTCCTCATGGCGTTGTCCCATTCCTTCTTCTTCTTCTTCTTCTTCCTCCTCACCGTCCCCGTCGCCGGGCTCCATTTCGCCGGCGACTGGTCCTCCACCGCCTCCCTCGACCACTCCATCAAAAACAGCGCCTTTCGTTCTTTTCCCCACTACCCCACCGGCACCGCCTACCCTGTCAGCGTTCCGGCCAACTTCACCGGAGCCACCGCCACTGCCATCCGCATCCGTTCCTCTGACCTCTGGCTCCGCGGCACGAACGTCAGCTCCCTCCACCTCCCGCCAGGGATCTTCACTGGACCGTACATCCGTCGGCTTGTCCTCATCTTCCTCAACCTCGGCAACCTCTCCTCCTCCTACACCGTCGCCGGCTACTCCCTCATCGCTCCCGTCATCGGCTTCTTCGCCTTCGACGCATCAAACAGCAGCAAAGAGCTGACTCTCCTGCGAACTCGACGTCCGATATCAATCAATTTTCCAGCAATCGCTTCGCCGGACGGGGCGAATTCGACGGCGGTGGCGAGGTGCGTCCGGTTCGGGCTGAATGGGTTGGCGCACGTCGGCGGCAATGCGGCGGGGATGACGTGTGCGGCCACAGGCAGCGGCGGCTTCTCGATCGTAGTTCCAGCGGCGGCGCCGCTTACGCCGCCGTTGGCGACGGCTGCGGAAGAAGGGGAGAGGAGATGGTGGGTGTGGATGTCGGTGTGGGTTGTGGTGGGGTTGGGATTGGTGTTGGCGGGAATGGTGGGGTTGGGGATCAGGAGGAAGAAGATGGAGGAGATGGAGAGAAAGGCGGAGGAAGGAGAGGCGTTGGAGAGCGTGTGGATTGGCCGGAGCAAGATGCCCACGGCGGCGGCGGCGCGCACGCCGCCGGAGATTGAGAGCGACAGCGTTCTTCGGGTTAGCTAATTATTAAGGAATTTTCCGGCGTATCGTTTGGAACTATTATTGTGTACGTTTTATCGACATTCAAAAAAAATATCAAACACATATAAGAGAAAAAAAAATGTATGCATTTAAAGAAATATCTACACGTATAAAAAAAATTGATGAAACACATAAATATACGAAAAATACATTTGAAAAACTGTGTAATATGTGTGTCTTATTAAAATTAAATCTAGCATTTTATTTCATAGATGTATGCAATAATATCTAAAGTTATTGTGCACATGGTCATATTTACATTTTTTTGTTAATTTATTTTTTAAAAGTGAGAAATATAAGTGATGTGTAACAAATAATTAATGTATCAAAACATTAAATGGTAGTACTTTGTGCATACACAATAATTTTCAGTGAGTTGTGATCCTATTGGAAGAATGGTAGACAAATATTCTTTTATTTTTTTTCTTAATTTTTATTTTGATTGAGAGAATCATATGATGAATTATTCTCATGAAAATTTCTTTCTTAATATTTATTTTAATTCTTTTAATTTTTTTCTCTCAATATATTCAGTTATTTTACTTTGTAAAATATTAGCTTGAATTAATTGAACAAAAGTTTACTGGTTTTATTAAAATCTACTTGAAATTACAAATTATTTCAATTTCCAACTGAACTAAACTTTACTCCTTGCTGGATTTTCACTCTTTTTATAGTTTAGATTAGATTAGTTTTGTATTTTTGCTCAAGTAATTAATGTATGTCTTACAATGACTTTCATATACATGCCTTGAAAAAAATGTGCTGTAATATTAAAATGTTCATAATATCTAAATATTTAGTTTATTATCTATTAATCATTTATTAACAGTTCCCAAAAATTAATAGTAATAGCATAAAATAATGGTATCATTTTGTTTCTACACGCTTTCTTCAAATTATTTTTTTTTATTTTTTATAAGAATTCTAGAATACACTTTCATTCATCAAATACAATCGTTCATACATTAGCATTTTTAAATTGCATACATATACATACATATATACATACATATACGTATATATATACATGCATATACGTATATATATACATACACGTATATATATACATGCATATACGTGTATATATATATATATATATACATACATATACATACATATACATACATATACATATATATATACATGCATACATGTATATTTATTAACATATATAACACTTTTTGATATACTTATTCACATTTTCTCTACCATCTCAAGTATTGTGCACCTTACCTAAACAAATGCATATGATAAGTATGTGTGAAAATAACATAAAATATGGTTAATTTCTCTCGAGTCACATTAGGTGTGCTATGTGTAAATTCAAAATTTTGAAAATTTATTATGTAAATATTCAAATATTTTTGTGACAAGTATGTAAATTTCTCTTTCCCTGAAGATGGAGAATTTGAAAAAAGAAAAGCTCTATCAAAAAAGCCAAAGAAATGCCCACTAGTTCAAAAAAAATCTCCACCTTATTGGGTGGCAGGGTCCTATTCAAAATCTATTCTAATATAATAAATTCAGTATTTTTTCTTTGGTAAATTGCATTAAGGCGTTGAAATTTGCTTCTAATTTTTTTTAAATTTTTTTTTGATCTGTGGGGATCTATAAGCACTGTAATTTTAAACAGTATTTTATAATCTCAATATTTTCACTAGCCTTTTGTAATAAAAAAAAATAAAATTTTATTAATTTAAATTATTTACACATTTAAAAAAATATTGTACTTTTCAACCATAACCATTCTTTAAAAATTTAAATTTTCTTAACTCTTATTCTCTCTATTCTAAACGTTAAAAATTATAAAATATAAATACAAATATTTCAAATTTATATTCTAAAAACTTAAAAGTTAATAATTAAAAATGATCTTACATTATAATAGTAAATAACTAATAATTATATTATAATTAGATTCAAACAACGTTTTTACAACTTTAAGTACTTAAATAATTTTTTTCTAAACTAAGACCAATGTGTAATACACTTCATACTTTGAGCCTTGATGCAAGTTGCCTTTTTTTTTAATATCCTGTTAGTTTCCACTTGTCCCACTCTGTGATTTTCTTATTAATAAATAGCTGTAAAGAGGTTGTAAAGGTGTTTCTAGATCAGAGAGAAAAAGACATAATAATAATAATAATATTATTATTATTATTATTATTATTATTATTGTTGTTAGAATCTTCTCTAACACTCCTTGTCGAACAGCTGCTCAACAGCAGCCTCTTGTCGAACAGCAGCTCAAAGAGCAGTCCCTTGTCGAAATAGCAACTCAACAATAGCCCATTGTCGAACAGCAGCTCAAAGAGATATCACAAAATCGTACCCTTCGTACTACTGTTTCAACTCAACATTTAAGACAGCATGGAAGCCCACTCCCTAATCGTCCTTTGCAGGAGTAGGTGTCAGCTGTGGCAGACTAAACCTACTATGTCCCCTCCTCTCCAAGCTATAAATAAGGAGAGATTGCTCTCTCTAAGGACCCTTCCTTCCTCTCTCTCTCGGGCTGAGCTGCTCCTCTCTCTCTATCCCTCTTGTACTCATACGGTCTCCATTTAGAGATCAAGTTTTGTAAGAGGAGATTCGATTAGTGGATTCAAATCGCCTGGACGGCGTCGTGGTTTTTCCTCCGGACACTCGGGTTTTCACGTAAAAATTGTCGTCTCATTTCTCTCTATTGTGGTGCATTTTTTGCATCAACAGTGGTGCCCTCACGCAGGATCGATACTTCACTACGTGAGATCCCTTCTCTAAAACCTCTTCTCGAAGTTCCGGCTCATGGTCAAGCCAGCTTGGTGACGGGCAGCAAAGGGCAATCCCCTTCTCGAGGTCCCAGCTCACGATCATGGCGCCTCGACGACTGAGAGTCAAGGGTAACCCCTTCCCTAAAACCCCTTCTCGAAGTCCCCGCTTATGGTCAAGATAGCTCGACGACGGGCAGTCAAAGGCAATCCCCTTCTCAAAGTCTCAGCTTACGACCATAGCAGCTCAGCGACTGAGAGTTAAGGGTGGCCTCTTCCTTAAAACCCCTTCTCGAAGTCCCAGCTTATGGTCAAGACAACTCGGCGACGGGCAGTCAAGGGCAATCCCCTTCTCAAAGTCCCAGCTTACGGCCATAGCAGCTCGATGACTGAGAGTTAAGGGTGGCCTCTTCCCTAAAACCTCTTCTCGAACAGCAGCTAAAACGAAGCAGCTCAACCATGACGAGCTAACGACTCTGCAGGAAGTAATCTCTTCTCTAAAACCCCTCGTCGAACAACTCTCCTCTAAAACCTCTTCTCGAACAGCAGCTTCCACGAAGCAGCTCAACCATGACGAGCTAACGACTCTGCAGGGAGTAATCTCTTCTCTAAAATCCCTCGTCGAACAGCTCTCCTCTAACAGCTCTTCTCAACAGCTTCCACGAAGCAGCTCAACCATGACGAGCTAACGACTCTATAGGGAGTAATCTCTTCTCTAAAATCCCTCGTCGAACAGCTCTCCTCGAACAGCTCTTCTCAGCAGCTTCCACGAAGCAGCTCAACTATGACGAGCTAACGACTCTGCAGGGAGTAATCTCTTCTCTAAAATCTCTCGTCGAACAGCTCTCCTCTAATAGCTCTTCTCTGCAGCTTTCACGAAGCAGCTCAACCATGACGAGCTAACAACTTTGCAGGGACTTCCACAGCAGGAAGGATTTCCATTAAGGTCCATCGAATCAACATGATGAAAATCAGCACGTACATTAATGTACGTTATGCTCTGGAGGAGGACATGTTAGAACCTTCTCTAACACCCCTTGTCAAACAGCTGCTCAACAGCAGCCCCTTGTCGAACAGCAGCCCCTTGTCGAAACAGCAGCTCAACAGCAGCCCCTTGCCGAACAGCAGCTCAAAGAGATATCACAAGATCGTACCGTCCGTACTATTGTGTCAACTCAGCATTTAAGACAACATGGGAGCCCACTCCCTAATCGTCCTTTGCAGGAGTAGGTGTTAGATGTAGCAGACTAAACCTACTATGTCCCCTTCTCTCCAAGCTATAAATAAGAGGGAAATTGCTCTCTTTAAGGACCCTTCCTTCCTCTCTCTCTCTCTCTCTCTCGGGCTGAGCTGCCCCTCTCTCTATCCCTCTTGTACTCATTCAGTCTCCATTTAGAGATCAAGCTTTGTAAGAGGAGATTTGATTAGTGAATTCAAATCGCCTGGACGGCGTCGTGATTTTCCCCCCGGACACTCGAGTCTCCACGTAAAAATTGTCCTCTCATTTCTCACAATTATTATTATTATTATGCATATATATTGTAAAATAATATAGTTTTTTAATATTAAAATTTACACAAAATGAGAACTATTTTTTTATAAAAAATATATTAGATTTAAAAAAATTAATTTTTAACAATTTGCACGATAAAAAATAAATTATTATTTTTTAAATTAGTACTATTTTGGTCCTTATTTTTAAGCTTCCATAGAATATTGCTCCATGTCGAAGGCTGGCTTCATTTTATCCAATAGTTCAGTAGGTAAAAGCTAATAGATATCTGATCATAGGATAAAAAACTTCCACTACACTAGTTTTCTCTTTAGGAGTCACCACATTAGTCATTTTCGAGACCTTGGTCTTTCCTCTGGCGATTCTTGACAAAATCGCTAGTTCCTGCACCCCCTATCACTTGAAGGATCTTCACTGCCTCTACCCCTTCAGCATGGGAGGTCTTATTAGCTTCTCGTACAAGAACTTTCCTCGCTACACTACCAGCATTCGCTGCCATCGTTTTAGAATCCTTGACTCTAGCCCTTTGCTTCTCGATCTGTGAATTGAGCAGGAGTACTCCCAGAAGACCTCAAACTTAGAGAAGATGCTAGTGAATCTCTACTGGTGACTCGAACATATTTGAATGGCAGAACCCTAGACTTCACCTTCAGAAGATCTCTCATGGTGCCAAATAAGATGAAGCAAAGAAGCGAAGATCACACCTAGATCTAACAGATGCTTTAAAGATTTTTTTTTTTTTTTGATGTGCAGATGCTTTAAAGATTGAGGCATCTAATGCTTTCATTCGTGATTGGTCAACTTCCAGACAGGCCCACATGGAATGTATGCGCACTTCTATTGAGGGGCTGATATTTACACGAGATTTCACCCTTGCATCAAACCTCCATGTGGTTCCCATATAAACAATTTGATCCACTCTAAATCGAGCAACTCAACAGATCAAGCACGAGCCAAGCCATCATCGCAAAACCCATGGAGCGAGAAGCAGGTTCAGGATTTCACTTCTCTCAGACGAAAACCTCAAGGAGATTAAACCTCGACCTGCATCATTTCAAGTTTTTCTCCAATCCTGGAAGGCACGGGGTTAGCCCCATGAGGTTTCTCCACCTACAGCACTTGCAAACCTTCATTACTGTAACTGCCTTATCGTCTTCTTCTACTCAACCGGTTATCAAGTAGTAACATCAATAACACCAGCTGAGCGTTCTCTCCTCTCTGGCCCATAACTAGTCAACCAATTGTCTGACAGATTAAGCCCATTAGGGTTATGACAAATGATTAGCTATATGATTAGCAATCTCCTATTGGTATTAACACCACCCTCAAATATAAATAGAGCTTTCTCCTAAAGAAGACAACTGATTAGATCATCTAATAACCAACTTACCAAAGATTTCACTGGTCCTATTGTTCCCTACTATCACTCCTGTAATTGCCTCCAGTGATCTTTTCAAAATAGTAGTAATCCTTTGGATCGACCTATAGATTGCTCCAAACAATATAAATCCAATGTGTTCTTTATGGTTCTCTGTTTAGTTCCTTTTACTCTTTTCTGAAGGGCCGTCGGATCTTACATGTACAAGACCCTTCATCAATCATTCGATCCTCTCCGAATTCCATCAATCGTCAACATGCATGGTTACTATTTATGGGATACATGTCGATGAATTTCATGCAAATTGCGTACACATGATATAATGGAAATATATACATTCGAAAGTGACCATAATCATATATTGCATATAAGCACAATTAGATACAGGTAGTTTGGATTATTCCCTAATTTTCCCAATTTTGTAATGAAATAATTCATTTAATTTGCTTGTTATATTTATTAGTTGATTATGATGTTATGCCACTTGTTCGACCGGTTGGACCAGTACACCTTAACCCAATAAAAACGGTTTAATGTTCAATCTGAGTTTAACAGCATTGATTACTGCAGATGATAAACCCAACATACTTAAAGTTCCCACATGGTAATCAGTCTCATCTAAAATCCCACAACAATATCATTTTTTCTTTATGACCCATGAACCTACAATGTGTGTTCCACCCAAAGATAAATCATCACTATAACAAATGCATAAAATACAGCACTAGAAATAAAAATAAAGATAATTGAACCCATTCTTAACATCAAATTACAGCCAAATGGTTTATTTATCATTCCAAAGTTCAGTGAAGTTTATCAAATAATCAACCTATTGGATTAAGATCACATACCTGGGCAAGAGGGAAGGGCGGATCAAAGTAAGAGCCACTGAGGACCGCCATTGTGATCATCTTGTTGGCTATCTCTGTGGCATGGGTTCCATCCCAGCTCACATAATTCTGTGGGTCACTACAAGCATTTGCACTAACATTCATGCCATTTATTACCTTGCTGTTACCACAGTAGACTTGTGGGTTGAAATTATAAGCTCCTCCACCATATCCACAGCATGATTTGGTCCCATATATAAGCCCTGAGATTAAGGAAATTATTAATGCCCAAGGTTAAATTATATCTGCGTCCTTCAGGTACAAGGTCAGTTGCATGCCAGCCATCAAGAATTCCTCATCTCATGTCCATTATTTCACCAGAACATATGTTTTCAGTTATCTAATAAACTTAATGGCCATTCAAAAAGTTTACATGTGTCTAAATGGAAAACGTGAAGGTAGACAACTCCCCTCCAAAAGAACTAGATTAGAAAGTTGGGACCTTGGTGCAACTTACCTATGAGGCTTCAAACCTCAAGAACATTCAAATAATTTATCCTGAAACTGTTTTTTATTATATGGTCATGAATATTAGTGTAAGCATATGGTTAGCCCCTTGACTAGAAAGAAAATTTTAGCATGAGTATGGATAAATCAATAATTTACAGGAGGTCCATACAGCTTGATGTATCTTTCGAACTAGTCTGTTTCTAAAAATCTTTCAGTTAAGTCTCTATATATAGTTGAAAATAAAATTCATTTACATTGGTTAATTATCCATTCAATAAAAAAAATGGACATTTTCTCCCTAAAATGACTGCTACATGAAAGTAAAGTGCAAACCAAGAAAGACAATTTAGGGACTTCATTTTTCTTAAATTTACTAAAACTTCTAAAAGAAATAATAATAATTTTTTAATTAATTTATTATTTATTTTTTGATGGAGTACTCAAGAAAAAACCTAGGGTGACTTATATATAACCCAAAATGCTAGAGTTGATTTAAGCATAAGTCATCTTTTCCATGAGCTCGACAATGATTTTTAATGAGAATTATAATGAACCTAAAATGCAGTGGATAATGGGGACCTAATTGGATGATTTAATGAACTACAGGAACTTGATTGAAATATTTTAAAAATTTTAGACCAATTTGAAAGATACCACATACTATAGGAACCTACAAGTACCTAACAGAAACAAGGTCAACTTTATTATATGAAGTAGTAATTGGGAAATAAAAATTCACTAAAAATACAAAACTGTCAGTTATAAGAAATAGAATTATGAGATGGATATGCTGAAACAATGAACATGAAAATATCAGGTTCAAAACAGAAAATAAACTGATGCCCATTACAGTTAGAGGTAATTCTATTCAGGCTCCTAAGATAAAATCCAAATTCGACGCAGGTCTATAAAATGAAAACATGCCATTTTGGTCCCTCCCGCACAATTTTTTCCTTGTGGATTCCTTAAGGTCAAACTTAACGGAATTATCAAAAAAGACCCAAATGAAAAACATTTTTGGCAAAAGGGACCTGGACAATATGTTTTCATTTTTATGAACTTGTATGAAATTAGAGTTCTACTTCAGAGACCTCAATGAAACTATCTCTTACAGTTATGAAAAGATAACACTAAAAATGTCAAAATAAAACTTACTTACGGAGTATACAAAAGTAATTGAATTGAAAATTTAACTGAGGGTTTGGTTTTATGCAATTTAATTGCTAGTGTTATTTGCATGTCACTGTTATCTAGATATTTAGGTTATCTATTAATAACTATTTGCTAGTTCAATGTCATTATATTAAAAATGATCACATTATTAACTTATTGTCATTACCCTCAAACTTCACTAACTCCTCTCCACCAACCCCTCCCCCTCTCCCATTCTCATTAGAAAATTAGGTAACATCTAAATGTTATTTTAGAGTGACTGTTGTTTAACAATAATATCTTAAACATATTGCTATGTCAAAAAATTAAATAAAAGACATAATATCACAGTAACAGTGAACCAAATTCCCCTAAGTTCAACGTATGATAAGAAAGGTCAATAGACTAAGGCTCTGTTTAGAATAAGAAAAAAAAGATGTAGTTGGAATTTTTAGCTATTTTTGAAAAATGTGTATGATGTGAAATAAAGTAAGTTGGTTATATTAAAAATTGTGTATGATGTGAAATAAAGTTGATTGATTTATTGAGAATTGTGTTGGATGTGAAATAAAGTGATTGTTTAATGTTGGAATTTATGTGAGATGAGATATAAAATAATTTTTTAAGTTTTTTTAAAATAAATTTAAGATTTTGGCCATAGGTAATTTTAGCCATAATTTTTAGCCCATTGCCAAACAGGGCCTAAGTTTCATAATGTCAATCCAAAATAGTACGGCAAGACTATTGATGATAAACAATGATGAGATTGAAATTAATAAGGTAAAGCTTACATAACTCAAGTCAATGGTGCGCGCACGTACACAACAATCATAAAACTGAAATAAATATGAAAGATTTATGTAAAGAAGCTGACCATGATTTTGTGGATGCCGAAAGAGCTCTAGCTTAACTGAGTAGGTGTCAACATAGATGAGGGAGCAGTTCTGAAGCTGCAGTCGAGTCTGCTGTAGTGTTTGATTCAACAAAATATTATAATCACTAACAGCATTATTGTAGGAAGTCATGCATCCATACTCATCCAAATCTGAGCTTTCATGAGGAAGAGAAGTCAGGAAAGAAGGAAAGCATCCGATAGGTGCCAGGTTGAACACCATGAACGTCCTTCCTCCAATATCATATAGCTCCTGTTCGATATGGTCTCATCAGCAAATTTAAAGGATATAGAGAAGACATCTACACAGAAGATGTATCACCAATCCAAGGAGATAATAACTGTCAAAACTCATAAGAGAAAAAGGTTGGTAAAATAAAAATGAGTACCACATGTAATATTAATAACTAGACTAATGCCATAAATAATGGTCCATGTTAAAGTGGCTTTGGTCTGAGAGATTACAGAAATACAAACTATAAAAGGAATCCTTTATATGGCACTGGAAGATTTCAGAGCAGGTTAACTAAACTTCAAGCTCATCCCAGGCTAGTCCCATTTCACATTAGCTTTTAACTCCAACTTGTGGAAATTCTATGTATACAACTTCTAGAGTAAGAGCTTCGGCGAAATTTCAATTCAATCTTTATTATCATGTTAGAAAAAGACACGACAAAAGCTAGGAAACAAAGAGGTTAAAGCAACATCAATGTTACCTTTCAACTGCTACACTATAGTACAATTTTAAAATTCCTTTGAAGCTTCGCTAATTATGCAGAATAGAATTCATATACCTTGTACATACTACTCATGTCCATCTCCTGGGTGTATTTATATTTAACTCTCATCCTCGTCTTATCATGGGCTGTTAAGGTCAAATTAAATGAGCCTAGGCATACCTTCTGTCCTACTAATCCACTTACCTTGATGGTCCAGGCAATTTCATTGGCCACTTGTGGAAGAAATTGCTTCACTCCTTCAATTCCTATGCTAGCCAGATTGGAGGTGAAGTCATTCTGGCCAATGTCAATTGTATAGAGTGCTTCATTAAAGATCTCTATGGGAGGAAGATTACCTGAAACCGAGTTAAGAAATTTATGCATAAAATTTTGCCAAAAAAAATTCATTCCAAAATTGCATAGCAAATTAGGAATCAATAAAACTATGATCTCTAAAAAGTAAGAAAGAAACAGTATAATGAATAAATCTTTGTAGACATCTTCCTTTTGCCTTTCCCTTCAGGAAAGCCACCAGGAAGTAAGACGAATAAGTGCCTCCGAGATGAAAAATGAACTGTACTTAGTGGAAGCTTATCAAAAATGGTGACTTCGAGAATGCTTATTAAATGCGCTCTTTCGAGAACCAGTATCGAAAGAGCCAAAGATCTTGCCCAATAATATCTTTTGGGAAGCTTTCTTCATCTTGTGAAATGTTCCCTGCCCAATAATATCTTTTGGGAAGCTTTCTTCATCTTGTGAAATGTTCCCTATTTCAGCTGCCATACGTAAAGCCAAAATAGAGATGCCAATTCCTGTATTAACACTAATCATAGAAACAACCTTGTTACTATGCTAACATTTATTGCATGCTTTACAATTAGCATCTTTTTTACTTGCTATTCACAAGAATGCATTTAATTCAAATTTTGATCTTGTCAGCATCCAAACAAATTCAAACTTGAACCAACTGACAACTAAGTAGTATTTCCACAAGCCAAAAATACCACACCATACATCTGGTTGAACTAAAATTAAAATTTCACCGGAAACCAAATAAAGGCCTAGGTTATGTTTGGGTAAACATAAATCTAGCTAGAACTAATAGGCTCCAAACTAGATGGAATATGATACAAACTGAACCCAAATACTATAGTTTGACCAAATCCATTCAATTCGGATCAGGTATAGACTCAAGATACAGTAATGCACCAAAAGAAGATAGGTAACCTAGGCTAACATGAATCAGCCATAAACTTAGATCAATTTCGTATGATGGGAATGAATACATACCTTCTGGACCCATTTCAAGGACCCTTTGCCTTAGCTCCTTCATCTGGTTGAGCTGAATCGCTAAGGAGAAGGGACTTATCCCTGTCACAAACAGAGAGGTGTTGGGCAACAGCACCGTCGAAGCCAACGTCGCAAAGTTGGCACCATGCAGGAAGTCTGAGCCAATGGACTGCAGGTAAGGGCTCAGAAATGGCAATCCAAATGCTTGAGCTGCCAAGTTTGAAGAAGACCAATTCAAGCAAGAAATTTTAGAGGTACTTTTAAACATTAAATAGGAAAAATTAGGAATTCAAGGCTAGCATGAAAAAAAAAAGCATAAGTATTATGTCTAGGACATTTTTGTTAATTGTAGCTAAGATTGGTTACAATAAGCTCGAACCCTATTTGGGAAACTTTGATTGTCGAATGAAAAAAATCTTTGATTGTTGGCTAAGATAAACTTGAATTTAATAAAGGGTAGTTGGTGCGGTTGGGCCATTGCCAATGATTGGTCAAAGTGAGGTGCTCCGCCCCATGTTGCCTTCACTGGGGAGCTTAGCGCCCCCGTCACCGGCACGAGGGTGTGCACCTTATTGACACTGGGAGGAGCTGAAGCTTAGAGGAGGTTCTTTGACACTAGGGTAAGAAGAGGTGGAGGAAATGCCTCGAGCCAATATCCAAATATCGAAGAAGGAAATGCCTCGTGCACCTTATTGACATGTTCTTTGACACTGGGAGGAGCTGAAGCTTAGAGGAGGTTCCTTCCTCAGGGGCATATGCAGGTTGGGGGTATTGGTTTGTCTCCCCTTGCAGAGGTTTTGATGAAGGTCAGAGTGCTCCACTTGAACCGCAGCAGCAACAGCCTCCAGCTGAAGGCTCATAGGAACTCGCTTCTTCTTAGCAAAGTCCTTCGGAGGTGAATCATTTTTGCATAATCATAGGTGTTGCGTTTGGTTGGTTGCCCTTTCCGAGCCGCTACTACTGGAAATATAGTTGATTGTATTCTGAAAATTTTGTTTTATTTTGTTTTTCTCTTTTCTTATCTTGTCCCCAGAAAGAAATATGTAAAGAATAAAATATAAAGATTTGTAATAGAAATTCTTCAGCAATAAAATTCTTTTTTGCAAATGTATTCTATGCTGAGTATGAAGTATTGGAATGCACTGTGAAATGAACTGCGAAATGAACTGTGTAATGAATTTTGAAATAAACTAGTAAGCTCCAGCGCATAGAACTTAATAGAACATAAGCTTTACACAAAACATAAAAAGGATGGACAGTACAACATCAGATACGATAACACAGAGGAACAAAAATACTGCAAAGTTATCCAAGAAGGAGAAAAAATGAAATTGAAAAATTTAACTGATGCGAGATGGAAAAAGGTGCCAATGATAATTTATATTTATATTCAGCAAAATCAATTAGCAAATTATTTTAATTAAGAGAAAAATATTTTCTAGATAAATTATATGATAAATAAGATTTTTGAATCCCGCAAATTAAGATATTTTAAAATTAAAATTAAATTGGATCGTATGATAAATAAGAATTATCAATTTAGATTAGAGCGTCAATTTAAAATCAATAAATCAGATCCGAGGTTCAGGAATTTAGGACAGACGTCTCACCGTTACATCCAACAGTAATTAACACAAAAGGAATTATCGGGTCACATAATTAGAGCCAAATAAATAATTCAAGTCAAGTGAATAATTTATGTAGAAATCAAATAAACGGCTTAATTGAGTTCGGGAAAGAAGTTACCAACGATTTGAATCGGAGAAGAGTCACTGATCGAGTACGGGCGATGCGCGGACAAAGCGCAGACGGGCACGAGCAAAGGCAGGCGAGTGAACAGGCGCGGGCGGGCGTGGGCGGGCGCGGTTGGCGCTCCGGCAGGCAAACAGGCGC
>JAEMOT010000234.1:110868-146790 GCA_019297695.1 Apostasia ramifera
AGAGCTTCGAAGATTTTTTTTTTTTTAATAAAAAGTGGATAACTAGGCTAATTTGAGGATTCTCACCAAAGGCTAACCCTACCCTTTCCTTCACCGGAATATCGACCCCTTAACCCGGATCTAGGCTCTGAGAAAACTCACATAATTTCATTCATCACAATACTCTTTCTATTACAATGCAAGACGACCTCTTTATATAGAGAGATCCCATGTAGAAATTTGAAAATACAATATTAAATGCAGAAAATAAAATACCAAATAAATAAAAGCAAATATGAAATAAATTCTATTACAATAAAATAAAATCAGCTCCAAATGTGGTGAGTCTTCAAATCTTCCAGATATGCTCTGAATCAAATCAAATTTAAATAAAGCTAATATGGAAATCTCTAATAGCTTTAATTAATTTGAATTTGAATTTTGATTCAGCACATGACGTCATCCTAGCCATCCGATTCGATGCTGATCTGTGTCCCCACCATTAACAAGTATAGCAGTTGATACCAATACTAAGTACTATCGGTATCGATGCTACAAGTCAAATTTTGAATTGACAGCAAACAATCGAACCCAATATTTGTGCAACATCGTGAACGATTATTTTGGAAAAGAAAGGAATTGCGATGCTTCGAAATCCGTGTGTTGCTTCGGAATCCCCACCTGTCAGAAAATGAAGGGTCAAATTACATCCACCTGTCACTGACAAGATCAAATGGTCGAAAGACGAGAGAGCGGGACTATATCTCCCGCCAAGCCTTTGCAAAAAAGGGCAACTGAAGTGATTGCTCTAGCCTTAAACCCTAATTTCCTCTTTCACAAACCTAACTCCACACTTCGATCCTTGATGGGAGCCAGGAAAAATGAGTGGGCAGAGCTCTCTGAGCACTTCCTGAGTGATGTTAGTTATCAGGAGAGCTTGCTGATGGAGCACGAAGTGCTCAACACAACTATGGGATTCAGGAGGAACCCTGAACATAACCATAATTTAGCCGGCCGTCGAGCACTGTCCTAACAAGGCCCCAGAAGGCTTGACGTCCTTCTATCGAGCCCAGATGGAGTATGGCATGATGCTCCCTCCGCAGTCGGAGTTCAGGAAAATCCTGAACGCCTATCAAATCGTGCCGGCGCAGCTCGTCTCCAATGCTGTCGCGTATATTTACTCCTTCATCAAGCTGCTGAAGGCCTAGAATATTCCATGGAACATGATGCTGTTTAGGGGGTTGTTTAGCTGGATGGGGATCCAAGGTACAAGGGTTGCCTGGCCCTCGGCTCCAAATCAAAGAAGACGACGTTTTCTGGGGTGAGTAGTTCCCACTCAGACAGGAGAGGCTACTATTTTTTCATGGGGGCGACTTAGGAATCCCTACGAAGCCAGGACTGTACCTGCCAGAGTTTACAGGGGATATCAGGTGGCTGGCGAGGGAACCCTAGGTCACTTTAAGAGATTAAAGAAATATAGTTGGCCTCTAAAAGATTTAATTAAATATGTAAGAAGTGACATATCCCTACTAGCCAAGTCGTTGGGATATAATATTTTTAAGGAAATAATCCCTCCTCCAGGTACAGTCATCATGAAGAGGGCTAGGAAAGGGCAGCCCATAGCCATCCAGCTGAGCAAGGAAATACTTGAGGTGGTGGAGGAGCAAGGAAATAATTAAGGTGGGAGCAAGGAGAAATAAGGGTTCCTGAACCTATATGTGAGGGAACCACAATGGATATGGTATCTTCTCTGGAAGATACCAGCGACGATGATATCCCTTTGGCATAGAGATTTGAAGAAATGGGCAAGGGGGAATGGTCTTGCAACACTAACCAAACCCAAGGCAGTTTCAGGGGAGAATAAAGAAATTGTCCTTAGGGGAGGGAAGAAAGAGGAAAAGTCCGTCGCAAGCCCCTCTTTAAATTTAGTAATAAAGGAGGTGCTAAAAAAAAAGAGGGGCCTCCCAGATAAGAGAACACCAGAGCCTCCCCTAAAAGAAGTAGGGAGACTGGAGAAGGAAGGCCTTCCTCAGGGGGGCTTACGGTTGGCAGCATAGTGTAGAGTCCCCTTTCAGCCTTAACTTCAAGGGGGCTTACGGAAGTGATAGAATTGTTGAAGAGGCACAAGAAAATAAAAAACAATTGAAGGTGCTCTCCCAGCAAATATTTGACCAAGGGTTCATTGTGCTGGCGGAGATGGGTCTAGCAGTGGGGGGAGGTTTAGCAACAACAGAGTTCGAGAAGAAGAATGAGGATACCCCCACTCCAGACCTTTATACCAACATAGCAAACAGGACAGTTTCTGTAAGATACTACTCCTCATGCTTTCCTAACATTTGTGTGATCTTACTGCTAGAACTATTTTTGCTCTACAGATACTTGCTTACCTCCCTTTGATGCTAAATAGGGCCATGAGGGCGGAGGAGCAGATTGTAGTACAGGCCAACCTCCTCCATCAAATGGATGAAAAAATAAGAATAAGCTTGAAGCAAAATCCTCTAAGAAGATAGCCCTGCAGGAGGTGAATAAGAGACTTCAAGAGGATTTAACCAAATATAAATCTAGGCTGAGGGTTTCCAGGGAAGACGCTTTAGCCACAGAGGAGAAATTAAAGGTCCTTGAAGACCAGAGCACTGCCATAATGGCCAAATCCGCAGAAGCAATGGAGGCCTACAAAGTTAGCTTAGACTGTAGAAAAAATAGGTTAGATGGAATAAAAAAAGCTTGGGAAGAATTGACCTCTACTTTGATTAGAGAGGGTAAATTTACTGCAGATGACCTCTCTAAGGTAGATCTCATTCCTTATTTGGCCGCTGAACTCTCATATAGAGAAGAAGAGTTGGAGTTCACTGATGAGATTATCCAACATATGTTTGATCTTTTGGATAACATCAAGAGCACTCTACCCTCATAGATTTAAGATATACTTGAATGTAATACTGCAATTCTTTTTGTAAATAAAAATTTATACATAAATAAAATTTATTTTTCATACCTGTCTCATCTGATATGAATTCTATGTACTGTCACAGTAGTTTGTATTATGAATGACTGAATGTATGAACTTTTGAGAACATTTCTGTTTAAGTAATGTGAATAACAATAGTTCATAACTGATTCCAGATATTAAACTAGGAGAATGAATCCCAAAGAATATGTTGAACTCAAATTAGATAATACTTTGGAATAAATCGATGAATAGTGTAATTGTAATGTTCATAATCATCAACTCTGATAATGAATGAACCCAAAATGAAAATGTTATTTCAAGTTTAACTTGAAAATAAGTGGTCTTGCCTGCACCTGTACAGGAAAGGATTAATAATAGTAGTAGTGATCTTGACTAGGAAGAGTTATTTCCCTCATGTCAAAGGATGTGCGTCTAAAATATCGTGAACGATGTTTGTACTGAGACATGGGTTGACCTCCGTTAGAGCAGCAAATTCTAGCAGGGAGTAAAGGCACTTTGCTTATGGAGGACCTGTATCAGAATAAGATAACAAGAACAGTCCTAAGGTTACGAGCAGGCTCTTTCGAAGCCCCCCTGACTCTCGGGCATATGGTGAGATTCCAATTGCAGGTATTAGTAGATCCCACCTGTCTTGCAGGCTTGACTAGACTCGGGAACCACTGTTAGTTAAGAGCATTAGTATGAAAAGGATAACACCAGTCCCACGATAGCAAAGTGTCAGGGACGATGATATGCATATTGAATGGTGATGACATTGATCCCGGTATAAAATATCATCGTTCACGATGTCAAATGAGCAGATCAATGCAAGTGGAACATTATTTATGGAATAATCGTCGTGCACGATTTTACAGCTCGCAGAGATGTACAATGAGGCCTTCCATAGTAATTGAAATCTAAAATTTCCAGTGAACTGAATCCATAAGTTTCAGAAGAACATGAATGTAATGAGAATTCCAGATGGCCATTAGAATATGAATCCCATTGCCAATAAATAATATGAATTACATGATCAATGAACATGAATTTTGTAAAAGAATATGAATTCCATGATCAATAAAAAATAATCAATAAAGAATATGAAGCAGGAGACCAATGAGTTTCTGAAGATCAGTGAGAAATGAAATCTTAGATGAAGCTCTATCAAGAACGCCTTAAATCTGCAGGATCATTGATTCAAGTATAGAATTTTTTGAGATCCCTCCGCTCCATGTTCTTGGGATTTGGGCGTCATCTGAATCCATCGAGTAGTATGCATTAGGTCCAGCAACTTTACGAACGATGTATGGACATTCCCAATTTGGTTCAAACTTAGGAACCCCCAGGTTACTACTTGTCATTTGTCGCCGCTTAAGAACAAGATTGCCTTGGGCGAAATCTCACGGTTTTACCTTGCGATTAAAGTGTCGTTCAATTCGGTGGTTATGCTCCATACGCTTGAGTGCACATAACTGCCTCCTGTACTCTAAGAGATCCAGATCGAGACGCCATGAATCATCGTTTTCTTTCATCTAGGTCTCTAGAGCATCGGGATCGAAGCTTGCCGCAACTTTCACCCTGGGAGAGAAGTGTTCCAATTCGACAGATATAACAACGTCCATCCCGAGGCAAGGGAAAAAGGGGATTCTTAAATAACTTCAGAGAGAGTAGTATTGTATGCCCCCACAGAGCGCCTGGCAGCCAATCAGGCCAGCTGGTTTTTGCTCTATCTAAATGCTTCTTTAAGATGTTGAGTATATTCTTGTTGCAGTCTCAGCTTAGCCATTAGTATGCGGATGCCAAACAGAAACGTATTTGAAGTTAATTTGGTGTTTCCCACAGAAATCGTGAATTCCCTAATTAGCAAAAAAGAGTGCCATTGTTCGTGATGATGGTCATGGGAACACCATATTTGCACAGGATGTTGGCCCATAGAAAGTCTTCTACGCGCTGAACAGTAGGCTGAGCTATGGGTTTTGCTTCGATCCACTTTATGTAGTAATCAACTGCAACTAGGACCCACCTATAGCTTTGCACCACGAGAGGCATTTGGCCCAAGAAATCAAGCCCCCATCCTGCGAAGGGCCAGAAAGAATTGATTGACCTAAGGAAACTTACTAGTTGCTTCTGTAGATCTGCAAATTATTGGCACTTGGGACACTTCTCCACAAATATCTGGGCATCCTTGTGAATGTTGGGCCAGAAAAACCTTTGACGAAGTATGCGCATGACTAAACTTCCTCCACAAGCATGAGTCTCGTATTCTCCTTAATGGATGGACTTCATAACCTCTGTTGCCTCCTCACATCTCAGACACTTGGTGAAGAGTCTAGAATAGGATCTTCTGTACAATTGGCCATCAATGAGGACGTACTTGGCGCATTCAAGCCTTATCTTTCTTGCCTTTATTTGATTATTAGGCTTGATGCAGCTTTTTAGATAATTAATGATTTTATCCATCCAGCACGATATTTGGTTAGTGCAATGCACCTCTGCCAATTCATAATTTAGCTCGTCAGATGTTTGGTGTTGATGGAAGTCAGGGGACCCCTTCTTTGCCAAACAATCGGCCTCCTGGTTCTCTTCTTTGGGGACATAATTTAGAGAGAATTCCATGAACTGAGAACTTAGTTATGAACTTTGGCCAGGTATTTCTTCAAAACATCGTCTCTTGTTTCATAGATGCGGTTCACCTGTTTGACCATTAGCTGTGAATCGCTCAAGACCCGAATGTACTGTACACCCAGTCCACGAGCAAATTTTAGATCAGCAATGAGTGCCTCATATTCGGCCTGATTATTGGTAACCTTGAACTGAAGAGCGATAGACCGATGCAAGGTGATGCCGACTGTGCTCGTCAAAAGTATGTCAACCCCCTGAGACTACTGTCCAGAAGCACCATCAACATGCAGAGTCCATAGTGTTACATTCTCGTGTGTTGGCATCAGCTGTGAATCGCTCAAGCCCCGAATGTACTGTACACCCAGTCCACGAGCAAATTTTAGATCAGCAATGAGGGCCTCATATTCGACCTGATTATTGGTAACCATAAACTGGAGAGCGATAGACCGATGCAAGGTGATGTCAGCTGGGCTCGTCAAAAGTATGCCAACCCCTTGAGACTACTGTCCAGAAGCACTATCAACATGCAGAGTCCATAGTGTTACTGATGCGGGATGGAAAAAGGTGTCAATGATAATTTAAAAATCAATCAGCAAATTATTTTAATTAAGAGAAAAATATTTTCTAGATAAATTATATGATAAATAAGATTTTTGAATCCCACAAATTAAGATATTTTAAAATTAAAATTAAATTGGATCGTATGATAAATAAGAATTTATCAATTTAGATTAGGGCGTCAATTTACATTTAATAAATCAGATCCGAGGTTCAGAAATTTAGGACAGACGTCTCACCGTTACATCCAACAGTAATTAACACAAAAGAAATTATCGGGTCACATAATTAGAGCCAAACAAATAATTCAAGTCAAGCGAATAATTTATGTAGAAATCAAATAATCGGCTTAATTGAGTTCGGGAAAGAAGTTACCAACGATTTGAATCGGAGAAGAGTCACTGATCGAGTACGGGCGATGCGCGGACAAAGCGCAGACGGGCACGAGCAAAGGCAGGCGAGTGAACAGGCGACGCGCTGGCAGGCGGGCAGGCGCACGCGGGCGGGAGTGCGCNNNNGGGGCGCAGCGGGGCACAGCGAGGCGGGCGGCCGAGCTAGACGAGGGAACGGAACTGCGCGATCGGAGCGACAGCGGCGTCGGACGAGTCTGGCGGAACTGCGAGGTGCTGCGAGTGGAGAGAGCTTCGAAGAATTTTTTTTTATAAAAAGTAGATAACTAGGCTAATTTGAGGATTCTCACCAAAGGCTAACCCTACCCTTTCCTTCACCGGAATATCGACCCCTTAACCCGGATCTAGGCTCTGAGAAAACTCAAACATAATTTCATTCATCACAATACTCTTTCTATTACAATGCAAGGCGACCTCTTTATATAGAGAGATCCCATATAGAAATTTGAAAATACAATATTAAATGCAAAAAATAAAATACCAAATAAATAAAAGCAAATATGAAACTAATTCTATAACAATAAAATAAAATCAGCTCCAAATGTGGTGAGTCTTCAAATCTTCCAGATATGCTCTGAATCAAATCAAATTTAAATAAAGCTAATATGAAATCTCTAATAGCTTTAATTAATTTGAATTTGAATTTTGATTCAGCGCATGACGTCATCCTAGCCATACGATTCGATGTTGATCTGTGTCCCCACCATTTACATTCTCGTGTGTTGGCAGAGATTCAGAAGTAGCGAGTTCTGCTACAAAATCAGTTAGGGTTTATGCCTTAATGGCCGTCCTGGCAGTGTACTTAATATCGAACTCTCCAAGTTCAACAGACCATTTGAGTAGTCTGCCTGAGACTTCAGGAATATGAAGTATTTTGAGGAGAGGTTGATCGGTGACAACTTGGATAGTATGAGATTGGAGGTATGGTCGCAGCTTCCTGGCGGCTGTAAGGAGAGAGCCAACTTTTTCAGCACAAGATATCGAACCTCAACGTCCGTCAGTATATGACTTACGCAGAATACTGGGCGTTGAATTTCCCTTTCGTCTTTGACGATGACTGCAGATACTATTGTGTCAAAGGCTCCCAGATACAAGGATTGAAGTCGTTTGAGATATTTCTTTAATTCAATGAAGGCCTCTTCACATTGAGAAATCCATTGTGCCTTTTTGCTGTCACGTAAACATCGAAAAAACGGCAAACATCGATCCCCAACATTGGAGATGAATCTGCCCAGACTTGTGACTCGACCAGCCAATTTTTGAATCTCCTTTAACGACTTTGGGGAAGGCTTATTGAGTATCACCAAGATTTTATCAGGATTGGCCTTAATGCCTTAAGCATATATCAGATATCCCAGGAACTTGCCCGAAACAGCGTCAAAGGTACATTTAGCAGGATTGAATTTAAGCTTGTATCTGCGAAGAGTGTCAAATGTCTCTCTTAGGTCAGATAGATGACCTTCTATGTTTGTGCTTTTGACTAAGATGTCATCCACATAAGCTTCCAGATTTCTTCCAGCGTCGATCATGCACTGGTATGTTGCGTCGGCATTTTTCAGTCTGAAGGGCATGACATCGTAGCAATAGGTTCCATTTCAGTAATGAACGCAGTCTTTTCCTCATCTCCTTCAGTCATTTTTATTGGTGGTATCCAGAGAAAGCATCCAGAAAACTCATCACGCTAAATCCAGCGGTGCGATCTACCATAATGTTAATACACGGTAGAGGGTATTGATCTTTAGGGTAGGCTTGATTGAGTGTGCGAAAATCGACACACATCCTCCATTTCCCATTGGGTTTCTTCACTATGGCCACATTGGTTAATCATTCCAGATATTTGACTTCCCTAATGTATTTATCTTTTCATAGTTTATCAACATCTTCCTTAATGGCATGGTACCGCTCTCGTGCCATTATTCTTTTCTTTTGCTTTACGGGAGTGGCATCAACGAATATATTCAAATGATGCTCACAGACAGACCTATCGACACTGATGATATCCTCAAGGGACCATGCGAAAACATCGATATACTCAGAAAGCAAGACAGTAATTTCCACCTGCTGCTTGTTATTCATGGAAGAGAATATAGATACAAGTTTAGAGAAACTTTTTCCCCCAGAGTTATATTAGCAACTCCTTCCTGAGGAATGACTGGCTGGGTTTCCATGGGGTCCAACTGGTCGATTGCCATCTGGGCGGCTATTTGGAAACATCGAAAAGTCTGCTTAGAGTCTCCTCTGATGGTGACTACTCCACTGGGAGTAGTGAACTTCACGTAGAGGTGTGGCATAGAAATCACCATCTCGAAGGAATTGAGAATGGTCCTTCTAAGAATGGCATTGTAGCCAGACTTAGCTCCGATGACTGTAAAGTTCACTATATTCATGGCATATCTATTGTCGTCGAAAAAGACCAACGGTAGGGAGATGAAGCCTTATCATTGTTGTTGCAATCACCATTCCTTCGATCCTTTGGGCCCGAGGTTTCGTCGCCACGATGTTTCCTTTCCCCTTTCCTTCAGTTCTGGGCTTGGAAACATCGGGAGGGCTACTTTCTACGTCTTCCGGGAGCACAAACTAGCTAGCCTTAGCAACCAACTCAGGGTAACTCCTGAGTTTCACCAGCTAGAGAGATTTGTATAAATCTCCATTCTTCAGTCCCCTACGACAATTATGCATGGCGACAGCAAAATCAATGTCTTCCGCTTCCGCCGCAGCGGTGAAGAAGCTGTTGGAATAATCCCGCAGGCTCTCCTTTTCTCCTTACTTGATATTGGCCAGCACCATGTCTGAGACCACCATGCGGGTTCGCTCGATGAAACGGGCGATTAGCTCCCACTTCAGATGTTCATAAGAGCAAATATGACCTCTAGGTAACTTGATGAACCAGTTGAATGCGGCTCCTTTCAAAGTAGTAGCAAGGAGGTGGCACTTCGTTGCCTCGTCCGGTTGACAATATCAAAGGGTTGTCTCAAACCCTTGGATGTGCTCACGAGGGTTTGTGGTGTTCTTATAGATTTCAAGACGAGGTGGCCTAAAGTCTTCTGGAGCAGGCGCCTGACGGATGGCATTATAGAAAGGAGCATTATTATCAAAAGGCCTAAAAAAGGCGTCAGGTTCATATTGAGGAGCCTGAACACCAAAGAAGAACGGATTCCCTCCAGCTAGGAACGGAGGGAAAGCTAGAGGAAAGCAAGCAGGTTGAGGAAGTGGTGGACAAGGAGGAAGAGGTGGAAGGCTATGTCTAACCTCCTGGTGGGGAAGATCCCGCCTAGGAGGATAGGAGAAACCAGAGGATTGAGCAGAAGGAGTTCTTAAGGGGATGATAGCCCCCTTGCTCTTATCGAGGCAATGGGAGCGTCGCCGTAACCGGCAGACGATTCTGAGCTGGGACCGCCGTGTTCGGCGATGGGGTTTGAACCAGGTCTGCCGCGACCATCAAAGGAGGGACAGGAATAGCCGCGACCGGCAGAAGAGGGGCAGGAGCCGCCGTGACCGGCGGTTACAACGTTGGACGCATGGGTCTGCTGAAGGGCCACGGCCTGCTGAGTGGCGAGTCCAGTAACGAGGTTGGTGAGATTTGCCAATATCTCATACAACTCAATCATCCTGGTTTCCCTTGATAAAAAAATCGATCCAGCGCGACGCTTGGAGGTAGAGGTCGAACCCTCATCTCCAGGAGCTCTATCGAAAGGTTCTTCGGACGCCAAGGCGTTCTGGGCCAGAGAGTTGGTTCTATGCGTTTTGCCTACCATCTTCTCGGTCTCAATAAAAGCACCCAAAAATATTGACGGAGGAAGATGGAGTATGGAGCCCTGAGAATTAGCGGCACGCAATATTTCTAGCCGAGAAGTTTAGTGTCAGAGAGATAATAATCATCCAGAAAAGCACACAGAGATTTAAGGTGATTCAGGAATAAATTTCCCTACGTCTATCGGAGGGTCATTGAGAAAATTTTCACTAAAGCTCAAAAAGGTTTTGGTCAAAGGACCAATACAAGAGAAAAAATAAAGAATACAAGCTTCATCCCTAATGTTTCTTGGGAGAATCTAATTCTCTTTATCTATTGATTTCTTGTTGGATTTCTTCTCTCTTTTTTTGGGCTCCACCCAGAGGTATCTATAGCTGAGTTGTAGTGGAGTCCAATGGATTTTTCAGGATGAAATATCGTATATTATATCCACTGGATCCATACTAAAGGTCCCACCATTGTCGGACTCCAGAAAAACCATCAATAGTGGCCAGGGCATGCAAGTTTTTAGTTTCTGTGACGAGTGAGAATCTTCACTTTAGTGGAAGCTATGCTGACGTGGTGATCTCCATTGGATCGAAAGTGACAGCTGAGGGTCAGCATACCTCGCAGTCGATGTTACTGGGGGCGTTGAAACCCAAATATCGTGGTCGAAGTCATGGGATGCCGAACCCTCGGGTCTGAGGTTCGAGACCTGCAAAGGCAAAGCCTGATTAGTCAAATATCGTGACCGATAAAATAAACATTTGCACATGATGATAGATAATAGAAATTGAAAAGGTCTCTGGGTGCCACATGTATGGCTAAGATGCGACGCTGAATCCAAGTGTAAACAATAAGTATAGCCAACTATTATTGCATGTGTTCATATCAATTTGAAGTGAAGTAGTGCTCGGAAATAATTTCAAAACTCAAGACCTGCTGCCACTCCCCATTACTAGTTAATGATGTCAACTGCAATCTAAGAACGTATAAAATAACACTTAGAGTCTGTTTGTTTGTAAGGTTTATTTTAATAAGATTAAAATTAATGTTAGATAGAGATATTTTTTTATTGAAAATTGTAAGTGATGTAAAATAAAATTAGTTATTATGTTGGGATATGCAAGGGATGTGATATAAAGTTAGTTATTATGTTGGGATATGTGAGGGATGTGATATAAGTTAGTTATTATTTTAGTAATGTGTGTAGGATGTGAAATAAAATTAATTTTTAATATTAAATTTTATATGTGACCTGATATGTCAGGTTAAAATTAAACCAGATTAATTTTTAATTTCCAAACAAACGGAGCCTTAGTAGCAACTTTGTATCATAACATAAAACTAATATAATTGGCCTGTATGTCTTCATATCAGTTTGAAGTGAAGTAGCGCTGGCAAACAAGTTTAAAAAGCCCCTCTCTTTTATTTAAATCTCTCTAAAAAGCCTCTTCTATGAACTTTGAACTAGGCCTGGAACGCAGCTTTTGTACAGGTAACACAGAAAGTATGCAAGAGCAAGATTAATCATTGAATGTATGTGTATTATGTATCTATCTATATCAAAAAAAAATTAGCACTCAAATCTCCATCACAAACATATATACACTAAAATAAATGGTATATGTATAGTAAAAATCTAAATGCCTATGCATACATCATGCCAATTTTGAGTTAAATGGATTCCATTTCAAGCAAGTTAAATTTCGACTCACAAGAAAATCAAATAGATATTAAGTGAGTAAAATTCAATAGATTTTCGAGCAGTGTTTCAGAGTTCCAGAAACCTAATTGCAATGCATCAACGCTTCATTTAGCGTAATTTCAGAGTGAGGCCGGTTACCTAAGAAATCGATGACGAGCCTCCCATCGCAAGCACGGCCGGCAGGCTTGTTGAAGTAGGTCATGCCGTAGGGGGGGCGCTGAGCCGGGAACGCCGCCCAGAATCCGCCGGTGTCGGAGTTGGAGTCCCCGAAGTTGAAGATGGCCGGAAAACTGCACTTGGCTTCGCTTTTTCCTGCGGACATCAACAGCATGAGGCAGCAGAACACCGCCGATGCGGCAACGGAACGCCGGTGGCAGCCGTCGCAAGCTCCGGCGTCGCTCCGCCTCATCGGTAGAGGACCCATGGAAGGAGATGGTGGGCTTCATCTCGCACTTTATGCCATTTGCAAGGAAGCTGCGAGAGAGAAGCGATCAACAGCGTTACAGCGGTGGATTTGTCGTCTGGTACATTCTAAGCTAGCAATTATTTTAGGGTAAATTAGTAACAGGTTCCTACAGCTTATATATAATTACATTTTAGTTTATATTTTTTAAACATTTTTCATTTAATCTCTAGAATTTGACATAGGGTTAATAGCAATTAAATAACACTAGTTTAGGCCAATTACAACTAAATTTTTCTAATTTTTAAATTAACCAAGTAGATCTTTTAATTTAAATTAAAGTGCAAATAAGTTATTTAATATTAATCAAAGTACTCAATAAAAAACTTTTTTCTAATTGATAATCCAATTTAGATTTTATCTTCATCTAAAATATTAATTTAGTATTTAAATTAGTTAAATTAATCTTTTATTTTAAAAATTATTTTCTATTAAGTTTTTTTATTAATGTCAAATAGCCTATTTATACATAATTATCTCAAACTAGTTCTAGAAACTATAGGAATTTGAATACATCTAAACCTAAACTAATAAAATTTAGTTGTTATTTATCTTTTAAAATAATAACCTAAAACATCTCTACAATTTAAAATTGGAACTTAAGTGAACGAAATATAATCGAAGATATACTATAAAAATCTATAAAAAAAAATTCCCATTATTTTAAATAATTTAAAAGGGTAAATTGCATTTGGGGCTTAAGGTTGAAAGGGCATTGTAAATTAATCGTAATTTTTTGAAAACATTGATTTGAGTTCTTAAGCTTGTGAATGCATTGTCACTCAGTCTCATTAAGACATAATTATTTTTTTATATCATAAAATTATTTTTAATTGTTAAATTTTTGATTTTTTTAATATAATTTTAAAATATTAATATTTAAATTTTTAAAGTAGAAAAAATAAGACAGAAGAGAAACTATATGTTAGATCTGTATCAAGTTTAAAAAAATGATGAGAATAGAAAAAATATAATGATTCTTTAAAATATATAAATGGTTCAAACTAATAAAAAATAAGAAAATTTCACGTATTTCTATCAAAAATACTAGCAAAAAAGTAAAATTTTGGATGAGAGACTAAAATGATAGAATTCATACAACATCAGGAACTAAAGTTAATATTTTTCAAATATTAAGATTAATTTGTAATACTCTTTTGATCTAAAATGTTATTCTAATTAATGAATGGTCATTGTTATCAATAAGGAATGACATGGAACATAAATGTCTCTTGGCAGAAGTCAATAATATAGAAGTCTATTTTTAATCCACATGTAGGAGTCCATTTTAAATATTTCAGTGCCGAACATCTATGGTAGACTCTAGGTTTATGTCTCACTTATTTTTAATTACAACAAAAGTTCTTTGGCACCAATTAGGCTTTGGAGTTGCCGTTAAGAATGACCTATAGTAAGGCGACTTTATTAATAAGGAGCCGATGGAGAAGTGAGAGAGTAGTCACCACAATTTAGAAGTCTTCTATTTAGTGTACAACTTTCTATCCAAGAAGGCTTCTCACTTTTAGGCCTCGTTTGGTTCGAATTTTTTTTAATAAGAAAAAATATTTATTTTTAAAATTGTAAAAAAATTATTTTAATATTAAAAATTATGTAAAATATGAAATAAAGTTAATCATAATATTAGTATTTGTGTTGGATATAAAATAAAATTAATTTTATAATTAAATTTTGTATTAAGTTAAAAAAAATAACTCGAATCACACACGAAAAACACAAATAATTGTGAAGCTTTAATTAATATTTTAAAATTTTTAAATATAATGTTAGATTATATATGGTTTTCTCCTAAACCCAGAATAAGTTGCTTATAATCAATTTGTACAAAGCCTACGCTGAATAATAATTGAATTTAAGTGATGCCTTATAAAATTATTATTGTAATTATTTATTTTAAATTTTTTAACACAACGCAAATGATTATATTAACTGAATTTTTAAGTAAAAATTATTTAGAGTAATTCTATTTAGGCCGATGAAATAAATCCCAATTTTATACAAATTTATAAAAATAAAAACATGCTTTTATGTAAATTTTTTTCACATAAATTCTTTTTAACATATTGATCGTTAAATTATAATTTTTTAAAAAATAAAAATATATATTTAAATACATTTTATTACTATTATAACTTAAATTTTTTCTTCTTTTTTATATCTTAAATTATAATAATGATTTTAATACTTAAATATATATTTTTAAAATAATAATTTAAAAGTAAAATTTAATACAATTTATTAAAAAATCATTTGAAAAAAAACACAGCAAATCATGTTCAAATGACACTTTTTATTTTTTTATAAATTTATGTAGAATCAAATATCTAACTCAAAAGCCGGAATAAAATTACACAAAAAGTTTAGGCAAGATGAGGAATTTAGCAGCAAAATGAGGGCAGAGAGTGACAGATCTTCGAGGAACCAAGATGCCGACAACGAGGAAGGGAGAGAGACCATTAAAAATTAAAAAAAACATTTTATAATTTACGCAATTCCAACATTAGCATGATTTTATTTTCCTAAAAACTAACTCCCACCATGATCTAAGGCTATGAAGAAAACAGACAGAAAATGAAATTTCATCATAAATTATAAATAAAATAAAATAATTTTTTTTTCTAGAATACAAAATATGGCAACGGATAGGTCTCCTCTGATGAGGCATTCTGAAGCCTTATTTTGAACAAAATAGGGATGTTTCAACGTTCAAATAACCATGAAAATACACATAATCACCAAATTCATCGAATAAACAAGTTGAAAATAATTACGAAAAGAAATTCACTTCCTCAGAGAAGAACCGGATTCATATGATTACAGCCAGTTAAATCAGACACGGGGAAGTTACTGAGTAGCTGCCACCATGATCTTCTACGCGAGACTGAACAGCTTCTTGCGGATCTGCAAAAAAATCAATCGAAGAAAAACAACAAACTTCAATAACTTTTGAAATTCTTGCGCATTTAATGGTCCTCGCAACTCCAATTTCAAGAAAGCCTTAACCAAAAGTTCACCAGAACTATACGGGTCGGCAACAAGGATTTCTCTTCTTTATTTAGTTCTGTTTAAAGCAATGCACCAATGGAGAGCGAATGATCATATCTAATGATTATATCCCTATTCATTCTCAAACTCCCCCTCCCCTCCACCATGATCATCTATTGAATCTCTTCACATTTGAGTATGTCTCGATCCATGACAACTTGTAGCCTATAAAGGTTCTGCTCACTTTATTGAGTAACTACAAATCATGCTGATGAAGAGAGGAAAGAGTCTCTAAGTGGAAAAATTATTGCTTTCGCATGCCTGACGTGGTCAAGCATCCGGAGGCCAATAGTGGCACGCCACGCACGTTGGGGGGCTTGCGTGGGCCTGATGGTGCGTATACCTACCATTAAGTAGGTATGACACATACCTAGTAGGTATGAATCCAAATTTAGCAAATATAGGCCTATACATGTTAGATATAGATTAAATTTACTATTTTTAATTAGATATGGTCTAAAAACTGATAGATATGATGCATAGCTAACATATTTCAACTCAATCTAAACTTTATTTATTTTTCAGATAAGTATGACTCAAATCTGGTAGGTATGATGCACATTTACTATATTTCAACCCAACTTAAACATGTATTAACACGTATGTCATATGCATGAGTTCACATCCAACATGTATTGGCCTATACCTACCAAAATAAATTTTCCTTTAAGTGAGCTAAATGGAGAAGATCAAAATTGTGTAAACTTAGCAACAAGGTATGGTTCAATAAGAAACAGCCATAAAGCATTCAAAGGTTAAGCGTGCATTTTGGAAAAGTATGTCTCTAATTGATCTGAACATATACTTCACAAGTAGATACAAAAAGAAACAACTCATGAGAAGAAGCAAAATGTCAGAGTTTAGGCACCTCTGGAAGCTTCTTCCGGAAGACAACATCCAGACGTGCATCAAGAGTGTTCTCGCAAACAATCTTCCCATCGCGAGATGCCAGCACAACTCCTCCAGAGCTAAATCATCAAGATTAGAAGAATTACAAACCAATTATCAGAAATTAGTGAAGAAAACGTACAAAATATTGTAGTAACAGTAGAGAGTTGGAAAAAAATAGCTTTGAATGTAATAGGTACCATAGAACTATCTGTAAGCACTCCCTAAAAACAAAAAACAGATCCAAATATTGTTACCATTGATGCACTAGCTGCAACCACACATTGTTCAAGGCAAATTTTCTTGGGCAAAGCTACAATAGAGTTTGTTGCTTCCATTGACTATGCTTTGCCCATATCTTAAAACACCCCACACAATCCCCCAAACTAAAACTCACGCACAAACCCACCTGCACAACACGCACTCTACCTTACTACAGGCGACAAGGTTCTTCCTCCCCACATGGCACAACTAAAGAAGCCAAGAACAAACTCCTATATATATGAGATTAAATGTGTGATGAAATTGAAAAATGGCCCTTCTTGGGATTCTAGGATGGCATGATTGGAGAGAAGATGAGATCTTTCCTTGTTGGATGGTAGGGGTGGTCCGGATCCCATTGTCAAATCCATTTGAACTCCAAATAATTGATAGGAAAGGATAAAGACAGGAAGTGTGGTCATCCTTGAGGGCCTGATATGATATTAATTTGCGTCAGTTGACGAACACTTTCCATACTAGTCACAGTTCCACCAAAAAATAATAAGCTTAAACATACCACTAATGTCCATAGTTTCTCCTCAATGAAAGTTATATTAAATCCCTTTGCCTCCCTATTTCAATAGTTTCTCAACAATAATCTTAAACTGAGAACAGTACGTTAGTTGATAAACTTGGCATAGAAGAAATAGTCACACACATACACACACCCATAATAATAATAACGAACATAGAAAATGTCATCTTGAATCTCAAAAAGGGTACATTTATCCCTAGCCTTTTATCAAAAGCGCTCATAAAGGCACATTCTAGAAAGCCAAATGATGCAGCTCAAATGCTGCACTCAACAAAAGACTTGGGTTAAAAAATTTGCGGAAAGAAATGTAAAGTTACATTCTCCTAGAAATAAGTGCAAAGTGCATAACAGACAGTTTTTGAATATGGAATAGGCGTTAGAGGATCTTATTCCAAATAAATTAGGATTTAAAAGGCTAAACCCAGTCCCTCCAGACAAGCACGCCAAGCCTAATCCCATCATTTCATGTATGTGGACATATAAATCGTAGCCCCCTCATCAAGATCCCTCAAATATCTCTTGCTTTCTAAGACCTTCATTTACAACTGTACTCTTTTAAGATCCAGATTTTCTAAGAAGGCGTTCAATGATATCTTGATGATGTGCCATGTTATACGGAGAGAAAAATTGTTTGATTTGATGACAAGTGTAGATAACCGTATTAAAAATTATAGTTGTTACCCAAAAAATGATATCTAGATATCATGACATCTAGATAACATGAAATAGCATCAAGATAACATTGAATGAAATGCCAACAACAACAACTAAGCCTTTTATCCCACTAGGTGGGTCGGCTACATGAATTCTTTATCTTCATTATACTAGTGTGTAAGATCATTCCTGCAGCTCTATCGTTAACAAATCATCATTTAGCTTTAGTGTGTAAGATCATTCTTTAAAATTTCTTGCTATGCCTATTAGGTCTCCCTTTCTTCTCTTTATATGGGCAAAATTTAATAACCCAATTTCTTTTACTAAAATTTCAATCGGTCTATGATTTATATGTCCACACCATTTAAGCCGACTCTCTCTGAGTTTATCCTCAATTGATGCTGCTCTAACATTTTTACACATATACTCATTTTTTATTCTATTCATTCGTCTATACTCTCATCTATCATTGTAACATTCTCATTTCTGCAACTCTTGTTTTATTTATAGCATTTAGCATCACATATTATTGCTGATTTTACTATTTTATAAAATTTATCTTTAAGTCTGAGTGAAATTTTTCTATTACACAATAAGCTAAATGCATTTCTCAACTTTATCTAAACTACTAATAAGATCACTATCCATTTTACAGTCATTTTGTATGATTGATTTGAGATATCTAAAGCACTCACATTTTTTTAAAATTTGACTATTAATTGTTACCAATACAAGTGTTCTTCCTTCACTAAATTGGCACTACACATTTAATTTCTAATCTAAGGCAAAATCTTTAAACTCTAAAGTATTCCTCTATAACTAGAGTTTCACCTTAACCTCATCTTTAGTCTTATCAACAAGGAAAATGTCATCTGTGAAAAGCATACACCAAGGTATCTTATCTTGAATGTATCCAATCAGAAACTCCATAACTAATACAAAGAGATACAAACTTAAAGCTGAGCCTTAATGTAATCCAACTATAAAAGAAAATTTCTTAGTCAAACTCTCGTCAATCTGAACACAAGTAACAACTTTATATATATCTTTAACAACTTAAATAAAAACATTACAAATCTCTTTCTTTTCTAACATTCTCTAAAGCACTTCTTTTGAAACTTTAGCATAAATTTTTTCTACATCGATGAAAATCAGATGCAGATCTTTTATCTTCCTAACCTTCTCCATTAAATTTCTCAAAAAATGAATAGCTTCTATAGTAAATCTACTAAATAAAAAACTAAATTAGTTCTATGATATCATAATATCACGATGTAATCTATGTTCGATCACCTTTTTCAAAGTTTTAAAGTATAACTCATAAATTTAATTTTTTTATAGTCGACACAATTTTATACATAACATTTATAGTCAGCACAATTTTCTTCATTTATTTGACATTCTTTTAGCTTTTAAAATCATATTAAACAATTTGGTGAGCCAGAAAACTCTTTCATCTCTTATACATTTGTAAACATCTATTAGGATATCATCTAGTTCTACGTTTTTCTACACTTCATCTTTTTTAAAACTTCCTAAACTTCAGCTTCACTGATACGCCAAATGTAAGGGCAACTTTTACTTCTTTTTGATTACTGAGTTCAAAAAGATCAATCGTATTATCGCAACCTTCATTGAAAGGCTTTCGAAAGTAACTCATCCATTTTTATTTGTTATCTTATTCCTTAAAAGTACTATCTAATTTTCATTCCTAATGCATTTTACTTAAATCAAGTATTTAGTTTTTCAATCCCTTGCTCTTTTTTTTATATAACCAATTTATTGCCTAGGTAATCCTAAATATGTCTTTCTTCTTCTCTAATGTCTAGCTTCTTATGTAGATTTTCAAAAGCTGCATTCTTTGTATTACAAACTGCTTTCTTGAACTCTCGTCGAACCACTTTATATTTCTCTCAATTCTTTTAATTATCTTGAAGATACATCTATTCTTAGTCTTTAGATTCTACCATCGAGTTCGAGGGCACTTTTTCAGCTTATTATTCCTTCTCTAACCTTTTATATTGAAATCTAAGATCATTAATTGATATTGAATAGTCAAATATTCACTTGGATAGTCAAATATTCACTTAGAATAACCTTATAATCTTCACAATCCAAGCATTGAAACAAATACCCCATAAAAGAAATTTATTTTGGTCTTTTGATTCCTTAAAATTGCACATGTAAAAGCATGTGATCTATGTCCATGTAATTTCCATTGTTGTTAACAAAAGCAAATATCAAGGAGGATGAGGAGTTCTAGATGCAAGTTAGTTTTAGGGTTTCCCACCAATGGCAACAATAAACAAGCAACACATTTGAAGATGAAAGCAAGGAGATCGTCGAACGATTGCAGCAGCGAGTACAAGAAAGATTAGAAGATGGAGTTGAGTGATGATCTCTCAAAGCTTGAAGTGCAGAACAACAAGGACGCAATGCATTCTAATGAAGCGTTTTTTAAGGGAACTCCAGCACTCATCCATGGCCTCTAGAGGCTCATCATTTGCTAATGAACTCACTAGTGTGATCCCTACAGCCCAGGAGGTGGTTTCCCTATGGCCCTCGTGGGGTGGCCACCGGTTCTTTTAATTCCCATGAAAAGTTGTTGAATATGAAGTGCATGGACGTTATGGATGTTTGTGGAGTTGGTGAAGGCCAAAATGGCCATGTTACTATGACAAGGAAATCAGCCACAGATAGCTCCAAATGATATAAACGAAAGCCTAAAACAATGCCTACAAGGTGTTCAATGAATTGCTACAATGAATAAAATGGTTAGGGATGCCAAGGAAATTAGTCATGGGGGTAAGTTTGAGTACGAGGGAGAATATGCTCGACAATGGGAAAGAACATAATGCTATGGATAAAGCTCCACAATCTTGCCCACATGTTTGTGATAATGTCAAACTTAGCTTTGGCAGTGGTGATCCTTGAAATCAGCAGCCCATTAACCAAAGGACTAGCAACACTACTAAGAGAGGGGTGAGCTATGAAAATGCAATTAGTGGAATAGGTTTAAAGGAGAAATCTTCAAGTGGTGGAGGCATTCCTATTTCCCAAGATATTGTAGAACAAGCAATGGCACATAAAAGAGGAGATTGTTGAGTTGATATGGAGGAAGCATATCTCTAAGGAGTGGCAATATGTATTAATTGGTCGTTTGTTTGGAAGACGTGTTCCTTTCTACATAATACCAACAGAGGTACATAAGAAATGAGGTAATTATTTGGGCTTCAAAATGATTAATGTGGGAATAGGATGCTTCATCATAACTTTGCCAATGTTGTTGATGGAAATGAAATATGCCTTGGAGGACCTTGGATCATAGCAACATTATCTTACTTTTGGATGAAAGTAAAGAAAACATTCGCATTATGCTCGAGCACAAAAAAGTTCTTTTAGTTGAGGCTGCTATAGTGAGAGGTGGGAAATATATTATAGGTAGTGTGCATGCTATGAAGCATGGACACTTCAAAAAATCATGTGTCAGACACACAGACACGGGGAACATGCAAGGACACTCAAGGACATTATATTGGACAAGTCACATGACGTATCCTAATAAAATAATATTAAAAAAAATAAAAGATACTTCTTGGACATACGAGAACACTTTGAGATACCTTAAAAAACTTCTAAGATACTTTAAGATATTTATGAGATGCAAAACACTTAGACACTTTCAGAATACTTAAAAAATGTAAGACATTTTTAAAACACAGGATACTTTTGAGACACATATGTGATAGAATCATATATATTTAATATTAATGTTAAATTAATTTATTTATTAATAATATTTTTTATTAATATTAAATATACACATCTGCCTCTTATTTGTTCTTTTTATTAATATTTAAAAATTTTTTATTATTGTTAAAATTTTATCTAATAAAACTAAAAATCTATCTCTTATTATTATTAAATTTTTTTTAATATAAGTCAAAATTCTAAGCTAACTAAGCTAGATCAATTTTTTTCGTCTCTTGTTACCCTCGAACCTTACGAAAATGAACCAATCGCAAAAAGTTTGAAAATCTAACTTCACATCTATCTCTCTCATCCGGAAAGTCGAAAACTCTTACCTCCTCTTATTGTCGTGCTCACTGTAGTTGTCCTGACAAGAAAAAATATTTTCTCTTACTCTCCCACTTATTTCGCAAAGTAAATTTTAAATCTACATTTCAAATCTCTTCAATACTGACGACATTTCTTTTCAAGTTCTTATCTTAATTTTTGAGACTTTTATGCTGCTCACAAATTGTTTGACAAAAAATTCAAATTTGTTCTGCGTTTTATGTATTTTCTTAAATCAAAATAATTAATTTCATTATTATTATTATATTTAACGTGTCATGCCGTATCCGTGCCCTATGTTTTGAAAAATCATCGTACTGTCATGTCGCGTCAAGCCGTATCCCTGTATCGAGTCCGTGCTTCATAGTATATACTTCAACAAATGAGTATTAGCAGAGAGATCTGTGGGGAGTTTTGGAGTTACTTTTGAACAAAACTAAGCTAGTAGTGATTAAGGTGACTTCAATCGTGTGGTGAGGCAAAAGGAGAAAGGAAGATCTTTCAAATCAACCACAAACAGCTAGGAGTTGCTTGATTTTATGCACAACACTGACTTGCAAGATGCTAGATTCACTGGGCTAGCTTTGGTGCAGTAATCAGGCGAGGGGCAAGCAAATCTAGGAGACACTAAATAGGGTATTCTTCAACTCTACTTCTCTCGTTCAGATTACTGGGGTCACACACTTACTCAAAAGCTCTGATCATTGCCTATTGCTCAAGTTGTGGCACAAACATCTTTAAGCCATAGGTTGGGATAAAGTTCGAATATGCTTGATTGTCCAATGAGGAAACTGCAATGATAATGCAAACCAGTCAAAGGAAGTTTGCTCTTAGTGCTAAATAAAAGAGTGCCAGAACTCTTAAAGCTCTAAAGAAGTGGAGTAAAAAAAGGCGAGACTTATTAACCAAAACTAAAGAGTTGGACCAAACTATACTCTCTTCAGACTAAGAAAATCGCTTCAGGAGGTCTCACGGAAAAGCATTCTAAAATGCTTCAGCTGGTCGCTAATTATAACACCATCACATGGTGGTAGAGGGAAAAGGCTCAATGAATGACAAAAGGGGACAAGAAAACCTTTTCAATATAGTGGAAAAGGCAAAACAAGATGCAACTTCCCTTCACATAAGCAGACAAGAACCACCCTTTCACCATTAGCAGCTATGTAGTTGACTCAAGCAATCACCACGAAGGAGTTCAAAGTTGTTGTGCATTCATTAGCCAATAACAAGGAACCAGGAGTGGATGGTGTTATTTGAACCTTCCTAAAGGAGTATTAGGTGACAATTGAGAGAGATGTGGCAAATATAGTTCCACATACCTTCAACACAGGCTGTATGCTGTAGGCTTTGAAAGATACTCTGGTTGTGTTGGTGCCCCAAAACCAAAAGTGTAGAGCAACCCAAATAATTCAAACCTGTCAGCTTTTGAACTACTAAGTACAATGTGGTTACTAAGGTGTTAGTGCATAAGTTAAAAGGAATATATCTGAAGCTTGGTTTCTTTGGAGTAGGGGTACCTTTGTTCCAGGCTAACTCATTATGAATAATTGGATCCTAGCACAGGTAAATGATCACAAAGTCGAGAGATGGGTACATAATGATGAAGGCCGATATAAAATAGGCATATGACAGTTAATTAGGACTATCTCGATGAAGTACTTGATTTGCTTGGCTTCTTAGACCAGTGGAGGAGATGGGTCAATATATGCATCAAAGAACTGAGGTATGCTTTGCTGATAAATGGGAGAAAAACATCGCGGAGCTTGAGATAAGGATGCCCTCTTTCACCCTATCTCTTTATCCTCAGTTCTGAGCTCCTTCCTATGATGATTCATAAGGAGATGCAAAGAGGCACATTATTAGATATTAGTTACTCCTAGATCTCCACCTCATTCTCACCTGATCTTTGTTGACGTCTTCCTTTTCTTTGCAAAAGCCACTATTATAGTTGCTGCCAATGTGAAGCAGACACTTGACCGTTATTGTGAATGCTCAGGTCATTTAGTTAATGTAGAGAAGCCCTCCATTATTTTAGTCCCTCTATCTCTAGGCTCCAGGAGACAAAAGGCTGTTATTAGGAAAATATTCAGGATGCAAGAAGAGAAGTGGTGCTACGTAGGGATTCCTAACCAAGCGCAAGCCAACGAAAGAAGATTTCTCATCCATAATAGCAGCAATCAAAGACAAGAACTCATCTTGGGCTTGACCGAAAGTATTACACTCATAAACAACACCCTGACATCCATACCTATCTATGCTTTGTCACATGCACATATTTCGCCCAATATTTTAGTCGAGATTGAGAGGCTCATCAGGACCTTCATTTGGGGTGGAAATACAAAGTCCAAGACTATACATATAGCCTGGAAGGAGGATTGCAAGACCAAGAGCAAAAGGGGGCTGGGCATCTACAACCTTCACCTCTAGAGACACTTATTGGTTGCTAAGGACACGACTAGGTTCGTAAGTAGCACTGACTGTATTTGGTGGAACAATGTGCGTGAGAAGTATGGTATGCATAGATCTCAATTTAAGAGGAAGCAAAGTGATTCTTGGGTGTAGAGACTAATCTGTATGGAGGGTAGAGTGACTGATGGTCACTTGACTTAGCTGGTGGAGGAGGGAATAACTATCCTTTATAGGAGACTCGTGATTATCTACTACACCGCTGAACAGATAGCCGACCTTCATTAGTATGCATATAAGAGACTTACCTACACAGTTGTTGATATCTTTAAAAGGCGGGCCTACCATAGAAGTGAGATTGACCAATTGCTTGAAAAGTTCTAGAAATTAGGTGGGATTACAACATCATTGAAGACAAACCGGTCTATGCTGTAACAAAGTTATTGAAGATACTTGCCACTCAACTCTATGCCTCTTAGTTCACCTTAGAGAGTGATCTTTTTGCTGGTGATTGGTGTTGGAACAAAGCCAAGGATCTAGGTATTCTTATGGAGACTATTTAAGAACGCTATCCCTACTAGAACTTCGTTATACAGGAGACAATTGATTAATATGACTATGTGCCCCCGGGGATGTGGAGTGGAGGAGAGTATTATGCACTTTGGCTCTAACTGAAGACTCTATGAAGCAGTGAGACATCCTTCATCATTATGATTTATTTTCACTAATCATTTACTTGAAGGTAAAGCTGGAGATGATAATAAGGGCAACCATATATAATAAACAAGACCTACAACTTCAGTCTAAAGCAGCAACCTTTTATTACTGATGGCGTGCCCGCAGCTCCAAGGTGCATGGTAGGCTAGTCTCCTCAACAAAAGCTATCAACACCACTGTGTTGAACTTCACAATTAACGGATCCACCCATCACAAGAGCAATTGGAACCCAATAGTCCTCTCAAAGTCATATATCCCCGCCTCAAATACTTGGATTCCCTGGGCTACTGGATGGATTAAAGTTAACTTTAATGATTCAATGTAAAAAAGCCTTGTAGCTAAAGCTGGGTTCATCATTAGGGGACCACACACAAGACTTCATCCAAGGTGGAAGCAAAAGGATCCTAAGGTGCTCACTACCAAAAAATAGCAAACACTTGAAGGATTGAAGGTCATTCCAAACAATGTACCGAGAACATTTAGAGTTTAGTTAAAAGGGAACTCAATGGAGATGCTTCAACTTATTCAGAGTAGATTGTACCAACATGAAGTCACCAAAAATCAAATAGATCTCACACGACAACAAGAAGGCCAACAACAATGTCCAAAGTCCACGGACAACTCACACTAACCCCAAAGATCATTTCCTCCACTATTTCGAGCTTAATTAAGCTTGATCTTACTCCATCCAGTAGCCATTGGGATCCTAGAGTCCTTGTGGTGGTCCATGTTAAAGCACTTAACCATTGAATCCCCCCACCTAGACCAACTTTGATGGCTTATTCTAACGCAATGGAATTGCAGGAGCCAAATATCTTATCCGAGACCACAATGCCAGAGTCCTCCATGCAGGTGGCAGAAAAGTAGTGAACTATTCAATAGTCCTGACAGAGTTAACACGCAACACTCCAAGGGTTGAAAGCCACCCTCAATTTGCAAAAACCTTTTCTCACATTTGGCTTGGCGGGAGGAACTCCTTGGAAACTCTTCAAGCAGTGCAGGTAGAGTTAGGTCAAACGTCAACTAGAGTTAGAAAGCCTCAAGATGCCATAAATTCTAAGGCTACAGGAGATTTCTAAGACACTCGCATTGTTAGATTGATATCTTGCATTCGTCTTTGTAGAATTATACATGTAAATAGAATCATAGTGTCGCGGACTACCTAGCACATATAGCAATATAGGTGATTTTGATTGGGTAACAGATATGCCTCTTCCCTCTAATTTTTGTAGCATTCTTAAGAAGAATGTGACATGATGTACTTTTTATAGTTTTTATCGCTTTTATACATGGCCTAGGCCACAATTTCAAAAAAAAAAAGCAACCATCTTAGCAAAACTTGGAGGCAACCAGCCCCGAGTCTCAACATTTTGTTGCTGAAATCAAGGCTGGGTACAAGGGAAATCAATGTAGTGTAGTGAAGTGTAGCAGGGAGCAACAGCAGCAACTATTGGAGAATAGCATGGAACATCATAGGCAGCATGAAAGCATCCATAAACCAGTAACAAAGAGGAGGAAAATGAACCGGCCTTGGATTAGCAAACTGATGTGTACATCATCTTGGATTAGCAGCACTAAAGAAATCACCAAAGCCACCATTGGAAGTAATTGGAGACCATGAGGCTAAGAAAAGACATTGTCCTGATAACTCCAATAAAGATCTTATACTTGAGCATGTTGTGAACATAGCCAAAATTTTGGCACGCAATGCTACGTCAAGTGATTTTTGTTGGGATAAAAGTACACCCCTCCGCATTAATTTTTACAACATCCTCAAAGGGAATGTTGATTGAATCCTATACCTTTTGTATTAATTGTAGTGTAATGCTATTCTAATACCAACCCTCAAAAGAAAAAGTTCCTGATTGTCTTCTCATTCTCTTTACTTGCAAAGAACTCAAATCTTATAGCTGAATTCTCAAAATAAAAGGAAAATAAACAAAAAAAATACAAATAATCACACATAAGTGGATCTTGAGAACATACTTATTTAATGAGTATTATAAGCCTACAATTAAGAGAAAGCAATGGATAGCACAATCAACTTAAGGTTTACAAGTAGGTATGCATCCATGACCTCATGATAATATTCCCACAAGGAGCCATAGGAAAAGAACAATTTTCTATCCTCACATAGCCCTAACCACAGATATCAGTGAAAGCCTTGCTAAAAAGGAGGGCTTCAGTTACCAGAATGGTCCATGGGGATGGTTATGACTAGGAGAAGGAGGCAGATACACTTGATTGTCTACGATGATTTCCGGTTGATGCACGCCAGCCTTCTGAGCATATTCATGCTTAGCTGTGTGCAAAATAGCTTCAACAAGCTCAAGATCTTGCTTCCTACAGCGAAGCAGTACTGATGGCTCTTTGAGTCGAAGCAACGCCTGAAATTATGGCAACTATTAGTTAGGTGGTGAGTAGTCATATTTGAACCAACCAACCACAAATAAAATTTACAAAGAACAGAAACTAGCATAACCAAAAGAATAATAGTTGAACATTTAAACAGGGAAATTTCAAACTATCTTTTCTCGTACAGTAGAAAACCAAATTTACAAGCAGCGCTGCTTTCATTAAACCAGAAAATTCATCAATACAGCACAAACATTGTCTTTGTCAACCATTTTTAGCAACCAGATTTAGTTGTCTTCTCATTCTGTCATGTATGAGAATTTTATCTCACTTTGACCATAGAAACTTGCATTAACTCCTAGCTCAACCTGATTTGATACATGCCTACCCACAAATAACAACAACGTTCATTGCAGCAGTTTGTATATAATTTCATTCGTTATTGTTTATCTGAACCATTCAAATGCATGATGAGGTTGGCCGATTATTCTTAGGGATATTTGAGTGGCATCATGTCAACACAACCATAGAAGAGCTGCATTGATATATCAAGAATCATAAGTCTGTTTGCCTAACCTGAACAATCAAATCTTTAAGGAGATGTTGATATGAATGATGATTGTGGCTGACACCCAAAAGCTCCTTTGCAGCAGTCTCCTTCATAGAGTTAACTAAATCATCCTGCACTTGCAGAATTTTTATACGAGAAGCATTCAACTGCATGGAGTACTCACTGTGCAAATAAAATAGAAACCACATCAGCCGACAAAATTAAAGAGAATATAGAGATAATTCAATTCATTTGCAATATTAAGGATGGATACTTGCAGGTTTATCAGGTTGTACAAACTTGATCAACAAGTTTTGAAAACTCAACTTATCTTTGTCCAATATCCACTAAATTTAAAACTATAATTAAGAGTTCATCTAGTAATATTTTGTTTTCAAGACCTTCACACTGGCTGCCAAAAACCAACCTATCTCTAAGCAAATACATAATAGTGTACGGATAAGTTAGGTCTAGAAAAGTGAACCAAATTAAAGGAAAACTAAGCTTTTGGGAAATTACTGCGTCAGATAATTTAATAATGAGCAGCTTCACTAACAACAATAGCGACAGAAAAGTAATGCCACTTCCATGACAATAAGGTGAAGAGAGAGGGAAAACCAGTAAGGGTATTTGTGTAATTTTCTTAGTAAAAAAATTAAAAATCATATTTGGCACAAACCCATGAAATCTTGACAGAAATCATTGTAAAGGACCTGATTAAAGTAGTTAACTAGTAGTTAACTAGACCTCGGGGACCTAATTGAACAATATTTTGAGATTCAGGGAGCCAAAAGGATTTTTAACCATGGACCAATGTAATATTACCCCACAACCTAAAAAACGTAGGTAATATTTACTCTTTATACATAATACAATTATATATATATTAAATTATATATATTATTATATTATTATTTATTATTTATTTTTATTATATTATAGAATTATTATAGATAGAAATATATTTGTATAAATAGAAATATATTTCTATATAGCTATAGCTGTAAGGTTCATATAGGTACTTGATTCCTTGGTTCGGACTGAAGAAGTAATGTCACTCGATTATTATCAAACTGACTGCAATCTTTTTCTGTTCGTGAGGATCCCGCCAGAGCCAGAGCGCCTTCTACTTCTAATAGTAATAGGCCATGAAGTAGATCAGAATCATTCTCAACGAATCTGATCCAATTTTTTTCATCGGGTCTGGATGAAGACCAAAGATCTTGAGCGACCAATCGGGCAGAACAACTCAAAAGATAAATAAGTATCGTTAATTTCTTCATACTAGTTCCAAGTTCGAAGTACCATTTGTACAAATAAGAATCCCCTTCCTAACATGATTTCAGTATAATCCAAATAGATATAACAGACACAAATGATACACTTCCCAGATTAAACAAGTTGAATCTATCAGCTTGCTATATATCAAACTTATACCATGCAACATTTAAAACTGATTAATAAGTGTAGCTTGGTGAGCAATCGACTGGTTGGATTTCTAGTATTGAAAATCATTTCATAATGCTAAACAACAATATAACATAAATTCTTACTTCGTTAATATTTGGTGATGGATGGTTTGTAGATTTCTAAATAACCGTCCAAGGGATAGATCAAGTGTTCTAGGTCCAAATTCCCTTAGGAAGCGTAGGTCACAAGGACACAGGAGACTTGGGGTGAAAAGGGAGAAATTTGGAATTTTAGGGCTGGTTTTTTCCACGTTTCCAAACTTCTTAGCCTGGTTTTCTCACCTATCGCTAATGCACTTCCTAGATTATAGAATGAGTATGTGCACACGCCAATCATGCAAGTTGAACATTAACAAGATAAAACACCCTATATGTATGACCTAAAATTCCCAAATCTAATTGTAGAGAAATGGGCATGAAAAGACTACTAATACTAAACAACCAAGTTCATATCATATAGATTATGCAACATACTTATGAGATCAAAGACTTCATGTCATAAACTATGTCAAACACAAGTTAAAAGCCATTTCACATAAGTAACATGTAGATGTTCACAAAAGGACCAAGTTTTACTCCATGTGCCCAGCAGAAGCTGACAACAAAAGAAATGAACTATAAAGAACACAAATTAAACAAGAAAAACAGTAACTTTAAAGAAAATTACAAGTGAATATGGGTAATCATGTAGTATCCAACAAGGAATGAAGGAATGTAGCAAAACAGGGAACTAGTGGAGGAAAAATGATGGAAATCAAACCCTAATAACTAAATAGCCTAGATGTGTACCTTCAGCCACATCTAGGGCAAGAACAGCAACACCCTAGCTCTTCTAGACATCTACCACCTGCTTCAATCCGATTTCCAGAACCTTGGTCTCAACTAGTACTGTCCATGGTAGAGTAGTTGTCTCCAAAGCATCAGAGCTTATCAAATCATCATCCTTCTTTTCAAGAATGTTCCCTAGCCTTTAAATTCCTTTTCCCCCCTCACTTGGACAAAGTAGACATGTGGGACAACCACTGAATACATGGGAATGACCTTCAAAACCATCATTAGAACATGCTGGAACCACCAAGAACCATATGATAGTACAATCCAATTGGGCTCATCCAATCCAATCAGATCCTCAATTTGATGATCCAATTAATTTATCAGCCTGGTCTCCCTATATCATCGAATTCTCTGGTAATAGTTATATTTTCTCTATTTGGGCAGTCCGTTTATGAATGGACCATCAGATCCAAGGTTTGCTTCTATTGCAACCTGCTCCTCTTCACTCACATAAACATGCATATAAACATCATACTCCTTACATAGTGAAGTAATAATCCTCTTATACAATACAACTCTAAGTAACTCCAACTACAACAACAATATAAATGTCAACTAAATGCACATATAATGTGATATAAAGTATAAAAATGTGAAGATTATGCCCGAGGGCAAAGGTGATAACAATGATGAAGATGTGGATCGTGAGGAGCCACATCAACTATACCCACTACGAAAAAGTTGATTTTGTATAGTGAAGTCATTTGTAGTCCTCAAGGAGAACTGGTTGAATCTATTATAGCTCCTCAATTCTAACTCAAGTGTCATCCATCAATGAGAGTACAAGCCATTGTATTAAGTATCTATACCCGGTACCTAATGTGAAGGATTATCTAGTAGATCATCTAATACCGTCTCTAGATCATGAAGGTGTCGATATAGTAGGTTAGCGAAGGAGGGATCGATGCTCCCTCAAGTGGTGTGGAATTAGAGGTAATCTCAAAAGTGTCTAGGTTACTTGATGGGTAGGTGGGAGAATGTAGGTCAGGTAATAGTAGAGTTAGTTTAGCGTTTAAAGATGAAGTGCTAGTGGATCAGACTAGACGGTCAAGTCAGCTAAATTGAAAAATAGATAAATCTCATGATCTTATGTAATGCTAACTCCTAAACATTTGTATTTATCTTTTTTAGTATCCTATATGTACCTATCCTTTTAGTTGTGAGGTCTTTAAAGTTCTCCATGGGAAACATTTTAAGACTAGTACGGAACAACACATATCCACCTACATTAAACTCCACTCCTCACTTGTGAGTCAACTACCGATTTATATTTAGCAAGTGAATACAATAAATATTGAGTTCTCCCCTGCACTGTGTGAGGAAAGCCTATAACAAAATCCATACTGAGCTCTTCTTAAGGATTATGAGATATAGGCCACGACATCTCCTAGTGCTCTTTGCTATTTTGATAAACTTGACATTGAGACACTAGTCTCTCTAACATCCTTCTTTATCTTTGGCCATCTTGATCGTCTTATCCGACTAACATGTCCAGTTAAACCTCCTAAATGCAACTCGTGAATTAGAACTCCCTGAAAGAGGAACTGGGAATACAAAGACAAGTGCTTCAAAATAAATACTCATCTTTCACTAGTTATTTTGGACTCATAGAAGTAGGGTTTTTTGTCAAATATAGACTTCCTAAAAGAATGGACATGTGGTGTATTCAAGCACCATTTTCTCAAACCTACCACACCAACATCCATGATTTTTTGCAACATGGCCATCCTATTTATTACATCTACAGGTTTGATTTTAATGCCATCTTAATGTTTGAACACAAATGTATACTTAGTGACAACGACAATCATTTAGCATGCTTTGCACTCAATTTTTTTTGGCACGATCAAAGTAGAAAACAAACTCTTTTGATAATAAGTAGTGTCTCCAACAACAAAGTGCCTATACCACTGCATACTCATGATCATAAGTTGAATATCTCTGTCAAGCCACATTTAGTTTTTCACCAAAATAAATAATAGAATGGCTGAGTACAATCCCAATGATAAAGACATCACAAATTACCTCAAAGACTTTATACAAAAATCAAATAATCAAAGCACTAGAGCCACACTTAAGCTAGCCTTGATCAGTTCAAAAGCTCCAGTAGTTGCATCATTCTACTGAAATTCCTCTTTCTTCAAATAATTAGTAAAAGGGGCTATGACCATGCCGAAGCCTTGCACTTGCATAAAAAATCAATAAACTATAGTAAGTTTGTGAAAACTTCAGACCAGCTTACACTCCACTAGAAATTACGAATTCCTATAAAAAATTCTTGGTTTCGAAATGTCTCGAAACCTTGAGTAGTAAAAAAAAGTGGAATGCTGTATTTCCAGGATTGGATTTCATATTCGAATGAACCTCATAATCGTAAGAAAGTAGGTTTTTTAGCCTAGCAAAATAAAAATCGAGATAGGTTCCTCCTATAAACAATAAGAAAGACTCCCAAGAATGGAAGAAGAATGTGCTCATCACCCACATAAAGGTACTTGGTGCATTAAAAAGACCAAATGCCACAAGTAAACTAGCCATTCGTGCAAGCCTTCTTTCGTTGAACTGGTCTTCCACTCATCACCTACAATGTTATCAAATGATACCTTTTTTGATATTTATCTTCAAATTCATGATGGTACCTATCATGTAGAGTGGTTCATCCAATCTCAAGAAAAGAAACTGATTCTTGATGGTAATCTTGATTATAGCTCGGCTGTCTATACACATCCTCCAACTGCCATCTCTTTCTAGCGCAAGAAATGAAGGTAGGACACATGGGAATACTCTCTGATAAACCCTTTCTTGAACAATTCATGCACTTGGCATTGCAATTCTACATGTTCAATAAATTTCATTCAATAATGTCGTAAATTCGACAAGAATGAACTGAGAATAACATTAATCACGTGCTGGATGCTCCTCACAAAAGGTAACTCACCAAGTAAGTCATCAAAACATGTTCTAAAATTCATCTAGTAATCTATGAAACATGGACACTTTAAAAATAATGTCGTATCCGTGTCGGACACACGGACACTTGTAAACACGCGGGGACACGCGGGGACATCATGTCGGACACGTCACGTGGAGTTATCCCAATAAAATAATATTAAAAAAAACTAAAGGACATTTCTTGGACACTTTGGGACACCTTAGGACACTTTGAGACACCTTATGACACTTTGGGACACCTTAGGACACTTCTGAGACACTTCTAGGATACTTCTGAGACACTTCTAGGATACTTCTGAGATACAAGACACTTCTATGATACATAAAATAGAATTAGATATATTTAATATTAATGTTAAATTTATTTATTAATATTATATATTTTTAATAAAATTTATGGATATATATCTATCTCATTTTTTTATTATCGTTAAAATTCTATTAAATAAAATTAAAAACATATCTCCTATGTCAAAATTCTAAGTTAACCAAATTAAATCAAATTTTTTCCTCCTTTATTGCCCTTAAGCCTTACGAAAATGAACCAGAACTCTAGCTTCACCTTTATCTTTTTTTTATCTTCAACACCGAGAGCTCTTACTTTCTCTTATTGTCGTGCTCATTGTGATTGTCCTAATAAGCAAAATTATATTTTCTCTTATTTAAAGTGAACCCTAAATTTATATCTCAAACTTTTTAATGCCGACGGCATTTGTTCTCGAGTTCTCATTTTAATTCTATGAGACTTCAGTGCTACTTACAAGTTGTTTATACTTAAAAATTTAAGTTTATATTATGTTATATATATATATATATATATTTATTTTTTTTAAGTATGAATTGTTAATTTTATTATTGTATTTAGCGTGTCATGCCGTGTTTGTGTCTTATATTTTGAAAAATCGTCGTGTCGTGTCGTGTTCCGTGTCCCGGTGTCGTGTCTGTGCTTCATAGCTAGTAATTGTGCTAGATCTGTGAGAACCTCTAGGGTTTCTTCAGACTTGACAGTTTCTAACACCACTAAGTTATGCACAATTTCATTACATTGGCTCTCTTTTTCAGAATTGTAAGAGTTAACAGGGTGAATGCCGCCTTTTTAATTAGTGCTAAGAACTTCACCTCCTAGTCAAAAGATCCTTGAGCATTGCCTAGTTAAAAAACAACATTTTCATCTTTTATTCAAAGGAATAAGTGTTGGATCAATCATAATGTCAAGCTCACAGATCAAAAAGTCACGATCATCTAAGTAAAATATGCATGACATTCATTGGTAATACTTCACACCAAATCGAGTCAAAATAGTCAAATACAAAAAACAGCATCGTGTGACCATAATAGACGTCTTCTCCACCCGGGCCAAATAGATTAATACTTTGATTGACATTCATTAGTAATATGCTAGTATCTCTATTTATGCTCTTCCTAGGATATAGAATGAGTATGCAATAAGCCTATCCAAAACTTCTATATTCTAATTGTACAGAAATGGGCATAAAAATACTGCTAACATGCAAACTAAGTTCATATCATATAGATTATGCAACTACTTTCAAGATTACAGATTGCTTGCCATAAATTATGTTAAACATAAGTTAAAGTCATTTCATATAACCAACATGAAAATGTCCATGAAAGGACCAGAGTTTTACTTCATTTGTCCAATAGATTCTCACAATCAAAGAAATAAACCACAAAGAACATGAATTAAATAAGAAAAATACTACTTTAAAAAGAACTACAAGAGAACACGGGTGATCAGATAGTATCTAAAAAGGATTGAAAAATGTAGCAAAACTTTTTTTTTTTTGTTTTGCTTGCCGGGGGGGGGTACAATCACATCTAAAGAAAGAACACTGGCACCTCAGCTCCTCTTGGACATCTACCACCTACTTTAGTCCAATTTCTAGCATCCTGACCTCTTAGTCTCAGTCGGGTTAGTAAAGAAGTGTGCTGTCTCCAAAGCATCAAAATTCATCAGATTATACTCCTCAAGAATGTTCCCTGACCTTTTAAGAACTTTCCCCTTCACTTGGACGAGGTCGACGTCCGGGGCTACAGCTAAAGGTGTGTGAAAAGCTTTTGAAACCGTATTGGAACATGTTGGAATCGTCTTGAACCACCCAATATGTAGGTCTGATTGTGCCCATTAATGTCTTACTTGGACTTCAGACTAATAGCCTCATAACCATCGGACATTCCAATCAGTCATCAACTAATCACCCCATATGAATTGACTATTCGAAAAAATTTTCTATCTAGGCGGTTCGTTCATGAATGGACCATTTTATCTTGGGTCTCATTATACCACAACATGCACCTCTTAATTCTTAACATAAACATGCATATGCACATCCTCCCCCTACATAATAAAGTAATGACCTCTCATAATTCTCATCTTTATCTAAATAACTCCAACAATAGCATAAACATCAACTGTCCAAGAATGGAGGTTATAACAATGACAAACATGTGAAGCATGATGGGCCTCATCAATATTTTGTCATTTGGCCAGATTTTGAACACGGTGTTGGTTTCATTCTCACATCCAGCTTGAACATATTGTGATGCCAAGATGGTAGTTGCGCACTAAGTCAGCTATTAGATAAAAAAGCCAAAGTTTACAAAGAATATGCATGACCTACCCTCAATCCTATCTTTCCTCCTTGATCTGTAGGCATCCAAATTCACTGAATTTCCTAACGAACACATAGATTGGATTATAACAGCTCCTTGTCAGATGGTGC
>JAEMOT010000234.1:147389-187578 GCA_019297695.1 Apostasia ramifera
CAATATTTTGTCATTTGGCCAGATTTTGAACACGGTGTTGGTTTCATTCTCACATCCAGCTTGAACATATTGTGATGCCAAGATGGTAGTTGCGCACTAAGTCAGCTATTAGATAAAAAAGCCAAAGTTTACAAAGAATATGCATGACCTACCCTCAATCCTATCTTTCCTCCTTGATCTGTAGGCATCCAAATTCACTGAATTTCCTAACGAACACATAGATTGGATTATAACAGCTCCTTGTCAGATGGTGCTATAAGATAATACTTCACACATCAAAAATTGAAAACCATGTGTTTGGAAAAGTGTGAAGTGGATATAATAGTGTTAATACCAAATCCCGTATAGTACGGACATGAACAACCACGTCTAATAGGAATCCAAACAGCCTTATTTAACACATCCGAGCAACCTTGTCTAACAAGGACCTGAACAACTTTGTCTAATAGGCACTTAAACAGCCCTGTCTAATAGTAACTCTTGATAGGATGACACAGAATCCTAAGATATCTAGAAAAGGTAGCATAAGTTCCCATAAAGGTCAAACAATGTCGACCAAACTTCTCAAAAGTAGCACCAAATATCCCAAGACATGGTAGACTGTACTAAACACCATCATTACGTCCCTTTATCTCTTGGCTATAAATAGAGGGGCAAAAGATGAGAGGACTCCCTTTTTTAGATATTGACTATTGGCTCTTCAGCTCTTTAGCTCATTGTTCTTCCTTGGACCATATTGTTTGACTCCACAATTCAACTAAAGTAGTCGAACAAAGCTTCAAGGACATCATCCCCTTTATACTTATTTTCTTTTAGGCTCCACTTGGAGGCCCATTATGCCTTGTGAATTTTTCATTCGGTTAATAGATTTAAACTGCTAAGTCTGGCGTCATGATTTTTTCCCTGAACACTCAGGCTTTCACATAAAAATCATTGCCTATCTTACTTCTCTGGTCATTTCTATTGCATACCATTTTACATCTAGTTCACCGATTTTTTTAGCCAACAAATAGTGCAACAAAAAACAACTGACAATAGAGTTGAACCTTGATCTAAAAGTGATTTAAATATAAAAACTAGTTGTTACTCCTTATCTTGAGAAAATTTTGTACCCACAAACTTAACTGGCATGATGAGAACTTCTATCTTTTTAAATTAGACTTTTCAATTAACTGTGCTTTAAAAGGACATTTGGTGCATGAAGCAAAACGTAAACTAGCAAGGAAAATAACACAAGGTATCCCCACTTTTGATCAGCTTGCGTTACTAAAGAAGGAAACCATCAAGCTTACAGCATTTATAAGAATAAAACATACAAAAAGCAGACACGGTACATTAGCAAGAAAATACAAAGCATACATTTTCCTTCGAACTTCAACCTGCTTCTCTTTCCGTTCAAATTCTTGTCTAATCTTCCTCTTTTCAGCTTCAACTAATTGCAGCTTTTCAATGTTAAATTCCTGAAAAAACAGGATTGCTCAAAAACATATATAAGAAATGTAGAATACAAATTATTATAAAGCAAGTCCATAGCATTATTGTGACAACATCAAATGTCACAGACGACCTAGATATCTGAATGTGAAATGATAAGGGATCAGCATAATGACTATAGGAACAGGAGAAAGTCAAATCGCTAAAGTTGTATTAAATGATTATATCTTCTACTACTGCCCTGAATGTTTGGTAGTAAATCACTAACTCATTTTCAGTGTGCTCCTTTTTTTATTGGTTGCATCCTCAGCAAGCCAAAAGATTGGGCTTTATTAAAAAAACAACATACCATGTCTGGTTGGGGACCTAAATTCCCAATCCCAATTCTCATTCAAGCTTTAAGTAAGAAATTTCAAACACTAAAAAGATACTAAATTCAAAATCTACAATGTGAAATGATAAGGGATCAGCATAATAACTACAGGTTCGATCCTCCAAAATGCAACTAAGAAATCTGATTTCCTAATCTAGATAAGACAGTGTGATGATTGGTATGGTCCAAGTCCAATGCAGGCATTGTTGATTAACTGTTCTGATGGTCCGATCCAGGATAGGGTGGTCTAATGTCTGTTTGATCAAATGTATTCCCGCTCTTGATTACATACACAAGTCCACACAATATAGGTCTACAAAATACATACAGCATTACTGATAAAAGTAATTCATGAATGCTCAAGTACATAAGAACACCTCACTCTACGAAGCACAAGTACGATACGGTGATATGAATATAATACGGGTACGTCGACATGATAAACTTTAAAAAAAGTAAGATACGGCAGTCATATATATCTGTATATGTTGTATTGTCATAATTAGGGTATAGATCAAGTAACATAAACTAGAATGACATACACATTGTTGATATGAATTTTAAAAATATCCTCTGAAATTAATTACATTTTTATATTCTCAAACATTCTTGATACTACTGAAAATAATATTATAGATAATCTGACTTAAAAAATGAAAATATTTTTTAACAACTATTGAAATTCAAAAAATTTTAAACTTAAAATAATATCATAAAATTTGTTGAATTACTTCTCAATTTATCACAAAATATGTAGGTGAGATAAGAGTTCAAATACATATAATAGGTTAAGCTCAATTTCAATCTAAATCAAACTCAAATAACTTAATACAAACAAGATACAATTGATAAATAACATAATTACAGTGACCTAAATTTAAATATACTTATCTAACTAAAATAATTATATGTCATCTTCTCTCCGAGTCTCTAACTCATTGAATAGATACATAAAATAAAAAATGTGAAAGCACCATCATTTTAAGGTAGAGAAAAAGCATAGTCGACATCTATCGAAAGTAAAACCAAAATGTCAGCTAAGGTAGAAAAAATACACATACTAGTGTCTATGAGACCATGAACAATAGTCAACTAAAATAAAGTGTTAGCTAAGGTAGAAAAAACACCTATAAATACTAAATCTTTTTCTTTTGCCATAACTCTAGTGTGCGTAAAGCTCTCTGCGATTTCAATCATATGAACTAGTGTGTAGTTCTATTATTATCAATTATCGAGTCTAAATTTAACCGTTTTATCACGAAGACCGGACCGACTGATCTATTTTTTTTAATTAGAAGTATTAGACAAGTATAGGATAAGTATCAATTTTTTTTAAAAAAAAAAATTAATACACTATATGACATATCGGATATGTATCAGTTGAGTATCAAGGAGTATCGGTATTTAATACAGATACATTAAGCTTCATAAAATATCAGTGCTTTATAGACCTCATTACAAACACTCATGACATAAAATAACAAAATACGTGAGAATCTATAGTCGTTTTTGGCCAATCAACTATTGTCGTCATCCATGATAATAATCCTGTAGATGTGCTCACATCATATATTGTAACTCATAACTTGATATCTACGGGTTCATTTGGGATAGCTTTTTGCTAGGAGAAATCACTATATTGTGCAACTAAAAGCTAAATGATGCATTTGGTAAATCTAATAAGCAAAAAACTTTAGTTTTCAAAAAGTTCAATCATAGGTATAGTAAAAACTTGAAAAAATTAATTTTTTCAAGCTTCTTTAGATAATTGGGCTTAAATTTAAGACAAAAATACCCATAAACATCGTGTAAATGACCCGCAATATCCTCAGTACATAAATTTGAATGCTATGCTCATGAGTTATAATTACTGTATATTTAAAACATACATACACATAATTAAAAATATACATATAATTATTGTATACATGTTTATCAACTAATTATTGTACATATATGCAAAGCTACTAATTATATATATGTAGTATAATAATTAATGCCTTGTTGCCGTGTGATATGTCTCGAATGAAAAACACAAAGAGTTGTGTTAGATAGTCGACCATCTACGTAAACTTATCAAATCAAATATAATATAAATCATTTAAGAAATTACACTAAAACTAAAGTGTTCCTAAAAGCGACGCGTTGCGCTACCTAAATATAGTGAGAAATGTGCACGAGTCACTACATCAGCGCCGGGTCATACTGGCATAGCAAGAATTTTCACATTATGAACGAATGCGAGTAAAGAAATTTATTCAAGATACTACAATACAAATCACTAGAATTAGACTAGGAATTTGAAATATAAGAATCTTGATTGGCAAGTTAATAGAGATAGATATTATAATTCATAAAAATATTAATATTCTATACCTTTAAGAAATAAAATAAAAAGAAAAAATTAAAAAAATTGATAGCTTATATTTCAAATTTTAGTACTCTAGGAAAAATGAAACTAAAAATGAAGTGAAAATAATTCTAAACAAGAGTTTGAAGAATCACGTAGTAGAAGTCAAGAGAAATAGGGATAGAATGATAGCTTCAAAAGTTACAATCAATAGGATGACTTAATATTGTAAGAGCAAAAAAATTATCAAATAAGATCTAAACGAACATGTTAGAAATGTTGTTAAAAAATTTAATAGCATCCAAAATAAGCATGGTTTGGGAGAGACTAATAAGAAAGGCAAATTAAGATCACAAAAACAACAACCAAGCTTTAACCCCACTAGGTGTTTACCACTTAGTCAGAAAAATAGGCTATATGAATCCTTTATTTTTATTGCACTCTATCAATTAACAAATTATTATCTAGATTTAAGTGAGTAAAACCACTCCTTATAGTTTTTTGTCATATCTTGTTCGGTCTCCCTCTTTCTCTTTGTACATAGGGAAAATCTAATAATCCGATTTTTTTAACTGAAGGTTTAATCAGCCTACAATTTACATGTCCAAATCATTTAAGCCAACTTTCTTTAAGTTTATCCTCAATTGGTGCAACTCCAACTTTCTCGTGGATATACTCATTTTTCATTCTATTCTTTTGTGTATACTCACGCATCCATCTTAGCTTCTTCATTTCTACAATATTTATTTTATTTATATATTTTTTCTTTGTAGGCCAGCATTCAGCACCATATATCATCATTGATCTTACTACAGTTTTATAAAATTTACCCTTAAATCAGGATGAAATTTTTTTATCATCAACACACCAGAAATAATTCTCCATTTTACCCATCTTACATAGATTCTTCTAATAACGTCATTATCTATTTTATCATTATTTTGTATGATTGATCCAAGTTATCTAAAGCGCTCACTCTTCTTGACAATTTGATCACAAATTATCACATTACTAATATAAGTATTTTTTTGACTAAATGGGCATTTCATATATTCATTTTTTGATCTACTAAAACAAAAACTTTTAGATTCTAAAGTATTTCTCCAAAGATTGAATTTTGCTTTAGCTTTCTAATTAGTTTTATCAACAAAGACAATGTCATCTCCGAGTATACACCAAGATACCTCATCTTGGATATATCCAGTCAGAACTTTTATAACTAAAGTAAAAAGATATGAACTTAAAGCTAAGCCTTGGTGTAATCAAATTATAATAGAAAAATTCTTAGTCAAACCCCCTTGTATCCGAACACAGATAACAGCTCATTTATTCTTGTTTGCTACGATGTGTTTCTTTATTCTGTGTTGTTGGTTTACTGCATTTTTGCATTATTGGTGGATTTGTTCAATTCTGAAAAGAAGGGCTTGTAGCAATAGAGGTTAACAGTAAAAACTCAAATTGGTTACTGCATCCAGGCAACCCTTGACTCAGATCGAGACTGCCAACATATATGAGCATCTTAACCTTGAACTATGGGAGGAACTCAGCAGTTCGAGGGCTAAAAGACCTCCTGGGGGCCGTTAAACCTAGTTGGTCTTCATTTTAAAGACAATTGTATAAGCATGCGATTTCGACTCGAAGTTTGCCATGGGCAGTGTAGGCAGATGTGGTGGCCACGCACTTCTATGGAATAATAATATTGATCGCTCTGGATAGTTTTTCGAAATACCATATTGGTGTCTCGGTTCGTCGAAATTCTAATACAACCACTTGGAGATTAACTGGTTTTTATGGCGAGTCTATAAATTCAAAGAAGTATTAATCATGACACCTGCTTAAGAATCTCTCAAATGGACAAAACAACCTATGGCTCTACGTGGGCGATTTCAGTGAAATTCTATTTCAGCAAAGGAAAAAAAGGGAGAACCCCTAGAGATGATAGAAATATTCATATGTTCAGAGATGTATTGGAATTCTGTGATCTTCACATTTGGGTTTTTTTGGAGGTTCGTTCACGTGGCAGAATGGAAGAATGGGGGCGGAAGCTATCTTTGAATGATTGGATCAGGCAGTGGCTTCCCAAAACTGGAGACTCCATTTTGCCAAATGTAGTATTTTCCATATAAATTCCTTCTCTTATCATTGTGGAGTTCTTATTTATCTGAAGAGCCCTCCCACTCATCACTATAAACAGAAAAAGAATTTTTTCTGATTCGAACCGATGTGGCTGAGGGACTCACAATCCAATCAAGTTGTGGAGGAAGCCTGGCTAAGCTCAGAAATGGGGAGAAGGAATGGCTGTGTGGCTGAGAAATTGGAGGGACTGGGCAGAGCACTGAAAGGATAGCATAAAGCTAGCTTTGGGAACATCCAGGAAAGAATTAAGGTTATTCAAAAGGAACTTGAAATACCTGCTTTTGAAACAGATGACTAGAGACATCTTGAATAAAGACGAAATTTCAAACTCCAACTCAATGAACTATTAGAACATGAGGAAATTCTATGGAGGCAAAGGGGCACGTGTAGAATGGCTTCACAATGGAGATTGTAATACATCATTTTTTCATAATACATCCAACTCAAGGAAAAAGCATAATCATATATCTTTTCTGAAAGATGAAGACAGACAACACTGTAGCGACATTGAAGGCATGCAACACATTATAATCAATTACTTTGAGAGTATTTTCCATTCTACAGTGCCAAAAGCGATGGAGCTCATTACAAAGGAGATTCATAGAAAACTACCCATAGAGACTATTGCCATGCTTCATAGGCCATTCACTAAGAAGGAGATCGAGAGAGCGCTCTTCCAACTTCACCCTACCAAGGCTCCCGGACCTGATGGCTTTCGTGCAATTTTTTACCATCAGTTTTGGAACCTTGTAGGAGTAGCGGAATTCTGCCTGGAGTCCTCAATGAAGGCAAAAGTATCAAGGAGGTAAATTCTACCAACATTGTCCTAATACCCAAAGCCACGGTAGTAGATAGTATGAAGGGATTGAGACCAATTGTGCAATGTTATATACAAGATAACAGTGAAAACTCTCTCTAACAAGCTCAAATTAGTCCTCCCTGTCATCATCTCCGATAACCAAAACACATTCGTCTCAAAGAAACTAATCTCAGATAATATTATTGTAGCTTATGTGAGTTTACAAGCTACGAAGACTAGAGTGAAAAATGCTAAAGGGCTTTGTGCTTTAAAGCTAGACATGAGCAAGGCTTACAATCGTGTAGAATGGGGCTTCTTAGAAAAGATGATAGAAGTGATAGAGTTCCCCTAAAATTTTATTAAATGCATTCTTGATTGTATCTCCATAGTATCTTATAGCATCTCACTTAATGAAACCCGGTTCAACAACATCATCCCCCAAATAGAATTGAGGCAAGGTGATCCATTATCTTCATATCTCTTTCTTATTTGAGACCCAGAAGAAACAACTTCTTTGCAAACAACTTCTTTTGCAAGAGACTTTATCATAAGCTTTTTCCAAGATGAAGTGTCATGGTGTATGCTCTTCGCAGATGATATTGTGCTTGTTGAGAAAACTAAAGAGGGAGCTAAAGCAAAACTAGAGCTTTGGAAGAATGCTCTAGAATCTAAAGGTTTTCATTTCAGTAGATCAAAAACTGAATATATGGAATGCACATTTAATCAAGAAAGAAATACTTATATTGAAGATGTGACAATTGGTGATCAAATTGTCAAGAAGAGTGAGCGCTTTAAATACCTTGGATCAATTATACAAAATGATGGCGAAATAGATAATGATGTTATTAACAGGATTCAAGCAGGATGGGTAAAATGAAGAAATGCTTCTGGTGTGTTGTGCGATAGAAAAATCCCATCAAGAATCAATGGTAAATTTTATAAAACTGTAATAAGACCAGCGATGATATATGGTACAGAATACTGGCCTGCAAAGAGGAAACATACAAATAAAATAAATATTATAGAAATGAGGATGTTAAGGTGGATGTATGGATATACACGAAAGGATAGAATGAGAAATGAGTATATCCGAAAAAAAGTTGGTGTTGCATCAATTGAGGATAAACTTAGAGAAAGTCAGCTTAGATGGTTTGGACATCTAAATCATAAGCTGATTGAAGCTCCAGTTAGAAAAATTGAGTTATTGAATTTTGTCCATGTACAAAGAGGAAGAGGGAGACCAAAGAAGACATGGCAAGAAACTATAAGGAGTGATCTTAGTTACTTAGACTTAAATAAAAATTTGGTAACTGATAGGGCGCAATGAAAACAAAGGATTCATGTAGCCGACCCCACCTAGTGGGATTAAGGCTTGGTGGTTGTTGTTGTTGTTGTTGTTGTTGTTGAAGACTACTCAAGAGTCAAGCAGCAAGAAATTTCAGTAAAGAAAGAGTTACAAAAGACGAAAACCTCCACGGTCAGACTTCATAAAGCTCAACATTAGTGCTGCACTCTATAAAGGTAGAATCTGCATGGGTTTGGGAGTGGTAGCTAGAGACTCGTCATAAAAGGTGCTTGCTTGTATGACCATTAAAACTAAGGGACTTCTCAAACCAACTACAGCTGAGTGTTTGGATACTGAGCAAGCCATCATGCTAGCCAAAAAGCTAAAATGGGACAAAGTCTACTTTGAAAGTGACTCGACCGAGGCTCTAAAATTGATTTGTGATTTGAACGAGAATTTGTCTATAATCGGCTCTCAACTGCTGTGTATGGAGAAGGATTTGAACTATTTTGATAAATGCTCTTTTTCACATGTCCACAGGGAAGGAAACATTATAACCTACAAGCTTGCTAGATTTGCTCCACGAGTGAAAAAACAAAAGCTTTGGCTGAACTCTATTTCGAATTTTTTGATGAATAATGTAAAAGATGATGCTTTGTACTATTTGAACTGATATATCTCATTATAACATATTGTCAAAAAAAATGAGAAGAGTAAATTTATTTTAAAGTTTTCCTTAACTTATAATTTTATAATTGCTAATACTTTATTCAAAAAAAAAAAAAAAACATATTATCACTTATATATATAAGATTTCAAGAATGCAAATTAATTATTTTCTTATAAAAAAATGGGATCATTTGGATTTTAAAAGTTATAGGATCATTTTCTTGACTATTCAAAATTGATTAATGGCCTTAAATTTTAAGACAAAAAATTAAAGGAATATAAGCTGAAATAGTACCCACGGACTCGATGGTGAAATTTACAAAATAAGAATAGATGTATCTTTATTTAGAATATTCTAAAATTTGGCCAGTAAAACATCAAGGGAAAAATTGATCGCTCTAAATAATAAAAATATTTAATGGTGGAGAGAAAATATACAAAAAAAAATTAACGAGAAGAAAATTTATTATAGAAATTGATTTAAATGTAAGAATAAAGAGAATTAAAAAAAATATAGGGTGACTCGAAGAAGGTCAAGCAATTTATAATGTAAAAAATATAACTTTTAAGGATATATATACAAAATTGAACATATACAATAAATTATCAGTAAAGCTGAAATTTAGAAAGCTATAATGAAAATAAAATGTAGAAAAATAGTACGATCGAATAACATTCTAATAGATGCTTAGAATATATGAGAAATAAAATTTCTTGACTCAACAGGTTGTTTAATATAATTTTGAAGACTAAAAGAATATCAAATGAATGAAAAATAAGTACAAATGATACCTATTTGTGGTGTTCTTCTAGCTCGGTGAGGAAAGACTGTGCCTAAGAACTAGGGGCCCAAGAGGTCTCAGATTCAAATCACACTATTACCACAATTTTTAAATGAGATTGAAAAAATTATAGTGTTAAAAGAAAATAAAAAATATATTGGTACCTATTTACAAAAATAAAGGTGATGTACAAAATTATGTCAACTATAACAACAACAACAACAACCAAACTTTAATCCCACTGGGTGGGGTCAGCTACAGGAATCCTTTGTTTTCATTATGCTCTATTAATTAATAAATTCTTAGTTAAATCTAAGTAACAAAGAACACTCACTATAATTTTTTGTCACGTTTTCTTTAGTCTCCCTCTTTGTTTTTGTACATGGGCAAGATCCAACAACTTGATTTTTCTAACTAGAGCTTCAATCAGCCTACAGTTTATATGTTCAAACCATCTAAGCCTACTTTCTATAAGTTTATTCTCAATTGGTGCAATACCAAATTTCTTTCAGATATACTCATTTCTCATTCTATCCTTTCGTGTATATCCACACATCAATCTTAGCATCCTCATTTTTACAATATTTATTTTATTTATATATTTTCTCTTTGTAGGCCAGCATTCAACACCATCCATATATTATCATTGATCTGACTACAGTTTTATAAACTTTACCCTTAAATCTGAATGAAATTTTGTTATCACATAACACACCAAAAATATTTCTCCATTTTACCCATCCAGCTTAAATTCTGGTAATAATATTATTATTTATTTCACCATTATTTTAAACGATTGATCCACGATATCTAAAGTGTTAGCTCTTCTTGACAATTTGATCACTAATTGTCATATCTTGAATATAAGTTTTTTTTTTTTACTGAATGTACACTTCATATATTCAGTTTTTGATCTACTGAGACAAAAACCTTTAAATTCTAGAGAATTCCTCCAAAACTAGAGTTTTACTTTAGCTCCCTCTTTAGTTTTATCAACAAGGACAATATTATCTGTGAAGAGCATACACCAAGGCACCTTATCTTGGATATGTCTAATCAAGGCTTCTATAATCAAAGCAAAAAAGATACAGACTTAAAGCCGAGCTTTGATGTAATCCGACTGTAATAGAAAAATAGAGAAATTAAATTAATAAAATCAATTTGACAACAGTTTCTTTGAGCGCAAGTGAGTCAAGTGATGTGTACTAACTGTATCACAAATCATATTTGATCTTCGTCTTCCTTCCTTGTCACACTATTTACTTAGATCCTTTTTCACATATCCATACATGAGAGTCTACAACTCGAAGACGGACAAGCCCAAATCAAATTTCTCATATTACCTTCTATAAGCCCACACCCTCAGTGATACAATCCTTCACAACACGGACCCTACTCATCAATTTTAGCATCCGCAACATAAACAATGACCAAGGATAAATATTTCCTGCTTCTAGAACTGAGAATTAACAAGAATCAAGCAGCGGAAGCAAAAGGAAACAGGCACCATCGATCTAACCGACGAGATCTTACAAATGATCTTCCGACAAATAACTCTAAACAAGGATATCGGATGCAGCGAAACAACAAAGATGCAAATAGAGAAAGAAGAAACGAGAAACGAGGAACAACCTCCTCAGCGGAGACGGAGATCTCATTGGCCTTCTCCTCGGCCTCCTGGCGGATGAACCGCACCATCTGCTGGATCTGACGAGAGACATCTGCGTCGTTCATAGCTTCGGGCTATCGCCGGAGGAGGAGGAGGCGGCCGAAGCGACGATTATTGCGAGCTCCAACGGTATTCTGCCGTAGAGGAAACTGGGGAAGAGAAGAAGCAGATTGGCCGGGGAAGGGTTGCGGAAAGGCCCGAAGGGCAGGACAGCTGGTAATATTTTTAATTACTGTTTTGCCCTCCTAGGTCACGGCGATGAAGTGATGGGTAAATCTATCGTTTAAAAAATTTCTCAAAAAAGTTTTAAGTTAAATTTAATATTTTAATTAAGTTTTTTTATTAAAAAAACTTAAAAATCTAAAAATACTATTATAATTTTACACTTAAAAATTTAAAGGAAGAAAAATAAGTGAATTTCTTAAAAAAAGAAATTATTAAAATATTAATATTAAATTCACACACTTATTAAAAAATTATTGAAAACGTAGACCAACTGAATATTACTTTTTAATCATAGAAACTTGACGAATATTTAATTATCAAAAATAACATTAATGATATTAACACGTATGCTATAAACTAGCAATAAATTCAAATGATTTCACTCAACTCAAATTTCATTCAAAACTGAAATTTTTAATTTCAAATTTAGATGGATTCAATTTTATTAATTTTTTATCTTAAGTGTAATTAAGTTTTCTTTTTTATAAAAATATGTGTGTTTCTGATATTCTAACCCTTTAATATAATTATTATAAGATATTTAGATATAATTTTTTTTAAATATATCTTAAAAAATTTAAATCTGTATGTTTATGTACACATCTAATCAATTGCTAGTTTAATTGATTAGTTTTTAACGAATTAATTTTGATTAAAAAAATTAAATTTATTTTAAATCAAATAAAATAGGAATGAGTTTTAAACTAATTTTAATTTTATATAAAATTGCTACCTTTACTCCACGCAATAATATTTGCTTGAATTTCGGTAGTTGAAACATAAAAAATTATATATATAATTTTTTTGACGATTTTCTAATATGACAATTTTCCAGTAGGGGTAATTCCGAAATTACCCCAGGGCCACAGGTAGACTATTTATTTTACGTAAAACTATAAAATTAAAAATATTTCATTTGAATACATCCCACATAAAAATTGTTCCCCATAAATCTGATGAATTCTATCGAATGTGAATGTCAAATTATCTTTACTTTAACTGCATACAACAAAAATCTTAAATAGATAGCAAATTCTGCAACATAATTTTAATAGCTAATCAATAAATTAATTGGCCATAATTTAAGGTTAATTCACTAACTTCTTTAATAGATTAATTTTTTTTTTGACAAGAGACTCATTCATTTATAATGACAAAACAACAATATATTATCTTCTATAGTTAATCAATAAATTAATTGGCCATAATTTAAGGTTAATTCACTAACTTCTTTAATAGATTAAATTTTTTTTTTGACAAGAGACTCATTCATTTATAATGACAAAACAACAATATATTATCTTCTCTAGTAATATGAGATATTTGACAATTTCTGAATTACTTAAGTGCTCTTTTAGTGCTTTTAACACAAAGATCTATCAAAAAATTGTTCCTTTCTGTTTATTGCAAGCCCTTCATAACATTCTTGAGTCAACTTCTAGGATAATATTGAGAAGATTAAAGTCTCTAGCAAAGTAAACCGCTTCCTTAGCTGCATAACTCTCTGCATACATTGGATTTAAAGCTTCATTTTTTGATTTAGCAAGACTTGTCACTAGTTTTCTATTGTGACCTCTTTCCAATCTCTATTTTAGCTTTGGCAATATTTATGGCTGCATCAAAATTAATTTTGATTTTCGGTCTTAGAAGGGGCGAACAACCTGTTTGTCGATTAGAAGTAACTCTGTCATTCTTTTTGTTACTCCTTCCTCCAGGTAGCTTTTAGCAAAGATGTAACTGTTCTCAGCTCTTTGCAAGCTTTTTTCAACTAAAACTGCATTTCTAGCATTCCAAATCACCCATAATGCAGTGCAAAAGAGTTCCAGTTTAAAGCCCACACTGTTCTCCATCAACCTCAGGCTGCTGTATAATCTTCCTATGCTGCAAGTTTTGGAATGCTGGGATCAGATTTCAGCTTTCAGGTTCAATAGATTAAAATTTAATGCACAAACTAATCCACTAAATTTGACTATAAATCATAATTGCCAATTAATTGTTGAAACTACATAGTATTTTCCTTTTAATATCATCCAAGAATATTATGCAAATTATACTAACAGTATATATTTAGTAAAGATACTAAAAATACAGCAAGCAAATCAAATCATAGTGGAACTTGGAAGTCTACATACATACATTTTATTTGCCTGAAAATGATATCAAAAATAAATTAACAACTTCATGAAATATATCTAATATCTGTAATGGAAATTATCACAATAGTTTTTGTGATAATATAGGTATATATATAGAGAGAATACAATATTACCATCTTAATACAACGTATACAACTTCCTTTTCTAAACATAATATACTCTAAAGTAGTTAAAATAATTTAAACTTTGTTTTAATTATGTGCATATTTTATATAAATACTTTTAAATTTAATCAGCATCGTGTGCTTGTGTGTGCGTCTTATCTAACATTTTACATAAAATTAATTTACAATTAATTATTTTTTTGCATGATATAAAAAATTATAAATTTAACTCATTAAGCTCAAACTCACAAATACAAAGCGTAGATTATGTCTATTATTCTATCTTTGTTTGTAATGCATTTCTCATTAGCAGGAGTATTTAGTTTAATGTAATGATGATATTACGTAATATTATCTTGATATCCTAACATCTACTATTATTCTCAAGATAATTTTATAAATTTTTATAAATTTATCTACAAATATCAAATTAAATAATTATTTTTTAAATAATATAATATAATATTTAAAAAACATTTAATTTAATCTTATATTATACTAATCTATATAATATAACATAATATCAAAATAATATTAAACCAAACCCTCCTACATGATATCTAGAGATTATTTATTTTAGCATTATCTTAAAATTACATCATACTACATAGACATCTTGATATTTAAAACTCTAATTTTTTAAAAAATTATCTTTATACTATTAAAACAATCAATAATATTTTTCATATAATATGATAACATTTAAATAATATTGAATCAAATGCCTTAAAATTTTAATATATAATATTTTTGTGTAACAATTTCATAATTTTTTATAAAATTAACTCCACATTATCCAATTAAATAAATATTTTTTTAAAAACATAACATTTCAAAATAATATTTAAACAGTATATAATTTAATATTATCTTGAGATTATAACATGTTATCTAAAAAAACTAATTATTTAATTTAATAATATAAATAAATATAAAAATTATGAATATTAATAACTAAATAATAAAACATAAAAATAAGATAATATTAAACCAAACTCTCTGAAACCAAATGCCTCCTTATTCAAAAGGGGACAGCGTCATTGCAAATTAAAAATCACTTGGCTTTAAATTAACTGCACTCACTTCAAATTTCATTATTTAAATTCATTTACAAAAAAAAACAAGCTCAAACTTGATTCATGCTGCCCGACAAACTAGCATTCGACCTCCTTATCGAACGCATTATTAAGATTAACAACTGAGCTTCACATCTAGCACATTACCGAATATTGAGCAACTCATTAAAAACACAGTTCATTTACACCCATTACATCACAAGTTCAATGCAGCGTGAGGAAGAAAAAGCATACCTCAGAAGTGATTCGTACTCTATCTCGAGATTTATCAAACAGCTACGATAGCGACTCACGGAACTTTCATGACATCGACCTTCAAAGTCTATAAAACACAAAATATGACCTAAAGTCAAGACCTGTGATGTATACTTTACATAAAATCAACTGTTACAATATCTGGATTAAACATATGTTTAAGAAGAGCTGTTAAGGAAATGTGCAATGGCCTTGTCTGTATCATTATCATACATTGCAAGAGCTTCAGCTACATTTTTTGATGCAAAGCCCATCTCCCTCAGAAGGTTGTATCCCTTCACAAACTCCCTAACCTGCAAAGGAGCAGAGCTCATCAGTATCATTATGATTGGTTCATTGATTAGTGCTAATTTAGGGAACACCATGATTTCTGCCACATGGGCAGAGGCATGTTGGAGTGCCCCACTTGCCTTCTTTTAAACGTGGAATGTGATCTGCCATCAACAAACAATTTCATGATAGGAACAAGTCGAACATGAAAGTCATGATTCATGTTTCCAAATCGAGAAAATGGGTTCAAGATTTGTGCTTGACGAACAACTTCATGATTGCCAACTTTTGTGTGAAACCGTTAAATCTTATAAGTCAAGCGTGCACGTCATCGTTCATGTTTGCAAATCAAGAACATCAGTTCAAGATTTGCGAATGCTGATGAGGTTGGTCAATTGATGTGACGAAACCATGGTGTCTTTCTATCCTACACTAACTAAAGACTTAAAATGAGATTTCAAAAATATAGCCTAACCAGCATACCTAACCTTAAAGAACATAAGTAAACAATTGGGTAAATTGCATCCAGGCCCTTGAGGTTGCCTCGAGGTTGGGACAGCATTACAAATTGATCTAAACTTTTAAAAAATCTTAATTTTAGTCCCTGAGGTTGTAAAAGCGCTACAGTTTTGGTCCCTTTTTCCAAAATTTGTTGACTTTTCTTGATAAAAATTATAAAATTTGATCATTTTTTAACTAGTTTGAACTATTTACATAATTTAAAGGACTATTATTCTCATCTACCCACAATATTTTTTAAAAATTTAATAAAAATCTAAAATTTAATTTCTTTCGTTTCTTGCTTTCTATGCTCTAATAAAACTTTACAATATAAATAAATAGCAATATTTCAAAATTATATTCTAAAAAGCCAAAAAAATTAATGATTCGGAATAATCTTACAGTATAATAGAAAAATTAACGGTCTTAATTGAGACAAAACGTCAACGCTTTTACAATCTCAGAGATCCAAGCTGAGGTTTTTAAAAAATTGGGACTAATTTTTTAAGTCTTTCCAATCTCCAAGGCCCAGATGCAATTTATCCTAAAAAATATGTTGTGAGATTTTTTAGCAATAAAACATAAACCAATAATAAAATAAACCCTTGTTTTTAAGGATTTGAATGTTAGACAAGAAAGCACTCACATGCAATGAAAATGAGTACGTGTAGATTGAAAACATTAAAATTCAATTGCAAGTTGTTCTTATGTTTTATAAAAAGTGCACGATAAACATTTATTAGGGAAACATTATTTGAAAGTTCAGTGAAAACTGAATATGTATCATTTCCATTGGGCAATAATATAGTTATAAAAATCTATCAAAAAGAAAGATAATATAGTCACAAAAAGAGCAGTACAAAGCGAGTATCAGAAAAGTAAATTTATTAGAGATTATAATAAAAGATAATGTAAACTAATATTTTTGTAAGTAACACAAAAAAACAGTGAAGAAAGATTTATAACACTGATCCAAACTAATTGGCCATTCATGATAATGATAATCTTTATTGTGACAACAATCATAAGAAGACTACAAAGTAAGTGGAGAAAAGCCAAGGAAAGAGGAAGAAGAGGATGATAGTGAGGAGGAAGAGAGAATATTGCAGAGGCAAATATCAGGTATTTAATTTATCAAATTCATCATTAAGCCAACTGTTGATATTGGAAATCAGAGAAAATTAGAGAATGAATTTTTTACGTAGAAACTGCTTAAGCGGAAAAACCACAGCGCCAATCTTTCGGCGGCTTCAAAGGTTATTACTAGAGAGTTTTTTACAGAAGAAAGAGCTGGGGTTAGCCCTTTAAGAGAAAGAGAGCTAGAGAGAGTTAGATAGAATCTGGGCCCCTTTTTCTTATTACAATAACATTTCTATAGCTTAAACTTATTTTAGAGCAGTCACTACAGAGAAATGACTTGGATTTCAGAGAAATGGCTTCCGTCTTTGACATGACTATAATAATGACAGCGTGCTCAAAGCGTGACGGCCCTGCCAGGTCAGTCATGCCTCTTAAAAGCAGCATAGAGGCCTTTACTTTGTACTTGACTGTGTAGGCAGTTCGGCTTGGAGAATTCGACTTGGGTTCTTCGATGTGGGCGTTTCATCATGCGTTCGCCACTGAACTTCCCATGCGCATGTGCCACGTCGACATCCACGTGTACACTCCAAATGCGCTAGCACGGATCCAAATACAACACGTCTCCCCATCAGTCTTGGTGTGATGTGTATTGGTGCGCATGCCACTTTCTGCAGTTGCGACGTACGCGGCGAGGCTCTTTATAAATCAACCGAGGCCAGAGCTTGGGCGCGCTTTCTTTCTGTTGGTAAGAGTGAATACGTTCCTATATGAGAAACTCTCAGAGGATGTTGACGACGAGATCCCGCTTACAAGGCACTCGTCTCAAGCGGAGCAAGGGGCTCCTCAAAGGCCTGTTGTTCGAGAAGAGTCCCCGAAGAGGCCTCAAATCAACTTCTCTGGCTCGAGAAGACCTACTGCAGTAGGGAGTTCGAGGAGCGTTGCGCGTGCTCTACCGAGGCCTGGCCGGAGCGAGCGTGTCCACACGATCTCGCCGATGGAGAACACCATCGCCCTAGCGGACGACGACGCACCACAGACCGCGAAAGCTGGGGTAGCTTCCACTCAAGTTCCCCCTCCGGCTGTGGGAGTCGCCAATGTGTCGGCGCAGGACCAAATGCCACTAGTAGCGATTTCGCCTCCCGTCGCTCCAACAGCCGGCCCGGCTGCTCCTACTGCATTGCCTGATGCTGGCTCCGTAGGTTCTACTGCGCAAGTCGCACGGACGGTCTGTCGTCTCGACCAGATCAAAGGGCGTGCCTCGCTGGCTGCAAGTGCGAAGCAGGTGGCGGCGGTCGAACGGAAGCTCGATGATGCCCTGGCGCTTTTACGAAGGTTGGAGCATACAGAAGCAGAGAAGACGATAGCTGACTTGGAGTCGAAGTGTGCCAGGCTGTAGAGTGACATGGAGGCAGCGTCGGCGCAGGTCGAACAGCTTCAAAAGGAGAAGGCTGCCATGGAAGCCTGCGTCGAAGAGCTGATCGAGGAGAACAGTCGTCGAACAGACTTCGCCTGAGTAGTTCAGAGTCTTCTCGCAGTGCCAGAGTTTCAACTTCCTCCACCATAGAGTTTCTATTCTTCTTTTCGTTTTTGAATGATAAGTCTGTAACAAAAAAACGTTATTCAATAAAACATTTTTTCCAAGATGTGATCATTACTATCTTGAATTTTGAATTTCACGATGTGACCGTTGAGGAGATCAAGGGGACGCGCATGCTTAGTAGCCCTTAGGTTTTAGGCCGGTAGGATTGGACGGCTAGATTGCAATCTTGAGAAGTAAAACCATCAGGCCAGAGGTTATAAAAAATCCGGCGATCGCAGTAGTCCCCATCTCTACCATTTTCCATAGTTGTGATGGCTAAGAAGTCGCGTAGCCGGGCGAAGGAGATGTAGGATGACTTCCGGTGCGTGGCCGGAGAGATCCTCAGCTGGGACTGGAGTTTGAGCAAGTCTGGGGGAAAGATCCCCAGCTGGGACTCAAGTTTCCTTCGGTGGACGCGACCTTCAAGACTCTACCAAAGGGGAAGATCTCAGTCTGCCCACATCACCTCTGCAGCAGGCTGTTTCTCCCTTTTCAACCAGAGTTTGTCAACATCTTCAACCACTCCGGCATCGTCCCAATGCAGCTCCCTCCAAATGCAGTGACGATGATCTACTACCTCATCAAGAATTTACAACGTTGAAGAATCCCTTGAGATATAGAGATCTTCAAAGTGATTTTTCCTTGAAATTCGGCCGTAGCCTATAATACTATAACAGTAAACCAAAATACATCAAGTACAAAGGGTTTGATCCTCATCGAGAATAGCACAAAAATCGAATGGGAGAGACATGCCCCTACGCCATTCGGCATCATCTAAATAGGAAAAGAAAGCTGCAAAATCTGTCGCTTTATTTGCAGCTCTGCATACATGAGTTATCCTATACGCCATAAAGGTGCAAAGGAGGTAAGAGATCTAAGCCATGGTCCTATCAGGAGGGTGTCCTCTGGCTGTCCGGTGAAGGTCATCAATGGTGATAGCTGAGTCACCCTCTATCCAAATTCCGTCCGCCATATCCGCTCATTCACGGACGGCTATCATGGCAATGAGTGCTCTCATAGCTTCTGTTGTGGAGAGTGCGTGGGTGTAGAGCTTGGAACCTACCGCTACGAGGAAGTTGCCGTGGTGATCCCGCACCACCCCACCCACGCCTGCTGCACCGTTCTGTTTAACTGAGCCGTCGAAGTTCACCTTAATCCATCGTGCGAGTGGGGGATCCCAATGGGATGCAAAGGGGTTGCTACAGCCATTGAGGCTGAAGGGATCCTAGTTCCCCGTGTTGGATGAAGGTTTCTCTTGGGCCTCATTAAAATGAACAAGTGCAGTGATGACTCCGAGCAACAGGAAAGATTTGTTGTGGATGCAACCGTTGCGAGCTCTCCCAGTTGCAGCCGCAACCGAGACAGCCACCGTTGCCGACTGCGCAGGTGCTATAGCAGCGAGGGAGGGTTGTTGCTGCATTCTGCACTACTACTGCTGGTGCAGAGTATACTTAAGTCCCGCATGACAGGGCCGGGCCGTCCCAGCCGCCAGCTCAGAGGAGAACGGGTCCGGCGGAAGGGGGCTCTTCGGCTATGGCACCTGCCTCCAAAGGGAGCGATCTTGACCTGGCGTACATCGATGACATCCAGGTCAGTGACGATGCTGAAGAGGGCCGCGAAGGCTACGGACATTCGGAGGACACTCATGTTGAGGGCAAGGCGGCCTCAGGCAATCGAAGTGTCGAAGAATCTAGAGAGACTTCGAGAAGAGCCATCGACCCACAGCCCCGAATGGAGAGGGCCGAATTCAATAACGCTTAGCGCCAAAAGCGCGGATCTGGCAAGGGCGGTAAGGATTTTACTTTGGTCTTTTTGAATCTGGCAGATTGTAACAGCTTTTATTTTGTAGCTCCAGGAGCTGCAAGGGGCGCTTGGAAGGGAGGCAATAGCGTAGGGGAGGAAGGCCAAGGAGTTGGAGCTCAAGTTCCTAGAATCAGAGCGCCAGTGTCGTCTCGCAGAAAAGCGCCTACGTTCAGCCACGCGGGGCCTCAAAGAGTCTAGCCGCCAGGAAGCCGAACTCCAGCGACTCCTAGAGGAGTCTCTTGACCATAGTCGTGAGGAGGCCCCGCGAGAAGGGAGTCGCCGAATTTCGGCGATTGTTGGAGTTCAAGGTGATCATCAAGGAGGAGCTCGGTCAATATGTTGGGTTCGGCTCTTCTTGATCGAGGGATGGTGAGGCGCGAGGACCTCGAAGGTCTGGACATGGAGGAATACATCCGCTCGAGAAATTATTCGTACAAGTGTCTGCACTTCAAGATGTCGGCGGAGCAGCTAAAGAAGAAGTTCGCCTTCATGTCGCACCTGAAGGTGTCCATCCCTCCTACCGAGGCCGAAATGGCGAGGATGGAAGAGATCGTCGAAGGGAGTCACCAGCTGAAGGACGAACTAGGTGTTCAAGAAGACGAGGCCATGAGGGAGCAGCTGGCGGTGTCGCCGCTTCGTTTGCGGGACCTACTAGAGGGAGTTCCTCGCACTCCTGGTGCTGATATCAAAGTAGACTCCTCTGAGACTTCGAGGAGGGATAGCAGAATGTAGACTTTTGTGTTTTTCCTTTTTTTTGCATAGAACAGTAGTAATCTTTTTGTTGTAAATAAAAGAATATTTTTCTTTTATTCAGTTGTGTTGCTTTCTTCTATGATAACTCTATTATGGATGAATGCTGGTTGGTTTAAGTTCCCAGTAAAAGGGGGAACTTGCTAGAAGCTAAATTAGGATAAAGTGGTAAGGGACTTCAAGAAGGGGAGTGCCCTTGACAGCCGGTCGCCTAGGTGTAAAGTTAGGATGGAGTGGCCTGAGACTTCGAGAAGGAGAGTGCCCATGACTGTCAGTCGCCTAAGAGCTAAGTTAAGATGGATAGGTCTGGGATTTCGAGAAGGGGAGTGCCCTTGACATTCAGTCGTCTAGGCACTAAATTGAGATTGAGAGGCCTGAGACTTCGAGAAGGAGAGTGCCCTCGACTACCAGTCGCGTAGGCGCTAAATTGAGATTAAGAGACCAAGGACTTCGAGAAGGGGAGTCCCCTTGACTGCCAGTCGCCTAAGCGCGAAGTTAGATAGAGAGGCCTGGAACTTCAAGAAGGAGAGTGTCTTTGACTGCCAATCGCGTAGGCGCTAAGTTGAAATTGAGAGGCCTGAGACTTCGAGAAGGGGAGTGCCCTTAACTGCTAGTCGCCTAGGCGCTAAGATAGCATTTTAAGATAGCATTTTGTATCGTAGCCAAAGCATTGGAAATGGTGTCCAATGTTTACGGATAAAAAGTTTTTGAGATCGTTGCCGCTCCATGTTCTAGGAAGAAAAGTGTCATCATGCCTTATTAGTTTGTAGGTGTTCGATCCCAGTACATTGCAAATGATGAAGGGGCCTTCCCAGCTACAATCGAGCTTTCCTGACGTCATGTTTCTTCCAGTGGCATTTTTTAGTTTCAAGACAAAGTCGCCTTCTTGGAATGGCCTTCTACAAACGTGTTTGTTATAGTGTTTTGTGATCCGTTGCTTGTGTTCGGCTTGTTTGAGTGCAACCAGATCTCTGTTCTCTTCGAGAAGATCGAGCTCGAGTCTTCTAGTGTCGTCATTCTGTTGTTGCCACTCCAAGAGAGCTTCAGGTTTGAAGCTGCTAGCGCGTTCAACACTGGGGGAGTAAACCTCCGGTTCGACTGGGATGAGCGCTTTCCTGCCGAAAATCAGAGAGTATGACGTTTGACCCGTGGCGGCGGCTGCCGTGCAGTTGAAATTCCAAATTATTGTTGGCAGCTCAGCAGCCCATGACGACCCGGCCCCTTCAAGTTGTCTTTTCAGTGCTTTAATGAAGTTCTTGTTCATCGCTTCGGCTTGCCCGTTATGACTGGGGGTGACAAACCGAGGCAAATTTTAAATTTATGCCGTTTTCAGAGCAGAGGTCCCGAACGGCACGGTCTGTGAAGGCTATTCCATTGTCGCAGACCAAAGAGAGCGGAATTTCGAATCGACAGATAAGCTGCGTCCAGATAAAGTTTCTGACACTTGCTCCGGCTGGTTGTGTCATTGCCTTGGCCTTTACCCATTTGGAGAAATAATCTATATTACCAACAGCACGTGGCGCAAGTTTCTGCCAGATTTTGAAAATGATCCTAAGAAATCGAGCCCCCACATCGAAAAGGGCCATGAGTTTACCAGGGATTGCAGTTGCGCTGCAGGCTGTCTTGGGATGTTCGAGTAGATCTGGCACTGGAGGCACCGCCGGCTAAATTCTTCGTCGTCTTTGTGGATGCTCGGCCAATATATCCCTGGCGCAAGACTTGCAATGTGAGGTTCCGCCCAGTAGCGTGGGTTTTGCATTCACCGTAGTGGGCCTGTTCGAGCACAGTCTTGGAGTCTTCTTCGCGGATGCACTTCACCAGAGGCCATAAGTAGCAGCGCCTGAGCAATTGTCCTTGTAAAAGAACATACCTTGCGGCCTTCGCCCAGAGCTTTCGGGCCTCATGTTTGTCAGCTGGGAGTTCCCCCGTCTAAAGATACCGTAGGATTTCGTCCATCCAGCATTTGAGGTTGGGATCGACATTGAAAACCTCGATCACCATAGGCTGGTGCCAAGATGTCTTGGATTTCTCTCCCTTCATCTTTTGCCAGCTCATCAGCAAAAGAGTTCATTTCGCCGGGGATGTGAAGTGGGAATGCCTGGACGAAATATTCCAACTACAAATATTTCTTAAGTATCCCATCCTTCGTTTGGTAGGTTCCCCTTAACTGATTTATTATCAACTTGGAGTCGTCGTAAATGCAGAGGTACTATACTCCAAGACCTTTAGCAAACTTGAGTCCAGCAATGAGGGCCTCATACTCAGCTTGGTTGTTCCTGACGAGAAATCGTATCCTCCCTGATCTTCAAAGATGAATCCCCCAGGGGCTGGTGAGGACAATTTTGATCCCTTGGGTGTGTTCCCCTGAATTCCCGTCGACATGGAGGGTCCAGGGCAACTCGTTCTCTGGGGGGCTCCGGTTGCTCTGTGGTCGTCAGTTCGGCGACGAAATCAGCCAGCACCTGGCTCTTCAAGGTCGATCTCGAGAGAAAATTCATATCAAATTCCAAGAGCTCGACGGCCAACTTTTGCAATCTCCCTAAGACTTCGAGGGAGTGGAGTACTCTTCGAAGGGACTGGTTCGTGACCACTTTGATGGAGTAAGCCTAGAAGCAGTGGTGCAACCTTCAAGCAGCAACTATTAAGGCAAAGGAGTGTTTTTCGAGAAAAAAGTACCTTAATTCAGCGCCGTGCAGGATATAGCTGACATAGTGGATGGGGAGCTGCCAGCCCGCCTCTTCGCAGATGAGGACTGCTGACACTGAGCTGTCGGTGGCACTGATGTAGAGGAAGAGATCTTCTCCTGAGAGTGGGGCAAAGAGCAAAGGAGGCGAGAGTAGGTACTTCTTCAATGACTCGAAGACCTGCTGACAGTCATCATTCTGGGCCGCATACTCTCCTCAAAGGACCTTGAAAAAAAGAAGACATCATTCTCCAGATCTGGATATGAACCTACTGAGAGTGGTGATCCTTCCGTTCAGCTTCTGTATGTTCGCGGTCGTTCGTGGAGGATCCGTCTCAAGGATAGCCTGTATCCTCTCGGGGTTTGCTTCAATCCCTCTGACTTACACCATATGGCCCAAGAATTTGCCGTATGCAGCTCCGAAAAAGCTCTTCAAGGGGTTTAACTTGATGTTGTAGCTGCGACAAGTGTTGAGTGTTTCGCGAAGGTTACCGAGATGTTCCTCCCCACTCCTGCTTTTGATCAGGATCATCTACATAAGCTTCCACATTGCGCCCCATTGATCTATGATATTGTCGACCATGCGCTGGTATGTCGCGCCCACGTCTTTCAGGCCAAACAACATGACCCTGTAGCAAAAGGTCCCATGATCAGTTATAAATGAAGTGTGCTTTTCATCTTCTTCTGCCGTTCGCTGGTGGTAGCCAGAGAAGGCGTCCACGAAATTCATCACTGAACATCCCGCCGATGAGTCGACAAGCCTGTCTATTTTTGGCAAGGGATAGAAATCTTTGAGGCATGATTTGTTCAGGTCAGTGAAGTCGACGCATATTCGCTATTTGCCTGTGCTTTTCTTCACGACTATGACATCCGCCAGCCAGGATGGGTATGCAATCTCCCTGACGAAGCCAGTCGTGAAGAGCTTTTCGACTTCTTCCTTGATGGCTCGTTGTTTTTTGCCGCCAAAGTTCCTTTTCTTTTGCCTAACGGGAGCCATGTCAGCTTTGAGACTCAACCTGTGTTCGGCTATGCTGCGATCTATTCCGGGCATGTCCCCCAGCCCCCAAGCAAAGACATCAAAATACTCAGAAAGGAGCGCTATTAAAGCAGATTTTTCGCTTTCAGAAAAATCTTTAGAAATCAGTAGTCTTTTCGTCAGCGACGGTTACATAATCATTCTGCTCGGCAGGAGGCAGAGTGTGATCCCTGGGGTCCAAATGATTTGTATGGAGGAGAGCGTTGACCTCAAAGCGCTTCTTAGCTCTCGCTCTGTCTCCTCTAATGGTGGCAACGTCGAACAGTGTGGGGAACTTGTTGCAAAGGTGGAAGGTGGAGGGAACCATGCCAAAAGCCGCTATCGAAGGACGTCCGAGAATCACATCGTAGTCAGAGGGTACATCGATGAGGATGAAACCAATGAGTTTGGTCTCCAGTCTGGGGCCGTCTTCGAGGGCGACACGCAGTATGCCTAACCTGCGGGACGATAGACGTCGCCAGAGAAGCTGGATGCTGTCATGGTAGGAGGCAAAGGTTTGCAGGGAGCGACACCCATCTCTTTGAAGGCGCGCAAGTACAGGATGTCAACCAAACTCCTAGTGTCAACCAGGGTCCAGTGAACGTCGCATCCTTCGATCTCGATGATGACTTTTCGCGATTACCACCGCCTTCGGGATGATCACCTATAGTGAAGGTAATGTCAAGCAAAACCAGGGGGCTTCGACGGTGCATACCTGTGGGTGCCTTGGTGACGAGCAGGTATAGTTGAAGCCGAAAATCGATAATACAGCCTTCTTTCTGTAGGTATAGTAGGGCTAGAGGCAAGGGCGGGCTCTACTGCTGGAGGAAAGCTAGGACATTGGCGACGACGTTATTCATCGTCTAAGAGAGCGTGGCCACTGCATGCGTGAAAGCTTACAGTTGGCGATCGCTCGCAGAAGTGTTAGGCTGAGACATAGATATCGTGTGCTGTTCTGCTGCCGGGAGATTTTCGCCGTGTATTTCTTCAATGAGTGATTAAGAAAACGAGGTTTGTTCCTGCGTGAGGACACGAAATTATTGATATTGGAAATTAAAGAAAATTAGAGAAGGAAATTTTTACGTAGAAACCTTTAAGCGGGAACACCATGGCGCCAATCTTTCAGCGGCTTCGAAGGTTATCACTAGAGAGTTTTTTACAGAAAAGAGAGCTGGAGTTAGCCGTTTGAGAGAAAGAGAGCGCGAGAGAGTTAGGCAAAATCTGGGCCCCCTTTTCTTATTACAATGAGATTTTTATAGCCTAAACTTGGCTTAGAGCAGTCACTTCAGAGGAATGGCTTAGAGCAGTCACTTCAGAGGAATGGCTTGGAGCAATCATTACAAAGAAATGGCTTCCGTCTCTAATATGACTCTAATGATGACAGCTTGCTCAGAGCGTGGCGGCCCTGCTTGTACGGATTGCAAGGTTCCTGCAGGTCAGCCACACCTCTTAAAAGCAACATGAAAGTCTTTACTTTGTACTTGACTGTGTAGGAAATTCGGCTTGAGTTCTTCAGGGTGGGCTTTTGTCAAGCCATTGAACTTCCCTTGCGCATTTGCCACGTCGACATCCACATGTACGCTCCAGATGCACTAGCGCGGATCCAAATACAACACCAACTTACTAAGCTTGCCTTAACAAAATTAAAGAAACTTGCAAAAAACAAAAAAACACAGAATCATAAACTTATCAAAACAACAGCAAAACAGGAGCACAAAGAGACCAAATATAGAAGAGGATAGTACCAAACCCTTATGGTCTGTTTGTTTGTTAGTTATTATGTTGAGATATGCGAGGGATGTGATATAAGTTAGTTATTATTTTAGTAATGTGTGTAGAATGTGAAATAAAGTTAATTTTTAATATTAAATTTTATGTGTGATGTAATATGTTAAGTTAAAATTAAACCAAGTTAATTTTTAACTCGCAGACAAACGGGGCCTTAAGGGTCTATTTGCTTGTAAGGTTAAAATTAAACTTGGATAAAGATATTTTTTTATTGAAAGTTGTAAATGATATGAAATTAAGTTAGTTATTATGTTGGGATATGTGAGGGATGTGATATAAAGTTAGTTATTACGTTAGAATATGTGAGGGATATGATATAAAGTTAATTATTATTTTAGTAATGTGTATAGAATGTGAAATAAAGTTAATTTTTAATATTAAATTTTATGTGTGATGTGATATGCCAAGTTAAAATTAAACCAGGTTAATTTTTAACTTCCAAACAAGCATGGCCTAAATGGCAAATTATTCAGAAAGTAGGAAAGTAAATATTATGTTTCCACCATTTAGTCTCCATTAAAAGTTAACGGAAAGAGAAAGACTGTCAGCACAGGATTTTGGTCGAGACATGAAAGAAAATGAGTACATGAGTATTACAAGAAACTTTAGAGAAAAATTACCAATTGAGCCACCAATGCATAGTCTGTTTTGTCTGAATTGGCTATACTTTACATAGTTCATTAAAAGTATTATATAAGTAGCCTAAAAACAAGGAAAAATGTAAATGATACCTTCAAGGGATTATCTCCATAATTCAGAACTCCAAGAGAAGCAGCATCCCGTGGAAGTCCCTCAGTAACATATTTATCGACCACCGGATTGCCAGTGGAACTCTGACAAAAATAACACTCACATGTGACTTGATTCTGAATATCTAAAGCAATGATGAGCAGCTAGAAGACCGAGAAGTAAAGCTAGAAACTTTTAGCAAGAAACAACATGAAGGACGAAATAATCATAGTTTATATAATCAGTTGTAAGACAATGTATAGCAATCGCACTTTATAAATCTATCTGATATCCCGTATCAATTTTCAACTATCAAAAATGCAGAAAATATAGTCAATTATCAACAAAAATGTCTAGTCCCTTACTAGGTTAGGATATTTTTCTCCAAAAGCCTTAAATATCCCTACCATTATGGCATGATCCAACCAGAACCTAAAATACAAATTCATAGTCCTACAAGTATCTTGAAATTACTGAACTTCATGAGGGTGATGACATTGTTTAAATAGAAGTATTAGCCAGGAATCCTCAACAATTTAACAGCATAGCAACATGACAAACTAAATTTGCCGCTTATATAAGGAGAATACACTCCACCATCAATCACCATATTCAAGCGACATAGAACAAACTCAAAAGAGAAGTTTTCTAAAGAAAAAAATCAAAGGTTCCAAAACTTGCATCAGCAATTATCCGACCGACATGTGGAATGGAGATAACTGTCAGTATCAGAAGCACAAAGATGAACATATCACACCGTTGGAGTTGAAGTCGATTCCTTTGATGGCTGGCCTTCCGATGCAAGCTTGCTCCAGTTGTGGTTCTCTTTCTCAGCCTCAGCAAGTATTCTTTTTTCGAAGTCAAAGTCAAACTGAAAAGCGCAACGAGGGACTTCTGCCAATTGCGGTGCTAATTGAGGCTGGTAAGAAGCTGATCATCAGGGAAAAACTCGTGAAACATTCAAAATGATTACAAATTACAGTGTATCCATGATACGCCCTTTAACCACTTTGCAATTTAAAGATTTCAAGCACTAAAGATCAGAAGATTTCAAACATTATTCTTTAACGGTGAATATTTTAAGGATGCAAAAACAGAAAACACAACTCGTTTATACTGTAAAAAACAGTCATCCAGTTGTTAAAAGATTGCATTTCTTAGCACAATTCAAATAGACTCCTCATTAATTAGCACTGCACAAAACTGGCCATAGAACTGTTGCATAACAGAAGGAAGAATTTTAATTCCCTGTGTCCTTTAACCATTAAACCTCCAATAACATTGGCATCAAAATTCCATATAGAATGTTAGAAGTCAAAATCACAAACTTACAGGTGGATTTAAGCGATACTCTGGCTTTAACACAACTCTAATACCTAAACCTGCTGCAAGGATGGAAAGCTTCAAGGTGTTATTTGCAAATTATTTCTATTATGTAACAATAAAAGAATAGAATCTGAACTAAAATTTAAAAAAAAAAAGAAAGGGTACTTTAAACGTATGTAAGAAACAAATATTAAATAACAATACAAGAAATAAGTGAACCAATACTGATAGAATATTAACTTAAGAAGACAGGAATTGAGGATTCATCATACAGAATCAAACAGGACATTAAGAGACTTATAACTATAAAGTTTAGACTTATTAAATCTATGGTTACGTAACTGATCTAAAAGCTTGCCACGTAGGTTATGGCCTAGTAATAATTTTTTATTCAAACACACCCCATCCCATGCAAGCTTGTTTCCTTTGCGAGTTTAGCATAGCTATATTTTTTTTTTAAGCCTTACACTAAAGATAACTAGAGGCATCAGAATTCGAATTTGAGACCCTAGCTCTAATACTATGTTAAACCTATGGTTGCAACTAACTTAAAAGCTTAAACTTGTATATTATGGTTTAAGAATAATTTTATATTCTAACATACTATAATCTAAAGTAGGAAGGACTAGGTTTTTTGCTAGTACAGATTGTCATGCAAGTTAAGTAAAATTCTTAAAATAATTATAAGAATAACTTACTATAGAGCTTAAGCATCTTCCAGTCTTCCACGTAGGAGCAATCAAAAGTGAGGGTGTAGTGGAAATAAAATTACAATACAAAAATGCCTCAAAAATGCAGCAAATTAATTTTGAATAAGTTTAAGGTAACAACTTTAATGACAAGACTAGTAATTATAGGATTACATCTAGGACTAGTGTAATGAACAGCAAAGGAAGGTTCAACAAATAAACATAAATTAGATTTTTTTCCCATTGAGGGGCAACAAAGTGGAAAAAATGTTTAGCTGCAGGGCTCTAAAGAGAAGTAAGCTCTGACAGCTCATCACACTCATCCAAGAAGAGCAAAAAATACTCAAATTAGATCAATGATTATCCATTTTTAGTGCTCAAATCAAATTCAACATCTGTCTTCATATGGAACTTTACCACTTCCTACTTTTTGTAAGTTGTATCACAAGCTTTATCAAAAAAAAAACAGTTGTATCGCAAATTCAACATCTCTGTCTTCATATGGAACTTTACCACTTCCTAGTTTTTGTAAGTTGTATCACAAGCTTTATCAAAAAAAAAAAGTTGTATCGCAAAGCTCTAATATTTTGTCCAACGAAAAAATTTATGCAATGTGAGCCATGGAAGGCAACAAGGGAATTTGCAATTGATTCATAAGAAGCAAAAAGCATAGTGAGTTTGGGATGACCTGGTTAAAATGGAATCAAGAAATGAAGCAGCATTTAGAAGAAAATAACAGGAAACAATCATCCATAAAAATAAGCCCTACATACACGGTGGAAAATTTCAAGTGTGGTCTATTTAGGTGAAACTTTTTAAATACTATGCATATCTTACAAACTTAGTGCAGCCTATTTAGACAAAACTTTGTAAGATGGCTATACTATTACTCCACATTGTTGAGAAAGAGTGCTGAAACAAGAAGAATGTTTATGTTATTAGATGCAACAAAAGCATATTAAACATAATTAACCACAAGCACAGAAAATGTTTCCATTTACCAATGAGAGACTCCGTCAAGGACAGGCGGCGGGATCTAATCTCTAGTGGGGGAGATTGACTCACGCAAGACAAACTGATTAGAAGAAGAGGAATGACAAAGGAGCAGGGAGAAGTAGGAAATCATGGATTTTACGTGGAAAACATCAATAAAGAAAAAAACATGGGACCTTGAGGCTGAAACATTTTTATCATCTTTCTTACGATGTTATGAAAACTATAACCCTTATTCAACACATAACATTAACAATTTAAAAAGGATAAAGGGAAAACTAGAAAAGACCAAAGGGACGCCTTGGTGTGGCTCAAGATTTGGTTCCCTTCTCCTTCGTGCGGACAGCTACATATACATAATTCCTATGGTCTAGTTTTTTCAACCTCAAGCATGGAGAATCTGACATCCAGTTAGCAGGTCAGTAAAGACAAGAAACCTCTATGAAATCGTATTACAGTACTCTATAATCCAATACCAACAACTGGAAGTTAGATCACTCATACTCTAAGCTGAAAAAACCAGATGACAAATAACATTACATGGACCCCTCCATGAAGGAGAAGGGACAAAAACTTAGGCCACAACAAAAACCCACGGCTCATACTGTGCTTCTTTTGAGTTAGCTTTATCTAGAGCCAATCATTAGCATGTTGACACATCTGTAAATGTTAATTCCATGATGGTTATAAAAGATCCTCTTTATTGTTATTGTTTAGCTGGTCGGATAGTCACTAGATGAAAGATGTGTTGGAACTAAAGGTGTGCATGTGCACGGAAATTTAACCTTAAAATCGACTCAAAATTTGGTTTGGACAACAATTCTTGGTCCAAAACCTTGGTTTGACCAGACCGGACTAGATTTCGAGTCAACTTTGTTATAAAAATGCCAACCTAAAACAACTTGACCTTAACTTGAAAATAATCATATTTTTTTGAATTACTTAGACTTAGATAAGAATTTGATAACTGATAGAGCGCAATGAAAACAAAGGATTCATGTAGCCAACCTCACCTAGTGGGATTAAGGCTTGGTTGTTGTTGTTGTTGTTGTTGTTTGTTTTTATATCTTATTTAGGGGTAATTACCAATAGATCCACTAAAAAAAACTTTTATTAAGGTCCCTAGAGTTTAACGTTGTAACATTTTGGTTCCTTCCATCAATTCCACCATTAATTCGCATGAAACGACCATATTGCCTTCACAAAATCTTCAATTTGGTGGGAAATCTTAGCTCAAATCTTTACCAAATGCAATGTACAAAGGCTCGCTAATCCCTTCCTCGATACCCCGCTCAAACTCCAAATTAGGGTTTCTTCCTGCTCTTCGTCATTCTTATTTTGCCGATCCATTCCTCCACCTCATCTCTCCTATTTCGCATCTCCTATGGCTATCCTGTTCAAGACGCTTCGAAGATCTCTTGTGGTGCATCCCCTTCAAGGACATCCCCTTCAAGCGCAACCCCTCTTCGTCAATCTTTGAAGACTTCCTCATCAACAACACTTCTTGCAAAGGAAACTATGAATCTTCAAGGACCTCTATTGCATCCCCCCCATCTTTTCCATCCTCATTTTAGTGGCAGCCATCAAAACTAACAAATAGTCTACACACCCATTCATAAATCTAGACCATACGACCTCAAAACAATAGAAAGACCTGCAAACCTTCTGAACTCATGGCTTTAGTCAACCTCAAATCTTTATTCCATATGACGTTACATTACTAGCATCTATTAGCTTAAGATGCCAACAGGTCAATTTTCCCTCTTCAATAGATATGAAGAATGATATAATTGGAGATGTTTCTCAAAGGCAATTAGAGCTCTTTATGGTTACAATAGAGTGCTCACGATCATGCATGACAAAACAAAAGGTATGATTGATTTTCAAATAGTATACTTAAATGTCATCTATACTTATGTTTGATCCTAGCTTTCCTTTGTCATTTTAATGCCAACTCTTTAACGATAGTGACTTGATGAAGCAATGGATGAGAAGTCTACTGTATCTAACCAATGTTACTTTTGTAGACACGTGTTTGCTAATATCAAGAAAGGCATTTATTGCACTTGCCTTGAAGAGGCATTTTTGGGGGGAAGGGGGGCTGCAAAAGTCTACACAGAGAATAATTTCTTACCACACATAAACCACTTGAAGTCTGCTAATCCTGCAGCCTATTAATGGCAAATGCATCCCAGTAGGAACAAATAGCATTGGGCTAGGCATTGTTGTGATACAGAAGTCGAGTCAGACAAAGTGACAAAGAATATTGTAGAGTCCAAAAGGGGTAAGCCAATATTTACACTATTGGAGAATTTTAGACTCAAGCTGATGATCGATTTTTAGTCAATTAAGGAACAATTCAAATACCTATAGTGATGGCATTACCAAAGCTACTAAGAAGAAGATATTAAATTAGCGCCAGGGTTCCCAGTGGATGCAAATTATCTAGGTCTTCATTGATGAATAGCAGGTTGTTGATAAGGTTAGCACATTTAGTGTCATACTAAGCGGGAACAAACAAGGGTATGAACATAGGGTTTAGAATTTGTGTGGAATTCCATGTGATCAAGCATTGGATTGTATGCATATACTGGAGAGGAACTGGGGTCTTTTTGTTCAATCAATTTTTAGAAGTCATGGAGGTTATCTAATGTAGGAAGGATCCCCATATTTGTTAGACATAAGGAAACATGCCAAATGCTATAGATGACAATGTACAAATTCCTAACTTGACATGCAAGGCGAGCAAACCAAAAAAACGAAGGAGGGGGAATTTGATGGGATCACTGTAGGTGGCAGAGGAGCAAGTAGGTCCAACAGAGTCACATGCAACATCTTTGGAAAGGTTAGATATAACAAGAAAAGATGTCAAGGAGCACCAGTTGGAACCAACAAGCAAAATAAAAAGGTCGAGGATTGTTTCCAATATATTTTTCTTGTTTTCGAACTTTTAATTATGTTGCTCATTAATATGAGAAAATGTTGTCTTAGAAAATTCAAAAAAAAAGGCAAAAGAGCAACGGATGGACATCAATATGAAGGTAGTAGCACCATGTCGTAGGAGTACTACTACATCAGTCATTACCGAAACTAGAAAGGTTAATTTAAATGAGCCATCAATGAGTCAACCTATATCAATTTCCATCTATCAACTCAAAACATATCGCCCGTAGAAGAGCATCTTTGGAAGGCTCGGCAACACAATAGAGCCATAACAAGTGATCTTTTTGGTTTTGATAATTTTTAGACTGCTTATGTTACCATTACTAGTTTTGGACTGTTCCGTTTTGCAATGTTTTATAGCAACAACACAATATTCATCTATGTATATTGTATATGCTAGTAACCTATACACATTAATGCTTCCTTAGTTGTGATCGAATCAGCCTTGCTTTCAGTATCCAATTTTTTGTATCTTATTGTCAATATTAGCCTTCAATAAGTTATTTGATGATGTTTAGAGTATGTTTAATGGATTTCTTTTAATTTGTTAGTATCTTAATGTTGCTTAATTCCACAATACTCATTAATGTAGTTGTTTGGGTTTCATGCTAATGTGAGAGATGAATCATGATGCAGTTTAGAGATCAGCAAATTATATATAGCAGAGTATTCACAAATTAATGTTAAAATATCAGAAATCAATTTTGTAATGACAGAAATTAACTAAACTCGCAGAACCAATCTCTTTAAAATTTTAATTAAATTAGATAAAAAGTAATTGAAAAATTACCAACTCAAATTAGGGCTCGATTCGGTTTTCAACAAATCAGAAATAGGGTAATAGAATTGCAGGTCCTCACATTATTTAACCAACTGTAATTAATTTGCACTTAATAATAACAAGTCACACTGATGGAGCAAATTTGAGCAAATTTCAAGCAAGCAGAAAGATCCAGAATACTCAATTCTACCGGATTAATAGCTTTGTTGAAATTAGTACCTGAGACAAGAAATTTAGTAACCTGTGTAATTTTGAAAACTTAAGGCTCTTGTACCGGTTGCGTCACAGCCAGCGGCAAGTAGGTGCGGGCACACGGCGAGCGCACGGGTACAGCATGCGGGACTTGAGCGCGCAGGTGAAAGAGCTACGCAAGCGAGGGAATGGGCACACAGGTGCGGCGTGCAGCGCTCAAGGAGCCGATGTGCAACGCGCAAGGCGCAAACGGGCGAGTGGGGGGCGTGGCACGCGGGGAGCGGGAGCGAACGGAATTGCACGGGCACATTGAGCGAAATAGGCATCAACACATCGTCGAAGCTGTTGGCACACCTAATGGAGAGATGACACAAGTGCGTCAGTCGGGGGACGTGAGCAAGCGATGATGCGACTGGTGACAGTGATCTGGATGCGTCGACAAATGAAGATGCCATCACCTCTGGCTAGGGATGACATAACACGTAAGCAGGCGAAAAGGATGATGAGTGGGAATCAAAGTGGAGAAAGGTGAATGGAATACGATAAAAAGAACTTGAGCAATTGGATGGAGTTTAAGGATTTTCACCTAAGGCCCAAGCCCTTCCCTATCCGGGATATTGATTCATTCCAGAATTAATAATCCAAATAGAGAAGGCAAATAATATTCATCCAGCATCAGAAAAAAATAAGAATAATAGGGAGACGTTTATATAAACCTCCATACAAACACTCAATAAAAAAATACATAATGTAATAATCTCATCACACAAATAAGAAAATATCAAATAACATACCTAAAATAACAATCACAGAAATAGAAATAACTAATACAAAATAAATGCGAAAAATAAAATCAGCCTCAAATGGAATCTCCAATCAATCAGAATGAATAAGGATATTTTCAACCCACCAAGTCAGCAATCTGCAACATTCATCTTTCCAAATCTGTCCTGATAGTCAGTTGATCCAAATCGCACCAGTGGCTAGATCTTGACCGTCGACGATAAACTCTGCCAGGAATGAATTGACGGTCGATCATGGTGTCCTCACCGCATGCTTATCTGATTAGTTATGAAAAGGATATGATTTGTTTTCAAGCTATGCAGTTGCTTAGCTTTGCTTTCATTTGATTTCAGATTATCTATACAGTGGCTTTGCTTTGCTTTGCTTTCAGTTGTATTTGTAGTCTTATCTATTTGATTCTAGTACCAAGAAACTAATTCCAGTTCTTAGGATCCAGTTATCATGTTGAATCTAAAATGCTAGACAGGATTTCATTAATTCTGGTATGGTAGATTAACTAGAAATGGTTTTTTCTTAATAAGAACTAGAAATGATTTCAATTTGCTCTTTTCATAATAATTCATAACATGTTATGCTGCGACAACTATTGCTTCATTTAAGGATTGTAACAACGTGCGATACAATCGACATGCGTGAGGAAATACATTATTTCTTTAGTAAGGTTTTTCTCCTTTGTACATCCCCATGCTTTTCAATCAGCTCAGTTTTAGAAATCAGGATATTCCTCTTAAATTGTTGAATATCACGCATTAATATTTCAATCACTTTCAACATGATGCCCACCAAATCTGAACTTCCAGACTTATCCTTATCACTTCGATAATTCATCCCTACTTCCAATTCCGACCACTACAAAAATTTGCAGCTCATTGCACATGGATAAAATAATTAGTTGGGTTTTCTTTCCGTTTGATCAGTGCACATTTCTTTTGACAGCTACAAGTTGGTTCTTGAACTTGGCTGGTGTTGTCATAATTCAGTGATCATCAATGGAGTGTTGAAAACTCATTAGGAGAGATATGTCACAAATTTGTCGATGATTCTTTTGTAGCGAAATTGATACCTGCAAAGTCACCGACTAAGAACTCCAACGGACTTGGCTAACAAGGAGATCCAGCAAGGTTTCATGGGGTTGCAAAAGATTGTGGAAAGGTAGAGGGTGAATGTATATGAATGGGGATGGGGTAGTTATAGAAGAAAGAAGATGGGTATTTTGAGACAATGGGATTTCAACGGTTAGGTAACTCAGCCCAACGATCAGATCTTAATAAAAATCATTTAAATGGACCCAACATGTGAAATGATAGAAAGTATAGGGACCTAAGATGTTAAGCAATCTAAAGAATTGAACCTTAACAAAAAAACTTTTTAGTGGACCTATTGATACTTATGATATAGCTATAGGAACTTTGTAGTAATTTACTTTTTATTTAAATATAGTACAATCTTCCATTACATAGACATATTACTTAATCTAATATAAGCGCAAATTATGAACTATATAAAATTATTTTAAAAAATTAAAAACAATTTTTCCTAAGCTTCACATAAAACAAGTAATTAAAATGTGTGCCCAAGCCAATCCGACTCAATCACCGACTTAGCCCATGATCCGACCTATTACTAGTCCCGACGTAACTCAACAAAACCAACCAAACCCGATCAATTCCCATGTCTAGTTCATGCTCTGTATTCCTCTTGAGGAAGTCATGGTCCTTCGAGATGTCCTCAAGATGGGAGGTTTCTCAGGCCGCATCTCAAAGTTATTGACTATCATCGAGTATTAAGGAAGTTGGATCTATAAACTACTATTTATTTGGTTCAATGCTATTATATTAAAAGATAACAATGTTATTAACTATTTTTATCCCCAGGTTTCACTAACTCCTCTCCACCAACCTCCCATGTCTCTCCTTCCCCTTATAAAATCAATCTTAACCCACCTCTCTCTATTATCATTCAGGCATCATTTAGATGTTACTTAGTTTTGCATGATAAGTACATGTTATGTTAAGAGTGATGATTTGTAACTTTTTATAGTGTTATATAAAAATATCATCAAACCAAACATTCAACCAAACACCCCTTTAGAGACTTCCCTAACTTGCCGAGTAGGCCCCCTATTCTCCATGGATAGATGGACTAGAGCATCAATTTTGGGGCTAACAACATAAATCTACTAGTTCTCTCCATGAATACAGATCTCATGACTGCTAGAAAAAGCTCCAAGAAAAGCCAAATGCTTCATGGAATATATACAAAATATCATTCAAGGCTAGCAAATCACCTTTAGAAATAGAGATGTTTTTTTATGCTGAACTTCCTAGGATTTTGCATCCAATCTCATACATATTCAATCTAATATTTTCCATCAAGATCACGAAGCAAATGATCTACATCATACAGCAAGATCAGGAGTACAAAAGATGCAGAGTGTTCTCATTTCTGTTGAAACCTAATAAACAAAAAAATCCAGGAATGATTGGTGTTACTATTAATAAGGTTGTCCAGATTACAACCAGTGCCGAGTGATCTGACAATAGGTGGGACAGATTCGATCTAGTATTTTCCATTAAGCATGTAGCCGAGGATTCTAATTTTGATTGCAATCTAATTTCATCAGAACCCTCAACCAACAAGACCAATACCCAAGCCTTAATCCCGCGATCCCGTGTGGTTCTACTGATGACAACCAGTGCAGCAACCTTACCAGGTGATTTGCAGTACATAAAAAAAAAGCATGAAGCAAGAACAGCGTGGTAACTTACAAGAAGAAGAAGGTGCTGATTGCTGATAGGGAGGGCCACGACCGGCCTGCTGCGGAGCACCCTGGCCAATTCTCGGGTACAAGGAGGACACGCCGGGGACACCGGCTGCCGGCCGATAGGGCGGACCCGCCCGATTCCGGTAGTCGTAATCCATCGATCGGAGAAGGGACTTCGGAGGACGAAATGCTAGTAGAAGAGAAGACCAGGAATACCTAATCGCACTTCCCGATGCGCAAGAACCTTTCCGGAATGAGTTCCTAGGCGTGTTGCTATAACTCAGCCGCAGGTTTAAAAGAAATTTAATTGGTTAAATAGCAGTTACATTCCCCTAATTTGAGCCTATGTTCAATTAAGCTGCTAATTTTCAAATTAACTAAATCGATTCACTAATTCGACATAATATATAAATAAGTTCTTTAATATTAATAAAAATTAGAGATGTGAAAACAATGATTTAAGCCAAAAAATCGTACTGAATCATTTAAGTTTGGTTTAATTTAGAATCTAATGATTTGATGCTGGTTTGATATTTTGAGTATTTTGATTAAGCAGTTTAGCTGCCTTTTTTGTTAACTCTTTCTAAGTTTTTATGCAAAAAATTATAAAAAAAAATTCAATAAAAATGTGAATTAAGAAATATTGATCAATGAAATATGAATTATAGACTGAATCTTGAAGAGCGACCTTGATTTAGGTCTGCCTTCGGCCTATTTTAACTTTAAGTGAAACAGAGTTTCGATCGTTCCATTGTACTCTTTGGTTAGGTATTGGAGCAACATTATCTATTGATAAATTCCTAACTTTAGGTACTTTTTAGGCCTCTTTTGGTTCAAGCTTTGTTTTTGAACAATAGAAAAGAATATTTTATTTTTAAAATTTAATATAAAAAAAAATTATTTTGATATTAGAAAATATATTAAATATGAAATACTTTAAATTTTAATATTCATATTTGTATTGGATGTGAAATAAAATTAAAGCTGATTTTTAAAGTTAAAATTTGTGTTAGGTAAAAAAGATATTTCGAACTAAACGAGGAATTGATTCAACCATCAAAAACCTAAATACATCAATATCAATCAATCTCATTTTTGTTAAGTCGATTATAGTCATGCGATTGAATTATTTCATATGCCTAAATAATTTTATATAATATATTTGAAAGTCAGGATAAATTTTTTATTTAGTTAAATTATTTATTATGCTAAATCACTCTTGTATTAAGATTATAATCTAGATTTTATATAGCAATATTTAATATCATTATGAGATAATTTAGAAAAATTTTAAATAAAAAATAGTTTTAAATAAACTAAACTGAATCAAACTAATATTTATTTGGTTCATTTGGTTTGATTTATAAACTAATCAATCAAATTGAATGCACAAATTTAATAAAAAAATATTTTCAATAATTGTTAGATAAGCTTAAACATTATATTTATTTAAAATATTGATGTAGTTTATAAATTAATAAAATTAATTTAATAATTAGAGAAAAACGATAGTGCTTTTATAAACTGAGAAATCTAAATCGATGTTTTTTAAAAATTATAATTAATTTGTAATATTATTTCGACCTTAGGAAATAGCATACATAGCTAATTGGGTACAGAGAATACTTAAGTGAAAATTTAATCTCTGTTTTATTAGTTTGAATGAATTATACGAAAAATATATAATGCTAATTAAGTTAGATGAATAGCTTAATGTGGATTTAATCTTTCTCTGTTTTTTTTTTTACAGATTGTTGAAATTACTAAAAGAAAAGATTTCTTTTTTCTCTAATAATTCAAACTCTTATTATGTATCAATTTAATCTTTATCTCTCCTTTATTTTAAGTTCTGTAATCGTTAATAAATGCAATTTTTTTTTGGGTAAATTGCACTCGGCCCTTCAGGTCAGAACGGTACTGTAAATTGATCCTAATTTATAAAAATTCTTAATTTTGGTTTTTAAGGTCATAAAAATATCGTTTTTTTCCCCACTTGAGATATAATTTTTAAGATTTTTATCATTATTTCATAATATTATTTCAAATCATTAATTTTTTACTTTTTAAATATAATTTTTAAAATATTAATATTTAATTTTTATTTTAAATTTTTAGAATGAAAAATAAGAGAATAGAAAAACTGAATTTTATTTTTTAAAAATTTTTAAAAAGGAGCTACAATAAAA
>JAEMOT010000236.1:0-115352 GCA_019297695.1 Apostasia ramifera
TTTTTATTAAAAATTATTAAGTATGTAAAATAAAATAATATTTTTTTATATTAAAATTTATATTATTTATTATTATTATTTTTTAAATTAATAGTATTTTTTATGCTGTGCAAAACTGGTGCTTGCTTATTTGGTTGGAGGATAGATTTGGGTAAGGAAAGAGAAAATATTTTATTTTATAGAGTTGATGGGAAAGAAATTTATTTTAATATTGGGAGGTGTGTTGGATGTGAAATAAAGTTGATTTTAAGGTTGGAATTTGTGTTGGATATGAAATAAAATTAATTTTTAAGATTAAAATTTGTGTTGTACGTGAAATAAAATTATTAAAATTTATAATAAAATTAAAATATTATTATTTTATTAATTAGCCGGCTTTGCCAAACAAGCCCTAAGTTTTTTTTTTTTTTTTTCTCTTTTTTCTATGGCCTGCGACAACCTGCTCAAATTCATCCGCTGGCTGCTGTTCGAAGTCATTTACCGTTAGGGCAGTAATACCTTTGTTTAGGGAAAGGTCATGATATTGCTGCTGCAGGGTGTGGCGTGGCGGCTGCCTGAGCGATTCGCGACGACGCTCACGTCCCTTCTACGTTCGCTGCAGCCGCCGCCTCAGCAGCAGCAGGTCCGATGGGCGAGGGCAGGGTTTTCCCGTGGCCGCTCTCGACCTCCGAAGGCTGGAGGCGGTGGTGTCGAGGGGAAGTCGGAGTGGTGGGTGGTGGACGGTGAGATGCACGAGATCGGCGATCATGTTCCTCACCGAGAGCGCTTCGTTATCCCTAGAGATAATCTTCCCAATCGCCGGCGCAAGCAGATGCGCGAGCAGTTCATGCGTCGCACTCGCCTCGTCCTCAAGGAGTCGGTTAGTCCATTTTTATTACTTGCTAACCCTATTCCTCATGCCTCAATGAGCCTCAATAGAACTTGATCGATATAGGAAGCAGTGTCCAAAACATTGTGGTTTCAACTCACAGAACCGTGAAAATCCGAGTATTTTACTCTTTATTATGTGGATTTCATGGAACTGTCTTAGACGCACTATGTGTATTCCTTAAAATTTCATGATCTTCTTTCCCATTTCATCTTCTTCTGTTAATAAAACATGTATTTGACAACAAAATGAAAAAGATTTTACGGGAAAGCCCTAATTATGATGGATGAAAAGTTGCTTATTTGAAAAGGGATCTATCTTTCTCAGAGGAAGTACGCTTTTGATCTTATAAAGGAAATCTATTTTGGGGAACCAAGCCTGTTGATACTTGAAGGAACAATATCATCATCTTTGTTTCAATTAGGGTTCTAATTACCTTCTTTACAGTCAAGCGACTTGCTCTCAAATGAGGAAAATGATGCAATTGATGTGCCTTACTGTTGAATGAAACTTGGATTTCAAAACTCTAGGGCTTAATTGGTATTTGGAGCCCACTCCTCGTCTTGTTTCTCTTGCTTCACCATTTGCTTGCTGAATTCGAGAGACTCAGTTGGAATTTTAGATATGAACATGTTAAGTAGTTTTAAGGAGTCTGTGTAGCTGTAGAGACAGAAGTCCATGATGATCATATAAAAGTTTTATTACAAATCCTAAGTGCTACTTGAGTCATGGGGAAGCCAAGGATTAAGGATTTCTGTGAATGAAATAGTTCTTGTGCTAAATGTAGAATCTTATAATAATTGGATGTCATGATAGGCGGCTATTTTTCTCGAATTATAAAACTTATTTTTGAGCTAGTTAGTTTGCGTTAATTGTTTAAAGAAGGCATAAAATTGGGCTTCACAATCCCATTCTGTTACTTATTAGTTGTGAAACTTATTTGTTTGTCGTCGAAATATTTGCAAAGATTTTTCTGCAATTGTGGGATTATATACTATTCCCATATTACTCATCATTTTGAAATCGCTAGTTTTAGAATATCATTTATATCATCTAAATTTCACTCAATACATTTGCCAGGAACATTGTTGTTTATGGATGGCCTAACAATTTTTGGCTAACTGCTCAATTGTCAATGTTTAGTGATTCTTAGTGTTCTTGAAGATTGTGATGCGGAGCAACCTTTACCAAATCTTATAGATTTTTGTTGAATTTATTTGTTTGGACATTTCATTCAGTGGAGTTTTGTGTTTTTTTTGCCATTTTTTGCCTTATATTTTTTTGACAAGTTGTTAATTCCTTCCATTTGTTATTTTGTACACTTACCCATTTGTTTATAAGATTTAAATTTAACAAGGTTAAAATTAAACTTGGATAGAGATTTTTTTAATAAAAGTTGTGAATGATATAAAATAAAGTTAGTTATTATGTTGGGATATGTGAGGGATGTGATATAAGTTAGTTATTATTTTGGTAATGTATGTAGGATGTGAAATAAAGTTAATTTTTAATATTAAATTTTATATGTGATGTGATATGTCTGTTTAAAATTAAAGCAGGTTAATTTTAAACTTCCAAACAAACAGGGGCTTAAGTAATGCCAAATGGATGTAGTAGGTATAATATGTGAATTTGAGATCTTCAGACAAATGCGACTGGTTTTCAAGATTAAACATGTGCGATTCAAACGAAAAAATTTCAAGACAATTTATGGTTTTATTTAAATAGATTTACAGGTAAATTTCAATTTGCCAAAGTAGATTATAACAACCAATTAGTTTTAATTAAATTGATCTAGGCTTTCATAAATGAATTTGGATCTTTCAAAATAAACCAACTGTAATTTAAACTTCAAATTCAAATCAGATCTCTCAATTTGGAGCCAATTCAAACAATCAGATTGTAAAAGGGACTAATAATGAGCCAAGTAATACTATCAAAATAAGAATAATAATAATGAGCCAAGTAAAGGGTTTCTATTGGCAATTTTTTCCAACTTTTTGGACTTGAAATAAGCATGTTAAAGTTATTTTTTATTTTTTTCTATGATGTCAGGAAAATGAGCCTTGGTGTAAAAGGTACATGGAACTCTATAATGAGCTTAGAGAGAATTGGGAAAGATTGTACTGGGATGAAGGATATTCAAAAAAAATTGCTGAAGATCATGCCAATTATCAATCGTCAGAAGATGATGATTTGGACTTTTCACCTTACAGGTTCACCTCAGACTTAGAATATTCTTGAAAAAATATTCTGGTTGTATCTTAGCAAATAGGTTTTTAGTCAAGTGGGCTATTGTTAGTTTTATTTGATACAATTATAATTGCAATCTCTAAAAAGGCTAAGATGACTAATTCAAGGATCAATTTAGGGTACTTTTAGAACATCGGTAATCAGTCCTTCCAGCGGCCACCCAGATGACTCGAAGTCGAAGTCGAAGGCACAAAGACGAAAGCTTGAAAACAAGTTTCAAAGAAGTCCTAACGACCAATTCTACTGTGAAGTTGATGCAGGACAAAAAAATACAAATAATATTTTATATTTATATTTAGCAAAATTAATTAGTAAATTATTTTTAATTAAGCACAAAATATTTTCTAAATAAATTATATGATAAATAACATTCTTAAATTCTGCAAATTAAAAATATTTTAAAATTAAAATTAAACTGGATTGTTTGAAAAATAAAAATTTATCAAATTAGATTAGGACGTTAATTTAAATTCAACAGATCAGATTCGAGGTTCAGAAATTTAAGACAGATATCTTGCAATTAAATTGTACAATAATTGTTACTCAAATAAATATCGGGTTACACAATTAGAGCCAAATAAATAATCCATGTCAAGCAAATAATTCGTATTAAAATCAAATAATCAGATTAATTGGATTTAGGAAAGAATTTATACCTTAAATAAAGAAATTCAAGTAGTAGCGATGCAGGTGAGGCAGGCGGCTTGGGTCGGCGTGCTCGAGTGGCACATTTTTCGGACGAAGTAGTGAGTTATACAGTTGAGAAAATGGCGAGTTACCTCACGCTCGTCGACGAGGTAGCAGGTAGCGGAGGTGGGCACGTGCGAGCTTCGGAGGTGAGGGAGCACGCAAAGTGCTAGAGGTGCTTGGAGATAATCCGGGGAGAGAAAAAGCAACGGATGGAGGAATTTCTTTTTGAAATGAATAATTAGGCTAATTTGAGGATTCTCACTAAAGACTAATCCTATCATTTTCTTCACTAGAATATCGACCTTTTGGATGTAGGTTTTGAGAAAACTCAAACATAATTTTCTTTATCAAATGCTACTTCTATTACAATGTAAGGCGACTATTTTATATAAAGAAATCCCATAATGGAATTTGAAAATATAATATTAAATATAAGAAATAAAATGTCAAATAAATGAAAGTAAATATAGAATTAATTCTATTATAATAAAATAAAATCACCTCCAAATATGACTGGTCTTCAAATCTTAAATTTGTTCTGAATCAAATTAGATTAAATTTAAATAAAGTTAATATAGAAATCTTTAATAGTTCTAATTAATTTGAATTTAAATTTTGATTCAGCAGATGTTATTTTGGTCGTCCAATTCAATGCTAATCCGTGTCCTCATTAATTCTCTCCAAGTGAGAGAAACTTGACTCCGTCAAGCACGAGTCATGCAACTCATGTGTCTTCGAGTGGGTCAGATCACCTGTAACCTTTGAGTCTTCTGAAAAGATTAAAATTTTCACCAAATTAAATATTACTGATAATCAAATTCAATTAAAATTACTTGTTCAATAAGTTTATTCAATTAGTTTTAAATAAATATTGAGGTGAATTTTGACTGTGGACTCTCATGGGTGAAATTACACTCAAAAGGAGCAAAAACTAAGGCCTTACTGGTATTACTGTTGAGTTCTGATAATCAATAGATTTAAAATATTGAAGTCTTAACTGTTTCTATGATGTAATGATAATATTCAAACATATTTATTTGAGCTAATTTAATAAAAATTTTAAAATAAATAAAATTGGAGATTTAATTATCTTAAATTATCATAATAAAATATTCAAAAAAAAATTTACACTTAATTATAATAACTCACATTTAATTTTACTGATTTTATTTATTTTATAATATATAAATAAATGAGCTGACACATGGAACAAACTAAAATAAAATGCAAATGTAAATGCTGATTAGATCAAATATATGATAACGACAATTAAGCTTTAATTCCACTAAGTGAGGTTCTTTATTTCCATTGTGCTCTATCAATCAACAAATTTTTATCTAAGTCTAAGTAATTAAGATCACTTCTTATAGTTTTTTGTCATGTCTTTTTTAGTCTCTCTCTTCCATTTTGTATATGGGCAAGATCTAATAGTTTATTTTTTCTAATTGGAGCTTCAATAGGTTTACGATTTATATGTCCAAACCATGTAAGCCTACTTTCTCTAAGTTTATTCTCAATTGGTGTAATGTCAACTTTCTTTTGGATATATTCATTTCTCATTTTATTATTTCGTGTATATTCATATATCCATTTTAGCATTTTCATTTCTGTAATATTTATTTTATTTGTATGTTTCTTCTTTGCAGATTAATATTCAGTACCATATATTATCGCTGGTCTTACTACAGATTCAAACATATGATATTAAAAGAAAATTAAATATATGCAGATTCGATTCACGTCTCTATTAGTGCCTACTAGATAATTAGTTCTAATTATAAACATGTGAAAAATCGATCAAGATCACAAGAGACGTGGTTCCTAAAAGGTATCATAAAATCTTCCAAAAATTATCTGACAAATTGTATAGCACACCAATTAGATGCCCACGTAATTGACCATTCAGTCTTAGGCACCCTCTGCCTATTTAGGTTTTTAGGTGTTGGGTTTTTACTAAAGTGAGGATATGCATAAGTATGCTTAACTAGATCGAACTTATTGATCTCATAATGATTGTGACCTATAATTATCTCGATGTGATTGACAGTGTCATCAACACAGTAAGGTGATCTAATGGTCTTTGTTTACTCTATGATCTGCTTTTCTTTATAACTCAGCTCTATGGCCCTGTTTGGCGCGAGGACCAAAACAGGACCAAAATAGTACTAGTTTAAAAAATANATACCATTTTGGTCCTGTTTTGGTCCTGTTTTGGTCCTCGCGCCAAACAGGGCCTATAAGTGTTTCTTCTACCTCACTTTCAACTCTATTCTATAATTAACTTCCTCGTATATCTCATCTTTATGCTTCTCATACTCATCGATTAAGATAGAATTTGCTATATAAATAAATATAAGTAAAAAATCGTATTCCAATACTTCAGGAAGAATGCAGGTTTCTGAAGAGAAGTCATTTACTACTTTCTTCGCGAGAGAACTAGATGGATCACCTATAGCCTCAATAGGTCTAGCAATGAGAGTAAGAATTTAAGCTAAGTATACTAGTTTAGAATTATATTGTTTAGGAATTATAAAGTTAACTCTATAGAATGAAAAAGAATATTTCCTACGTAACTTTTGTTTTCATCCCACGTTTTAAACGGCCCAAACTTACCCCAAGGATATTGACTCTCTAAATCTTTAATATAATATTTTGCTTCACCAAGAAGCATTAATTTTACATACTTAATCCTCCCTAATTCGTTCCAATTACAATAATCAAAATAACGATCAAAATTATTTTTTCACTTTTTATATGATAAATAATTTGAATCACTAGAAAAATAAAAAATTAATCGTAATTTTTTCTATAGATTGTGACTTCAGAGATGAAAATATACGGTCAAACATTGCTATAAGGTCGGATAATAGAGTTTTTATTTTAAAATTCATACTCATACGATTCTCATATCTGACAACAAGAAATAAAATGAGATAAAAAGATATAATGCAGAATATATGAAAATGATCAAATAAAATATCATAATCTAAATCATACTCTGATATCAAGTTGATGTGGGACAAAAAAAATGTAAATGATATTTTATATTTATATTTAGCAAAATTAATTAGCAAATTATTTTTAATTAAGCGCAAAATTTTTTATAAATAAATTATATAATAAATATGATTCTTAAATTTCATAAATTAAAATTATTTTGAAATTAAAATTAAATTGAATCGTCTAATAAACAAGAACTTATCAAATTAGATTAGGACGTTAATTTAAATTTTACAGATTAGATTCGAGGTACTGAAATTAGGATAGATATCTTATAATTAATCTCAACAGTAATTATCATTAAAATAAATGTCGGGTTACACAATTAGAGATAAATAAATAATTCAAGTCAGGCAAATAATTCGTATTAAAATTAAATAATCAGATTAATTGGATTTAGGAAAAAAATTATATCTTAACCAAAGAAATTCAAGTAATAGATGATAAGTTTAAGTAATAGAGAAATAGGTGAGGCAGGCGGCTTAGGTCGATGTGCTCGAGTGGCATGTTCCTCGGGCGAAGTAAAAATAAAATCACCTCCAAATATAGTTAGTTTTTAAATCTCTCAAATCTGCTTTGAATCGAATCGAATCAAATTAAATTAAATTTTAATAAAGTTAATATAAAAATCTCCAATAACTCTAATTAATTTGAATTTGAATTTTGATTTAGCACATGACGTTATTCCAGCTGTCCAATTTAATGTTGATTCGTGTCCCATCAGAACTCCTGGGGGCTAACTCTTATGGAGAATCATCTAAAGTTGCTATAAGGCGTGGACATTTCAAAAAATTATACTATGTTTGTGTTGAACACAAGGACACGCGGGGATGTTATGTTGGATACGCCACGTCGCGTGTCCTAATAAAATGATATTAAAAAAACTAAAGGACAGTTCTTGGACACGCAGGGACTTTTCGGGATATCTTAGGATACTTCTGAGACACTTCTAAGACACTTCTGAGATACGTGACACTTTTGAGGCACAAGACACTTCTAGAATATATATATATATATATATATATATATATGATAGAATTAGATACATTTAATATTAATATTAAATTTATTTATTAATATTATATTTTTTAATAAAATTTATAGATATATCTAATTTCTTTTTATTCTTTTTATTAATATTTAAGATTTTTATTTTTTCTAAAATTTTATCTAATAAAATGAAAAATTATCTTTTATTATTATTCAAATTTTATCTAATATAAGTTAAACTTTTAAGCTAACCAAAGTAAATGAAATTTCTTTCTCCCTTGTTGTCCTTAAGCCTCACAAAAATGAAGCAGTCAAAATAGTTTGGAATTCTATCTTTACCTTTATTCTTATTTTGTCCTCAACACCGAGGGCTCTTACTTCCTCTTATAGTCGTGCTCACTGTGATTCTTTAGCAAGCAAAATTGTATTTTCTTTTATTCTTTTACTTTGCAAAGTGAATCATAAATTTATATCACAAATATCTTCAATGTTGACATTTATTTTCTAGATTTCATTTTTGATCTTATGAGACTTCAGTGCTACTACAAGTTATTTATACTTAAAAATTTAAATTTATTTTATATTTTATATATTTTTTATAAGTATAAATTATTAATTTTATTATTATTATATTTGACATGTCATGTAGTATTCATGTCCAATATTTTGAAAAATTATCATGTCGCTGTGTCGTGTCCCTGTGTCTCTGTGTTTTGTCTGTGCTTCATAGGTTGAAGTAGAAGGCCTCGGTGATAATGAGCTTGAGTCAGGGAAAAACACGGAGGACAGCCCGTGGAGTGTCTTTGAGGAGTTGTTAAGAGATTCCTTAAACTAAGAGTTGTTTGAAGACCTTTTTATTTAAACAACATTGGTGGTAAAGGTGTGTCGATTGTGTGTGACATGGCACTTAGGTAGGGCATGAAAACCATCATTGGTTAATGAACAAGTCACGGAGACTTGATGGATGTAGGCAAAGCTTTAGTCCCTGATCTATGCGATGGCCATGGTGGTTTTAGGCGTTAATGCTAGAAGCACTAGTTGGCTGGATCCTACGTAAAATGGGGAGGCAGGCTCGGTGTGTGGCATCCAACGACGATCGAAGGGATGTGATATCTTCTATGATGGAAGATGCGTGGGTTGACTGTAGCATGAAGCTGGTACGTGCTAGAGAAGACAACATCATTCTCATATGACAGCATGGTGGCAGTGAAGTGGTGGTGAGGGTATGAAACTTTGTTGTGGTTGCCAGCTAGTATTGAAGAAGTGCAGAGATTGGAGACTTACTGTTGGGGCAAATAGTACCAGGGATCTATGAATGAAAGAGTTGGGCTAGGTCAAGCTGAGTGACAGTGGGAATAAGGGAGTTTTTGAGATACTATAGATTCAATTGAGAAAGAAGAATTTTTGGTTTTTTTTTGAGAACTCTTATTATTCTAAACTCAAAATCTGATTAATTGAGTTTAAAACAACAAACTAGATTTTGTTTTGATAAACTTCTATTTATTATTTAACTTAATTTAAGGAATTTATATATAGAAAATGATTGTGCATTAATAATAATTATTAGTCAATAAGTTTACTGATTTTTAATTTTAGGTATCATTTTATTCATGTCATGCATCAAATTGCTCCGGGAACCAATACATAATAGAGGATGGCAAGTTCCTATGAGATCATTGGCCAAAATCATTGCATCAACCATAAGTTGCCCTTTGTAATCTTCTTTTCTCTATAAATAGGAGAAAGTTTGTTAATGAATACAATATTTCTACCATAAAGGGAAAACTTTGTCCAAGTGAACTCTCATTAGGAACACCGTAAGTCATACCCTCTTGTGTTTGAATATAACTAACAGCTCTTTTATACATATCTTTAATAACTCGAATATATGCAGTGCAAATTTTTTTCTTTTTTAGTACTCTCCAAATCTTATCAAAAGCTTTTTTAAATCGATAAAAATCAATTGCAGATCTTTCTTTGTCTTTATAAACTTCTCCATTAAACCTCTGAATTAATGAATAATTTTTGTAGTAAATTTACTTGGCATAAAATCAAATTGGTTCTAGAATACTTTAGTATTATGACGTAAACTATACTTAATTATTCTCTAAAAATTTTTAAAATATAATTTATTAATTTATTTTTTTATAGCTAGCATAATTTTGTAGTCTTCTTTATTTTTATAAATAGGTATCAATGTACTATTACTTCATTCATACATTTTTTTAACCTTTAAAATCAAATTAAATAATTTAGTGAGCCAAAAAACTTTTTTATTTTCTTTACATTTTGAAACATCTATTGGGATATCATTCGGTCATATTTTTTTAACACTTCATCTTTCTTAAAGTTTCTCAAACTTCAATTTTACTATTACGCTGAATGTAAGAGTACTTTTTACTTTTTTTAGATGCATAGTTTAATAAGATCAATCGTATTATCACATTCTTCATTAAAAAATTTTTGAAAGTAGCTCATCTATTTATATTAGGTATTTTCTTTCTTGAACTGTACCTTTTGGTCTTCATTTTTAATATATTTTATTTAAGTGTTTAGTTTTTCTTTCTCTTATTTTGTCAATTTTGTATATATATTTTTCTTCTTGTATAGTGTTCAGCTTTTTATATAAATTTTCAAAAGTTATATTCTTTATATTTCAAACTGCTTTCTTAGAATATCATCAAACCACTTTATATTTTTCATAATTTTTTTTGTAAATCTTCTTTTCATTTCAAAGCATCTTTATTATTTGGAGCTTGTTTTTTGGATTCTTCCATGACATCTATCGCTACTTCTCGAATATAATTAGCAATTGTCAGCTATATAAGATCAATTTTGCCATCGATATTTCATTGCCGAAACTCTAGAATATTTCTTTTAAAAATATATCTATTTTTATTTTTTAGATTCTATCATGAAATTCGAAGACACTATTTTACGTTATTATTATTCTTTTTTTAAGAATTTGGTAACTGATAGAGCGCAATGGAAACAAAGGATTCATGTAGCCGACCCCACCTAGTGGGATTAAGGCTTGGTTGTTGTTGTTGTTGTATTATTCCTTTTTTAACTCTTTATTTGAAATTTAAGACTATTAATCAATATTAAGGGTCTGTTTATTTGTAAGATTAAATTTAATAAAGTTAAAATTAAACGTGAATAAAGATATTTTTTATTGAAAGTTGTGAATGATGTGAAGTAAAATTAGTTATTATGTTGGAATGTGTGATGGATGTGATATAAAGTTAGTTATTATGTTGGGATATGTGAGGGATGTGATATAAGTTAGTTATTATTTTAGTAATTTGTGTAAGATGTGAAATAAAGTTAATTTTTAATATTAAATTTTATGTATGATGTGATATACTTGGTTAAAATTAAACCAGGTTAATTTTAAAAGGGCAAACAAACGGGGCCTAAGTAGTCAAATATTCACTTGAAAAAACTTTATAATCTTTACAATCCAAATTATCTCATTTGTTAATAAGAAAATAATTAATCTATGTTCTTGAAGACTTATTCTTGTAAATGATAATATGTTCATATATTTTTTTAAATAAAGTATTAACAATTATAAAATTAGAATTAAAGAAAATTCGAAAATATCTTTACCTTTTTTATTAGTCTCCTTAAAACTATACCCACTATGAAGGCTTTTAAATTTCTCTCTAATATTTTCAACAAATTCATTTAGATTTTTTTTCGATAGATATTCTTTATTACAAAGGTATCCTTTATATTAATTTTTTCAAATACTTGAGGTACACTCATTGACAATCTTAATAATTATTCTATTGATTATAATTTTTAAAGCTATAATTCTATTTTTATTCTCTTGATTTTTACTATATAATCTTTTATACTTTTGTCCATAATGATATTAACATTAACCCTATTTTTAGTTTTTTTTTTTATTAGAGTATCAAAGTTTGAAACCTAACATATCATTTTATTTGTTTTCTTTTTTTACCTATTTTGTTTCTTAAAGACATAAAATATTAATTTTTTTATAAATTATAATAGCTACTACCTTCATTAACTTGTCTATCAGGGTGTTTATATTCTATATTTTTGTTTAATTCTAGTAATTTGTATTCTAATATCTTGGACTAGCTTATTTACTGGCATTCATTCATGATGTAGGAATTCTCGCTAATTTATCACTATATTTAGGCATTAATATACTAGATCTTGCACATTTCTCGCTATATTCAGGCAATATAGCGCATCGCTTCCAAGAAGTTTCCTTGTTTTGTGCAATTTATTATAGGATTCATGCTTTGTTTAATTTGACAAGTTTTATGCTGACTATTAACTGCTTATCGCAATCCTCTGTGTTTTCTGTCCTTGACGCAGGATCTAGCAATAGTGCTCTTTTCGAGATAGGAACTATTTCTATTAATTCTGTTAATAAGGAAATCTCCTTCCACTATTTTAGTTTATCCGTTCTAAACAAGTAATCAATCTAACCTTTCTCTTGTAAGGAAAGCTTATTAGTTATGATAATTTTTGTAACTATGAAATTATTAAGGACAACATTCATCGTCGTACTTATTAGATATCTTCTACTCATCAAGAGAGATTGAAGTTATTGATTAAGCATTGAGTGTCTCTAATCTAACCAATTTTTGCAGGAGGAGGTCTCATACAGAAGTAAATAAGGTACACATTATATTTTTAAATTTATTTGTCTTGTTTATGCTATCCTTATGCTAAGTTTAACTAGCTCTTAATTAGTGTTTACCATTTGTTATTTAAGATGGGTTTGGCTAACCTTGTTTTTTTTTTCATGTTTAATTAGTTATTTTATGGTCAGTGCATTGATTAGGAGTGCAATTTTATTTTCATTGAGATAAAAACAAATGAGCATTCATTTTTAAAATGAAAAATTTAATGAGATATGCAACACTAGTACTTGTTGGGATCTTTCTTAATTATAGCAAAATTGTCAAAAACTTGATGTTAGTATACATCCGAAGCAACATGATTTGCATGTGATCTTAGAATGACATTATAATAAATAACTTGTCTTACAATTGGATGCGGGATTGAAAATGCGAATGTTATTTAAATTTATAATCAACAAAATTAATTAGTAAATTATTTAGATTAAGTACAAAATATTTTCTAAATATAAATTTATGATAAATAAAATTTTTAAATTTTATAAATTAAATATTTTAAAATTTAATTAACTTGAATTGCGATAAATAAAGATTTATCAAATTAGATTAGGATATCGATTGTAACTCAAAAAATTAGATCCGATGTTCAGAAATTAGGACAAATATCTTATACTTAAATCTAACAGTAATTTTTACTCAAATAAATGTGCGGTCAAACGATTAAAGTCAAATTAAATAATCAAAGTTGTATAATATAATTTAAAATCAGTCGAGAATCAATAGTTAGATGGGACTTGTGATGAGCTTTAAGCGGAACTTATATGGCCCGACTGGTATGGTTGTGTAGGAGAGGGTCGAGCGAAGCAGCAAGCTCAACTAAGCAGGACGGCGGGGTCGGTCGAGCAGGTCGATGTGATTGGCTGAGGATAGTTGGTCACAAGAGAGCGGGAGCTCGCAAGCAAGAGCTACTCACATGGGCCTGCAGCACGAGCGTGGGAGCACTGCTCATGTGCAACACGCCCGCTGGGGCATGGAGCTCGTGTGTGTAGTTCTGGTGTGGGCAGGTCACTCCCGTGTGGTGCTCACCTACGCAGGTCGAGCGTATGTGGATCCCGCCTGTGCAAGTTACGTGTTCATCTCCTACATGTGTGTGAATTTGCAAGGCAGTTGCACTGGTAGTGGTGGCCGTGGACCAGCAGCACGACGCAAAGTAGTCAGTGGTCTGGCTTGCGCGAGTGTGGTGTGCAGGTTGGACTGCAGAGAGATAAATAAGAAGTGGAAATGAGTGATTTTTTTATTTTACTCGAATAATTAGATATTATAGGATCCTCACTTATGACTATCCTCACCATTCTCTATCGAAGATATCAACCTTTTGACCCAGATTTAGGCTCTGAGAAAACTTAAACATAATTTCATTTATAAAAAATAAGCCCCTATTACAATGCAAGGTACCTTTATATATAGAGATCTCAAAATATAATAATAAGAAAATAAAATTAAATGCTGAAAATATACTTTCAGATGCAATCAGCTAAATAGGAAATATTAAATAGGAAATATTAAATTGGAAAAATATGATGAATCGCTATCCTTTTTACTTTTTAGTCGACTCTAAATCTTTAATTCATACTAATCAGCTAAATCAGTATCATATCATTCCAAATTAGCCCAAATTTGAATTTGTAGTTAGGATATAGTAAATTTGGAAGTAATCAAATGTGGGATGTCATGGTGTCCCCGCCATAATTCTTTGTTCAAAACCTGTTATGTTATTTTTTTCTCTAGTGGTTCACATTAACAAACGTGCAGTATTTCATTCATGCATTTTTCATTATGTATCAGATCTTGTCGTGGTAGGGTTCTGAGATTTTACTTTATTTATCCTTTGAGTAGTTTACTCCATGTTTGGAAAGGAAAGGTGTTTTTTTTATAAAAAAAACCTATTGGAGTTTAGCTAGAATATAATTTTTGTTTTCTATTCTATAATAACTCTACCTTGTTTAGTTGAAGGGTTACTTTTGGGCAAGTGAGAGAAACTATATTAGTTTATGTGTTTGATATGAAATAAAAATATTTTAATGTTGAGAGGTGTATAAAATTGAAATAAAGTTGGTATTTATTGTTTAAATTTTTATTTAATGTGAAATAAAGTTATTAAAATTTTTGATGAATTTGAAATAATAATAAAATATTTTTTTTGAGCTTTGAACTAAGTAAAGATGAACTTTTATGTCCTACATTAACAGGATCAATGTTTCGGTGGGCCTAAACAATCTGATACATGGCATAAGGTGAATCAAATTCGTGACAAGTTTGAATATGACAGAGAGAGAAGAATGAGGGAGCGAGGTTAGTTGTCTCCAAATTTGGTTGATTATTTTCAATTTAAGTTTTTGTGGTACAACAGCTTGCTCAAATTTTATATTGGAGCTCTTCTTTTACTATTACATTTCTTTTCATGCAAATATATTTGGCTGCATGTTGTCTTTTATGTTTCTTTTCTGGTGTTCTTATTTGGTAAGGTTTTAGTTCAAGTTCTTGTTGTGTGTCTTTTGCAAGTGATAGCTTAGTATTTGTGTGATATATCAATCATGCTTATTTTGAGCTTGTTATGTCTGTTTTGGCTATTGATTGCCTATTAGAGGGGGGGAAACAGAAGGGTGATCACTTCAACTCAAGTTCAAAAAACAATCTTTGTTTATATGTTCTAATAAGATTTATGGAAATAATAAGATTTATGAAAACTTTGAAGTTTGTTTTTCTTGTTTCTAATTTTCATGATTTGCTCCGTTTTATGCTTTATAATACTCTAAATCCTCCAAGGATTTAGATAAATTTTCCTCATTAAATGTGGTAAAGTAACAAACTAAGAAGTACACTATATAATTCATTTGACAAATGAAATAAACATGTTTATTTGACAAAGTTTATGATGACTGTCGATTGCCTAATGCAACCCTTTTGCATTTTTCATCCGGAACATGGGACTCGGCAACGATGCATTAATGAAGAGGGTAAAATTATTTTGAAGTTTTCCTTAATTTGTGATCTTTTGATTGCTAATATTTTATTTAAGAAAAGAGATGAGTATATTATCACGTATAACAATGGGTCTTCAATAATACAAATTAATTATTTCTTTATTAGAAAATAAGATTGCTTGGACTGTAAAGATTGCATGATCATTTCAATTAAATGTTTGACTACTTAATATCATTTAATGGTCTTAGATTTTAAAACGAAGAGTTGAAGAAGGAATAATAAATCGAACTAATGCCTTCGAACTCGAAAGTAAAATCTAAAAAATGAGAATAAAAATATTTTCAAGAAGAGGGTTATAGAACATGGAAAGTTGAACATTAAAGAGGAAGTTGATTTTATATGATTGGAGGTTACTGACTGCATTTGCAAAATTGTAAAAACTATGTTGGGAGAATCTAAAAGAAAAGCTCCAAATAATAAAGAAGTTTGGTTGTGAAAAAAAGAAATATAAGAAAAAATTAAAGAAAAAAAATTGTTATAAAGACTGGTTTAAATATAAGAGTAAAAGGAATTTAGAAAAGTATATAATTGCGCGACAAGAATCGAAAACAATAGTCCGCAATCCAAAGAAGGTAGTGTTTGATGATATTTATAAAAATTTAAACACTAAAGAAGGAGAAATACGTATATATATAAGCTTGTTAAAGTAAGAAATAAGAAAATTAAAAATTTTAGTGGAGTAAAATATATTAAAGATGTAGATTATAAAATACTTTTTAAAGAGAAAGACATTCAACACAGATGGATGAGCTATTTTGAAAGGCTTTTTAGTGATTGTGATAATACTATTAATCTTATTAATTTTAGCATTTAAAAAGATGATAGAAATTGTTCTTATATTTGACATATAAGTAAGGCTGAAGTTGCGGAGGCTTTAAAGAAGATGAACTGTAGAAAAAAAGTTGAATATAATTGCTCTTATATTTGAAAATGTATGAGAGATGGAGTTTGTTGGCTTACTAGATTTAATATAATTTTGAAGATTAAAAGAATGCCAAATGAATGGATAAAAAGTACATTTATTTATTTATAAGAATAAAAATAATGTATAAGATTGTGCTAATTGCAAAGGAATTAAGTTAATAAGCATACTTTAAAACTTTGGGAGGTAGTAATTGAGCATAGATAACGTCGTGATACTAGGGTATCACAGAATCATTTTGGTTTTATGCCTGACAGATCTACTATGAAAGCTATTTATTTATTGAGATGTTTAATGAAAATATTTAAGAAGAGAAAAGAAGATTTGCATTTGATTTTTATTGATTTTAAACAAGCTTGTGATAAAGTCCCAAGAAAAGTGCTTTGGAGAGTTTTAAAAAAGAAAGGTATTTGCATTACTTATATTCAAGTTATTCAGAATATGCATAAAAAGGCAAACACAAAAGGGTTTGACTAAGAATTTTCTCATTTTAGTTGGATTATGTAGTCGACTCCATCTAGTGGGAATAAGGCTTGATGGTTGTTGTTATTGTTAGATTACATCAAAATTCAGCTTTACGTTCATATCTCTTTGCATTAGTTATGGAGATTTTGATTGAACATATTCAAGAGGAATTGCTTTGATATATGCTTTTTGCCTATGAAGTACGAGCACGATACGACGATACGGATACGATACGATACGGATATGACGATACGCCAAACTTAAAAAAAGTAGGATACAGATACGTCAGGATACGACTGTTATATTTATATATAATACATCATCTTCTCATATTTAAAATATAAATCTATGGTAGATTATAATAACTTATCTATTTTGTTGTTATAATTTTCAAAAATATCTTTTAATTATTTTTTTTCCAAATTAATTATATTTTTTAAACATTATTAATATCACTAAAAAAATATTATAGATAATTGAACTATAAAAAATAAAAATATCCTTCAACAACTATTGAATTTAAAAGATTTCAAATTAAAATAATATTTTAAAATTTATTTAATTATTTTCAACCTATCACATATCATCTAAGTGAGATGAGAGTTTAAATATACATCAGTAAATTAGTTTCAGTTTTAATTTAAATCCGACCTAAATTAATTAGCTCGATGCAAACGACATATAATTGAAAATAACATAGATAATAAACTCATATATATTAATCTAGTTAAAGTAGATATGTGCTCTTCTCTCTCTACGTCTTAATTAAATAAATAAACAAAATAAAAAAAACCAAAGTTCTATCATTTTCATAATATGAGCTTGATTAAAGTAAAAAAAAAGTGATCGGTGTCTAACAGAAGCAAAAATAGTATGATTGATATTGAAAAACTAGATAATACAGTTGCTTGCAAATACCAAATTCTTTTTCTATTGCCAAAACACTAGCGTGCATTAAGTATTTTGCAATCCCAATTATGTGAGTTCAGTATATCTCTCAATCTTATTATTTGAGTTTATGCATGAGTTGTGTTTTATGTATAATATTTTTTTTATTTTTTATTGTATAGGCCAGACCAAATATTTTAATATTTTTTTCTTTAATTAAAAGTATCGAAAAGTATTGGGCAAGTGTCGGATTTTTAAAAATTAAAAATAAAAATTAATACGCCATGTGGCGTATCGGATACATATCGGTGGAGTATTAGTGAGTATCGGTATCCGAACGGATACGATACGAATACGTTAGACTCCACGAAATATCGGTGCTTCATAGCTTTTTGCAGATGATATTGTCTTTGTTGATAAGACTAGAGAAGGGGATGAGGCGGAATTCAAGTTATGGAGAATTACATCAGAACCTAAGGGTCTGTTTGGCACGGGGACCAAAATCAAGACCAAAATGGTACTAATTTAAAAAACAACAATAATAATAATAAATAAGCTTTTCTAATTATTTTACATGAATTTTAATATAAAAAAAATATTATTTTATTTCACATACTCAATAATTTTCAATAAAAATATCAATTTTATTTCACATCTTAGATCAAAATACTAGAATTTAATTTTTTGGTCTAGGATGTAAAATAAAGTTAATATTTTTATTAAAAATTATGGAGTATGTGAAATAATATAATATTTTTTTATATTAGAATCTGTGTAGAATGTTTAGAAAAACTTATTTATTATTATTATTATTATTATTATTATTATTTTTTTTTTTTTTTAAACTAGTACCATTTTGATCCTGATTTTGATTCTCGCGCTAAACAGGGCTTAAAAGTTTTTATTTTAGTAGATTAAAAACTAAATATATGAAAGGTAATTTTAGTCATAAAAGAAGCACTTATAGTGAGGAGATAACAATTGATGATCAAGTTATCAAGAAGAGCGAATATTTTAAATATCTTGAATCAATCATGCAGAACAATGGTGAAATAGATGATGTTATTAGCGAGATTCAAGCAGGTTGGATAAAGTGGAGTAGTTTATTTAGCTTATTATGTGATAGAAAAATTTCACTTACACCTATAGGTATATTTATTGGAACAGTTGTTAGGCTAGCGATATTATATGATGTTGAATGCTGGTCTATAAAATAGAAACACATAAGTAAGACAAGTGTCGTAGAAATGAGAATGTTAATATCGATGAGTGGGTGCATGCGAAAAAATAAGATGGGAAATGAGTATATTCGCGAAAAAGTTGAAGATAAACTCATAGAGAGTCGGCTTAGATTGTTTGGACATATAAGTCGTATGTCAATAGATGTTTTAGTAAGAAAAGTTGGATTATTGGATTTTGCTCATGTAAAAAAAGAAAGAAAAGCCAAAAAAAACATGCCCAAAAACTATAAGGAATGATCTTTACATATTTGGGGCTAACTGAAAATTTATTATTTGATAAAGTACAATAAAAATAAATAATTCATGCAGCCGACCCTACCTAGCGGGATAACGACTTGATTTGTTGTTGGACATATGAAGTAAGCATCCTTCTTGACTCTTTGTGATTGCAGCTTGATATGTTGTATTTGGTCAATAACAGCTTTCTTTCAATGCTTTAAATCGTACAGAAATCATGAAATTATCTTTATCATTAATATTGCAAAATCGGCACAATCCTTCTTCCCATTTCTGATCTCTTGGGTTGTAAGAAAGTGATCTAGAATTGATTGGTTGAGCTTAACTGTATCTATACTTAATTGCATGACATGGAAACTTCACACGTGTTCAGGAAAAAAGAAGTTATGTATGCAAAAAAAAAGCTGTGATTAGAAAGAAGTTTATACAGTTTGGAAAAGCTTTTTGATTTTCTTTTGTGGAGCTAGGGTAGGTCACTTTTGTCGTATATTATATTGGCTAGCTGTTTCTTATTTTCTTAATTGCTGCAGCATTTGCTCCCATGAATGGAGCAGATTGTTTCAATCCACATGAAGCTGCTCCAAGAAAGCAGCCTTTAGACGCCAGGAACTTTTTCTCCCAATTCTAGATTTTCATTTCAGGTATGGCTTCCGCTAAGCAACTCATCCTAATGCTCCCACATATTCGTTCTCTGTGTCTTGAACTCTTCAGTTTGTGAAGCTCTGCTCTGGTGTTGAGTTTTTTTTGCTTATATTCTATTAATAAACTTATGTGGCCTTTCCAAGGCATGAAAATATGAACAATTATTTGTGCATCTCAAATTCTTTCTTTAATTGTGCTTTAGGGCCTTTGAGTTTGTTATTTACGATATGATCAGCCAAATGTGGTATAACATATTGTGACTCAGATGTAACGGTATTGTTCACTTCGGATTTAGGGAAGAAAGAGCTTCAAGTCACACACTTCTCTAAAACTAAAGTGGATAATACCTTTACATCTTGGTCATGAATCATCACATGTGGCCTACATATTTACAATATATCAACTTGCATTAGGGTTATTGCAATTGGGAAAAAAATACATTTGAGGCCTTTTACTGGGTTACCTCTGGTTCTTATTTAAGACTTTTATATATGCGGTTTAGGCTCAAAGTTCTTAGCAAGCCCTTATATATCACTAGTGGGGTTTTATTCTTCATGAGATTTTATTCTACCTTGGCAAGTAAACACTGTCACATCATCAATTCTTGGCAAGTAGACAGTGACACATCAGTGTTCCTCATATAGTAGCCGTTGCTACATCTCAATGATTCTGAGCAACCAGGTTGCTCCATTACCTTCTCTACTGACTGCCCCTGTTTCGTAACTGTATCAACAAGACGTGGAGGCTTTTCCTTTACCTCTAAAAGGGTTTTGACCAATAGTTACCGGAAGAAGTTATATTGACCCTTGACAAGGGAGAAGCTAGGAGCTATAAAGCAAGAAGAATGAGATTTTCTTGATTAATAGGCATTAAGGTTTATCAAGCTCACATTGGCAAGAAATTTGACTCTCAACATAACTAATAAGACTGCAATGAGTTGTTTGGTGAAGGCTTTATGCAACATGTACGCTTATACTTCAGCGTTAGACTAGATATATGTAATGCATTGGTTGTTCAATCTGAAGATAGTTGATGGATGTTCTATCTCAAATCACATCAATGACTTCAATCTCATTACAACTTAGTTCAGTCATGTGGACATTAGCTTCAATGATAAGATTTTCGGCTCTTATATTTGTCTTCTTTACTAGAGAGTTGGGTTACAATGATCACATCAGTGAGTAGTTTGTCTGATAAGAAGAAACTGGAGTTTTAGGAGGTTTGTGAATTGATTCTCAATGAGGATTTTCACAGGAGAGATTTAAGAGATTTGTCGGGCACTATCCTATACACAAAAAGGGGAAGAGGTAGAAGTTATTTGAGCACTCAAGGCAATCAATCCAATTTGAAAGGACAAAGCAAGTTGATGCCATACAATGAAAATATTTGTTAGAATTATGACGAGAAGGATCATCTGAAAAAAGATTGCAAAGATCCAAAGATGGAAAGCCAGAATCGGCATGGTAACAAGTTTATAAATGCAATCACTGAAGTGTGCGTGATGCTTTGGTTTTTAGCATGTGCAGTGCAATAAAATCTTGAATTTTGAACTCAAGTGCATCATTTCACTCTATTCTATGTAGAAAACTATTGTAGAGATAAACTATAAGAAATTTTGAAAAGGGTTTTTTGCAAATAATGAGCCTTTGGTAATTGCTAGGAAAGGTGATGTACATATCCAGACATGGAGTGGATCTTTCCAAAAGTTGCATGGTGCCAGGTATATTTTTATTGGTCATCTGGATAGCGCTAAGTACAAGTCTATATTTGGTGATAGCTCTTAGAGGGTCATTAAGGTTCTAAATTTCATCCTATGCTAGCTAGCTTCTAGAGTTTGGATGAAATCAGTTTAAGCATGGAAATTCCAGAAATTAGTCATCTATATGTAGCTTGGAATTGAGCTTAGGCATCCCCAGTTGTATTGGATTGATATCAGGCCAAGTTAATTATGACTTCCTAATCATAATCCTTCTTTTTTATGATAATTTTAGCTTAATTTTCTTTTTCCCCTTAATTTTTGCATATTCTACATATTTAGCAAAATTGTGGGATAAATAATTAAATATTGCAAATTCTAGAATATTCTTGCCATTTAGTATTCTGCTTCTGCAATTCCTGGATGTTTTTTCAATTACCTGATTATTTCTGCTAGTCTGCAATCTAGTTTTGTAATTCCTGCATTGTTCCTGCAATACTGCTAGTATATCTGCTATAATTTTTTCTTTCTTCCAATTTCTTCCCATAGTACCATTCCGGCATTTATATTGTGTTGGTATATAAGCAATTACTGTTTCAATTATTTCCCTGCAGCAGCTTCCCCATCATTTCTGCATACACACACTTAGAAAACTCTAAATTGTACCCAAGTTTTTTGAATTTTTATCATGACAACTAGTAATGGACATCCTTGCCAAGAACGATTGATAAACGAACAACGAGATCGAATTTTGATCCAATTAAGAGATCAAATGAATGAATTAGTTGTGAGGATGGTTGCTCTGGAAGCAGCCTACTCTATCCTCCTTCAATTTTTCTGAACTTAGTTGCTATTGATGCTGATAGTAAAAATGAGCTTCATCCTCAGGCTGACGTTGATCTAATTCAATTGCTTATTGGTACCACCAAGTAATGTCCTTTTGGGTCGACGCCATCGGCTGCACGATTTAGACCACCCCGAATTGCCCCACCCCAATGCCCTATACCGAACAATGTATGATTATGGATTTCCTAGGCATCACGAAGATAATAGATTGAAGCTAGTGCACAATCCTATTGGTGATTAATAGGTCACCAAACGAGTGAAGTATGATCCACCTGCCTTCGATGGTCGGATGAATCCAAAAGTTTTTATTGACTGGATTATCGATTTAGACCTCTACTTTGAGTGGGTCCCTATGATGAAGGAAAGTAAGTGAAGTTCCCCAAAATGAAGCTTTCTATCTATGTCAAAAACATATCAGATCAATATTGAAAGACAATTTCATAGATTATTGGGAACTTAAGATTAGATGAAGGAAATCCCACTTAAGATTAGATGAAGGAAATTCTAAGGCAAAAATATTTTCCCTCACATATAGTGACCAATTACTTCAGCTTACATCTATTAGACAGGGCTCTAGCTCAATCACTGATTACATGACTCACTTTGATGAGTTGATTATTCAATGCGATCTTGTTGAAGATGTGAATGCTACAGTGTCTCGTTTTCGGACCGATTTATGGTTTGAGATTAAGAGGAAGATGACTATTTAGAAATGAGGTGAATGAAAGTGAGGTTCAGCAGAATGAAGTTGTTGCAAAGCCAAAACGTATTGGAACAATGTTGAAAGACAACTTAATCAATCAGGACAACCCTTAGTGGGACCTTGGGATGAAATGAAAGAAATGTTGAGGCAAAAATATCTTATCATGTATTGAGACCAATCACTTGATGAGCTTACATTTATTAGACAGGGTTCCAGCTCAGTCACGAATTACATGACTTGCTTGATGAGTTAATTATTTAGTCCCATCTTGTTGAGGATGCGAACGTTATTGTGTTTTATTTCCACACTAGCTTACAGTTTGAGATTAGGAGGGAGATGATTATTTTTTATGTCTTCTATAAAGTAGGCCTGCCAGAGGGCCCTACAAATTTAAATACCTACAAATCCCTTTGATTCGTAGACAAGCGACCGCCTCTAGAGAACCATTCTATAAGACACACCCCCCTCGACAAACCTCAACTCAAGCCAAGAAAGAATCCACAAGCTTTGTTGATCATGATGGCAAAGTGTTTGCTAGTTCCTTGGGTTCCATGTCTGCCAATGTCACTTGTTTCACATGTGGTAATAATGTCATTATGCAAATTCTTGCCTGACAAGGAACCTTCATATTGGGGCAGCAGGTGAGGAAGGAGAATCGCAGAAGGAAATAGGAGTTGTTGTGCATGGCAAAGAGGGAATGTCTAGTGAAGCTGACAAAAGATTTGGGGAGCCGCTCGTAACAATAATGTAATGTGCGTTGATTGCACCCCGTGATCGACCTGATTGACATAGAATCGCCATCTTTCACACTTATTTCAAGTGTAACAATGAATCCTTCATTGCTATAAAAAAAATACTCTTCAAACTTATTATTAATAGCAGTAGTGGTATGAACGTCATACTGATTACTGCCATTACTTGAGTTGGTTTGAAAGCAGGACCCCACTTGCTACCTTGCAATGTTGATCGGGTGTATTGGACTTCTATTGCTATGATGCAGCATTGTAGGATACATATTACTAGGCCTATCAAAGGGTCAGATTTGGATCGGGTTGACTTCGACCTCGATGTAAGCCCATGATATCTCAGATCGGTTTAGATATCGAATCGAATTATGGTCGACCCAGATCCTCTCGGGGTGGAAACTAGATCGGGCCAGAACTTGGGTTTTTGGGTCTGATCCATTTATAGTAAATATCATCACTTGAAGTGTTTTCTACAATCAGATCTCATCGTATACAAAAGTATTATATTTTTATGAATTTGAGTTTTTTAATAGGATTATGTTATATTATATATATATAATGCGCAATATGAACTTATAAAAGTGGGCTATGAAAGCAACTACATTGTATATTGTAGCTTGCCTATACAATCTATAAGATTCTTCTTTGAATATTCATATTAGCATTCTTTTCAAGCCTCTCCATGAAGAGATTATTAGTTACACTATGCATCAGTATAAATTAGAAATTAGATAACATAAACATGTTGGCTTTTAAATAAGTCAAGTCATTAGTGATCTAAATCTGACTTGTGTATTTGTAAATAAAGCAAGCCAAAGAAAAGGATCTGTTTGGGGGTATAATCAAATCAAAACTTGAGTCAAATTGAGTCATGACCCAACCCATTGATAGGCCTACATGCTACTTTAGTTGTTTATGCAAATCTATGAAGCACGGACATCTCTAACAATCACGCCGTGCTTATGTCGGACACATGGACATGGGGAGACTAGTATCTGGCACGCCACATGGTGTGTTCTAATAAAATAATATTTAAAAAATAATAATTGACACTTCTTGAATACACGAGGACACTTTGGGACACCTTGGGGCATTTCTTAGATACTTTTTGGACACTTCCAAGATGCAAAACACTTTTGAGATGAACTTCTATACTGCCTATTGTTTTGATGGATTCAAGAGCAAAGTGAGAGAGATGATCTGAAATCTATAAGATTTGTTTTAATGTAATTCTTTAGTGGAAGTGTGTAGTAGGCAAGTTCTTTTGAAATCCACATATGTATTGTTGTTTGCAATTTTATTTGATCTATTCATTTTAGTTTTCTACTGCAGGATCTAAAAGCAAGAATTAACAAACAAAAATACAAGAAAAGTCATTGAAAAGAAGAACTATCTGCATCCGTTAAGGTAATTGTTTTTGTGGCATGTTCACTTTAAGCATTTTTTGGATGCCTTAACATGATTATATTTGAGTCAAATGTTGCTTTATATAGGCCTTATGTAGGGTTTTTCCTACAGACCTAGAAAAGAAAATTGTTTGGCAGGGAAATTGCAACTAAAGAAGAAAGTTATGGAGATGAAAATGGACGCTATCTCTTTGAAGGGGTTGGTTATTAGTGCTTTGAATGAGTTGATTAAACAATCCAACAAGAAAAAAGGATGGTGCTAATGGTGAAGCCTCTAGAGAGTTTATGGTGTTTAGTTCTATGCTGGCTGGGTTATCATTAGCCATTGAGTTCAAATAACATATGATTTTAGGATTCTTTATAACACGACTATGATTTGTGTTGTTTAATAGATTTAAAGAGCATAATATTATAAGACTACATCACCATTGGCTAGACAACTACGTCGGTAACCTCATAAAAAGAAAAACTGGTATATGGTCGGTGACAAAAATATTACGTCCACATAAAACTGACAAATATCCGCAAGTTTACGATAAGAGCCAACCTATATCATCGCCCTAATGAGAAATCATTGTGTTTGGACAATGTGATGATGGCTTTAGTTGGAAGAAGGATGAACCATCGGGTGGACGATTAAATGTGTTGGCGAAATTTATGAATAGATGATCCGACCTAGGCTACGATTGGACTATTCGTTAGGAACTAGCGGATTACCTGATTAGTACTGAGAGGAGGAATGGGTTGGAAAGATATGGGGGGAGAGAGAGGAGTACGAGGAATGGGAGGAGGAGACCTGTGCGAGTGAAAGGAGAGAGGTCGACAGCACTCCTTCGTGTGGCATCACTATCGACGATAACATTTCAACTTGCCATTTGTAGGGGGAGAGGTGAGGGTGAGAGAGGGGAAGGCGATGAAGGAGAAGATGATGCTTAAGGAGAAGAGAAAATGAGGGAGTCAGTCCCGCTTGCCCTAATATTGCAACTATAGCTACAAATTAGCGATTGTAATCGGTTGCCAAATTAGTGAGGGATATTCATTCGTTGATTGCCACTAATCCTTTCTTGGGAATTCTCGCGCCAAGAAAATAGCAAAAATTAAATTAGTTCCTTAAATTAGTCATTAATATTTCTACCTAATCAATATTGGCGACTTTACATGTGTTTGATTGTCTTTTTGTCATTAATTAGCGACCGAATTGGTCGGCCACTATACTCCTCATTGTTATTAAAATGCTTTGACATATTCTACATTGATTGCATTATTAAGATGAATCTTTAGTGATATTTTAGACATATTTTTGTATAATAGATTAAATGTGTTGTTAGGAAAGTAAAATCTTAGGGGTAAACCCACTCAATATAAAACTATACAGATTCTATTGACAAAAAAGTTTAAGCCAATGCATTTTGGCCATTTGTTGGCGGATAATTGTTTTTATGCATTTCAATAATCTTTTACTCACATGAGAATTCATTTGCAATTTTGCATTGAATTCAGTTTTCTACAGTGAGTCATTTTAACCCATTAAGTATGCAAACACACTAGTAGCTTACTCAACCACCTAAACCACAGTTGCTGTAGGAGCACAAATTACGTGAACCACTTGACCTAAGTTGAACAATTAGTTTTGTTATCACTTGTTAAAGAAGTAATATCTTGGAGGATCTAAGTTAGACACTACAATATATGAAACATTTAGCAAGAGTATTTACTATAAGTAACAAAAAGAATATAAGTCGGCATAACTTTTAATGCAAACGAGAGTAATTAACTTGAGTGATTTAACTTATATTACTTTTTTGAATTTTTTCATTACTCGTGTTAATCTTTAAGCAATTTTTGGATGGAAATGGAAAGCTGAGGAAAAATAAAAATTTTGGACATATAAATCGTAGGTCAATTGAAGCTCCAGTTAGAAAAATTGAGTTATTGGATCTTGCCCATGTACAAAGAGAAAGAGAGAGACTAAAAAAGACATGGCAAGAAACTATAAGGAGCGATCTTAGTTACTTAGACTTAAATAAGAATTTGTTAATTGATACAACGCAATGGAAACAAAGGATTCATATTGCCGACTCCGCCTAGTGGGATTAAAGCTTGGTTGTTGTTGTTGTTGGTTGCAACTGATTTAATTTTATGATATTTTTTATTTTAATTGTTTGTATTTAGTCTTTCCTTTATGATTTTAAAATCAAATCGTTCTAGTCAGTTCTACTCGTTAAACATGGTTCTCTGAACTGGATCGAACGGATCAGTAAAACCGGTTAAAGTTTATGAAAATGTGGAGTCAATCCAAATCATATTTGTTGAACTGGATCAATCCGGTTGGCTCTCCTTTAGAGTTAAGAAATTTGTTTCCTTTTTTTCAAAGCTTCTTCAATTTCCAGAACCCTTGGGAATAATTTTATTCGTGCGGGATGACTCCATATACTACTTTATTGTGAATAATTTTAGTGGATTAACTCGTATTATACCAATATTCTGTTAATGCTATCCATTTAGACCAATCTCTTAATCGGTCCCCAACAAGGCTCCTAGATATCATACTAAAAAGTACGGTTAAAAATCTTGATTTGTTCATCAGATTGGGAGTGGTGAGAAGTGAAACTTAAAGTTAGTTTCTTGTAGCTTGAATAACTCCTTCCAAAAATTGCTTGTAAAGGTTGGATCATGATCACCTACTATTGAAATAGGTGTACCATGTAACTTGAATATATTATCCATAAATGCATTAGCTAGTTTTTGTTGTAGTGTATGGGTGAGATAATGTGACGCCTGTGGCCGAAGAGGGCAGGGAGTGATCGCGGGGTGATGTCCTAAGAGAAAAGAATCACTGAGGTAAAGTGCGGCTCTTGGCAGGCTTCTAGGCTGAATAATAAGTGGTGAGAGGGGCACAGAAATGAATCATTTTACATCAGAAAGAGAGGAAAATTTTGAGCTGTATAAGTAGGTAATATGATCTAAAATAGTAGAGGCACTTTTTTGGAGCAAAATCGTGAAGCTAATGATGAAAATTTTCGTAGTTAAGCGTATTTGGGCTGGAGTAGCACTGAGATGGGTGCCCTTCTGAGAATGTCCTAATAAATCCAACATGTCTGGCAATAGTGCTTTCACGAAGTTGCTTCAAAATTTTAGAACAAAGAGATGAATCCTTCCCAATACATGACCTTCCTTTATAGAAAGGAAGCCCTATTATGATCTGTGTATGTTGAGAGATCATGTTGATCTGCATGAGGGAATTTTCTTTTCTAATTTCATATGAAGCATGAACATGATACAGAGAAATGACACTGCGACATGGTAATTTTTTAAAATATAAGACACGGATACGGTATGACACGTCAAATATAATAATAATAATAATAATAATAATAATAATAATAATAATAAAATTAATAATTTATACTAAAAATATATATAAAACATAGAATAAACTTAGATTTTAAAGTATAAACAACTTGTGAGTAACACTGAAACCTCATAGGATTAAGATGAGAACTTGGGAACAAATGTCGGTATTGAAACGATTTGGGATATAAATTTAGGATTTATTTTATAAAATGAGTTAGAATAAGAAAAATACAATTTTATTTGCCAAGACAATTGCAATGAGAACGATAATAAGAGGAAGTAAGAGCTCTCGGTATTGAGGAGGAGAAAAGGACAAAAGTGAAGCTAAAGTTTCAAATTTTTTGTGATTTATTTATTTTTGTGAGGCTCGAGGGCAGTAAAAAAAGGAAGAAATTTGATTTAGTTTATTTAGTTTAAAATTTTGATTTATATTAGGTAAAATTTTAATAATAAAAATTTTAAAAATTAATAAAAAAAATAAATAGGAGGTAGATGTATTCATAAGTTTTATTAAAAAATGTAATATTAATAAATAAATTTAACATTAATATTAAATATATTTTATTCTATCGTATATGCGTTCTAATAGTGTTCTATGCTTTAAAAGTGTCTTGTATCTCAAAAGTGTCCTAGAAATATCTCAGAAGTGTTCTCACATGTCCAAAAAGTATCCTTTAATTTTTTTTAATATTATTTTATTCGGATACTCCAAACACGGTGTTCCCGAGTGTCTCTCAACGTATCCCTACATGCATGTATGTCGGACACGGACACGTGTTTTTTTTAAGTGTTCATGCTTTATATAAATTTCATCTTGCCATGCGGGAATAAGTATGATGTAGCCATAACATTTCAAAATTCTTTCTGCTATGATAATGCATCTACAATCTTATAGATAAAATTGGAATGCCAATGGAGCATTTGCGAGTCCGAATGACATAACAAGAAACTCGAAATGAGAATTATGCATTTAAAAAGCCGTGCTTGGAGTGTCATCTGGATGCAACCGAATTTGGTGATAATCTAGACCCAACATAGAGGAAAAAAATGCATTTTGTAATTCATGTAGAGGCTCATCAGTGATAGGAATTGAAAATTTGTCTTTGGCTATACATTATTTAAGGCTCAATAATCAACACATATATAAGTCTGTAACTTCAGTCATGTTTTATAATTCCTTAGGGTTGTTAATGTGCCGATCTGATCTCGGCTCAAGATTGAATTGAAAGCTTTCGATTTCGATTCGATCTAGAGAATGAATGAGGAGAGTTCGATCCAATCTCGATTCGAGGTGGGTCTGGCTCATTTGTTATCGATTCAAGCTTTCGATTAATTTTTGCTTTTTTATCTAAATATTATGTATAAATATATTTGTTCATCCAATCAGCTTAAATTGTGGCTGTTCGCTTTGATCTATTGTTTAAAGATAAAAATAATAATAATTTACAATAAATATGATTTAAATGATTATAGAGAAAATTCTAATGAAAGTCTAATGAATCCTTCCAGTAGACTACTGAAAAAACTACATACTAGATCTAGTTACATATATAAATATATATATATATATATATGTAATATTTTTTGTTTTTTTAATCGATCTGATTTCGAGTCATCTTATCCGATCTTATGCCGGCTTAAGATTGGATTGATAAAATTTTCAAACAAAAAAATGGCTCGTTAGTCGGCTTATTTAGATCGAATCAAGCTCGATTTAATTCAAAATTTGATTTAATTTTTTAGTGATCTTCAATTTTTGAGCAAAATTAACAACCTTAATTTCTGGAGAAATCATTTCCCGTACTATCTTTTCAAACTCTGTGGAAGAAACCATTCCCAAACACTTTTTCCCAATAGAGTGAGGGAAGGTGAATTGGTAAGCCTGTTCCCTACCCTTGCATTTGGGACTAGGGGAGCTCTTACCTAGAAAACACTTGCACCGCGCACTTGCACATATTTTAGAAGATATTTTTGATGTGTCCGCCCCGAGTTAAACATGCATGATATCACGATTACCATGGCTAAAAAGTCTTGTTCGAAAAACTTGCCATGTGTGTTTGCGCCTTCATTCACGAAAAATACGAGATGATGTTGCTTTAGATTCAGGGAAGATCTATCTCAGGCAAAAGCCAAGAGTTTCTCATAGAAGTTGTTTTATGGATAAAATTTCATAAGGTCATTGTCACTGGGGGTGGGGGTAGCAAAATGAGATGCTGGATTGGGTTCAACCCAAACTCCAATTCAACCAAACCTGAATGACTCAACTCAAACTAAACTTGGTTAATCAATGGGTCAATCAAATTCGATCCAATTAATAAATAAATTAGGTCAACTTGCCAACTCAATCAATTCATAGTACAAATATTTATAAAATGGGTAACGCTAACCTCACCCAACCCTACTATGTTCAATTTGAACTGAACTTGTTTAATAAATATGTCAAAATTTATTAAGAATAGCGAGCAATTCAGTTGGTGGATTAGGTTTCAGTCAAGTGAGCTCGTTTTTTACCCACCATTTAATTTTATCCCAAACTTGATTCATTAATTAAACGGGTCAAGTATCAAGACTAGTACCAAATCTATTTAATAAATAAGTTATCAATTTATGCTGCTAGCCCATTTATTATAATTTTTTAGGTACTCATTTTTTATAAATTCAATAATTTTTACTTTGAATCATAAAGTTTAATTAAAAATATTAAAAATATAATAAAATTATGTAACGTATATTTAATAATTAATTTTATAATTAATACTAAAAAAATATAATATTTTTGATGATCAAGCTATTAAAGGGTAGTAATCTGATCAACTTGTCAGCTTATACTTAGGTCCTTTTAAATAGGACAAGTTTGGGCCAAGCCATTTATGACTCGTATCTGTATAAGCTCGATTCATACCTGATTAAATAGGTCGGATTCATGAGTTAGATCAAAAATTGTCACCGATGGTTCTTCTGCGATCACTAATCAAAATTTGTGGCCCTAATTTGTATAGCATTTTTCACCTCCATTTATCTGTTAGTTTGAGTGTGTCAAACCAAGCTGAAATGAAGCTGAATGCCATAATAGTTACGTAAATTGCGGATCCTGGTGTTAGCAAAGGGATTGTCATTATCAGTAATAATGATTATGGGTACGTCATATCTGCATAAAATGTATGCCCAGAGGAAGCCCTCAACTCTCAACAGATTTGATCTACTTTGTGAAATAGTTGACAACCAGCAGCCATTTGAGACTTCGAGTGGCCATAGGCATGAAACCCATAAAGTCGATTCTCCAAATGGTGAAAGGCTAGAAGGGCTTAATGGGTTGCAAAAATCCACTGGGCTGATTCTGCAGATCAACGTAGAATTAGCATTGCGAGCACCTGTGAAGATATTCTGTGGCATCTTTGTGAATATTGGGCTAAAAGTACCTCTGCTTGGCTGCATGAGGATCCTGAAAGTATGGCTCCGCCCGCAGGCATGAGTTCCACACTCGCCTATATGGATCTGCCTCATGACTTCCATGACTTCGATGACTTCCTTATAGATGCATTTGGTTAACGGCTGAGCATAGGAACACTTGTAAAGTTGCTCGTTTGGGAAGGCATGCCTGATGCATTTAGGTCCTGTTTGGCGCGCGGACTAAAATCAGGATCAAAATGGTACTAGTTTAAAAAACAACAATGATAATAAGAAATGAATTTTTTTAATCATTCAACACAAATTTTAATATAAAAAAATATTATTTTACTTCATATACTTAATAATTTTTAATAAAAATATTAATTTTATTTCACATTCTAGATCAAAATACTCGATTCGAATATTTTGGTTTAGAATGTGAAATAAAGTTGATATTTTTATTGAAAATTATTGAGTATGTGAAGTAAAATAATATTTTTTTGTATTAAAATTTGTGTAAAATGATAAAAAAAAATTATTTATAATTATTATTTTTTTAAATTAGTATCATTTTGGTCTTAATTTTGATTCTTGCATCAAACAGGGTCTTAAATTTAAATTCCTCGCTTCTCTGTGGTCTGGAGGTTGAATTCTATCTCGTAGGCATTGCGAGGATCTCATCCATCCAACACGAGGCAGTTTCTGTGGACATGATTTCTTTGGGCAATTCATGGCTAGGCCTCTCCAAAATTTGTTCATTGAACTCAGATGCTCTCGACTTAAACAAGTAATCCCACTATGCAGTTATGTGCCACCGCGATCGATGGTGAAGGATCTAAAGAGTGCGACTGGTGATTTAACCCTAGTTAAATACTTCATCAAGACCTCATTCTTAGTTTCGAAAGAACCAATCACCCAAAAGTATGGTATTTTGTATTCAAAATGCTCTTTCAAGCGAGCACTGAAAATCAACTAATGGCAGGAAATATTGGAACACTTTAGGCATCTGACATCTGCTAGGAACTTTATATATTTGGGGAGGTCCGGTCATGGCAAGATGTGGTGGGTACTAAGTAGTACAAATGATGTGAGATAGGGCGGGTACAAGTTACGGGAAAAGTAGAGCGGGCAGGTACGAGTTATGGTAAAAGTGGGCAGAACGGTATAGGGCAGGGCTAAACTGAGTATGAAGCAGGTATGACTTACCCGTTTGTTTGCCGTTAAAAATTAATCTAGTTTGATTTTAACTAAGCATATCGCATCACGCATAAAATTTAATATTAAAAATTAATTTTATTTCACATCTTACATATATTATTAAAATAATAATTAATTTTATACTACATTCCTCACATATTCCAACATAATAATTAATTTTATTTTACATCATTCATAATTTTTAATAAAAAATATTTCTATCCAAATTTAATTTTAACCTCCTTAAATTTAATTTTGCAAATAAACAGACCCTATGAATTTAACTTGACTCATACCCAGTGTATTACCATACCTATAAAACGATGACGATCAACTTAAAAAATCATTAAAAAAAAGATTCGATTGAAATACTTAAGTTCACACTGGGGATCCAATTGAAAATGGTTTTGTTGCTTAGGGATTTGAATGAGTGATTTTGAAGCTATAGACCTACATCATATTATTCTCTCCTCAACTTAAGCAGCCTGATTGATTTTACCTTATAAAAAATAAAGACACATTTATATACATATCTCTTAATTTATTTTAAATTACATATTAAATTCTCTTTTTTTTATTTTATAATTTCACCCTTTAAATTTTCTAATAATGAAAACTAGTAAAATACGTATATTTATAAATATATTTATAATATTTTGTATATACATATTATTAATAATAAGCATCCAAATAATTATAATCAGCAAAAAGAATTTTTTAAAAATCTTGAGAGGCTTAAATATGTTATTTTTTGATGATTTAGAGGTTAAAATTGTAAAAGTAAAAAATAAGGGATTTAATATGTAATTCAAGATGAATTAAGAGGTATGTACGTAAATGCCTTTAAAATAAAAGATTTTTACTTATTTACAAAAAAAACTCTTATTTACATATTTATATCCTAATTTTAAATATTATATTGTCAACATCTATTTTGATTTTACAATCATCATACTCAAGCTCAAAAATTAGTTTTAATCTATTAACTTTATTGAATATTCTATTAAATATCATTATATTAGAACCTTTGTCACCCGTTTAGGATTTGTTTTAAAAAATCCCTTTAGGGTTTACTAACCTAGACTAGCGACTTGAACGACAGACAAACGATTCTCTTTAGCATTTCGCCATTGTGCGTGTTGTGAGGAGTAATCTGTAATTTTGTGGTCACAATTGAGATTGTCGTAAACTTTTCAACGACCTCTAGCTCTTCAATTGAGCTTTTTAATCATTTTCTGAGTTCATTAGCTCATGTGGAGAGTAACTTGAGGTTACATTACTCTATGATTTACAGAAATGAGATATAATAGAAATAGATGAGTGTGTGAAGTTTGTAAAATTTAATTCTATAAATGTGTAATATCACATGTTAAAAATCCCTAAGATAGAAGCTAATTTGATTTAAATTCTTTATAAATTATAAATTATAATTGCTTTCATTTAAATTTTCAAATAAGATATCAAACTTGACTAACAGATGCAAATAAAAAAAGGTTTACTTCTTGCCATTGTTCTATCCGAGTTCACATTAAAAGCAGCTGAGTCCCAAACACCGCGACAGCAAACTCTGCTCCTGTAACAAAAACAGAACAGAATACCATGAGAAAATTCTTCTGTTGAGAGGGAAGCCCACAAAGCAAGATTTAAACTTCCGCTGAAATTACTGTGTTTCGCTAATTTCGGATTAGTTTCAGTTGAAATCGATCTGAAAAGGCTACCGCGTTTTGATTTCGACTGAGTTTCGACCGAAATGGCCGAAATTATCGAAGCTCGATCGAAATAGCTGAAACTCATTTTTTAAAATCTTCCTTTTTTGAATTGCCTCTCGCAAACGAACCTAAGACCTTCTGGTATACAAAGAAACGCATTCATTGCTAGAGTAAGAGAAGAACATTTTGTAGAATTTTCACTCAATTTTAACTCGCGAGTGTAATAGAATATCTTCAAATTACATACATGTTTATGTTTTACTTAATTATTTTTTTTTTCTTTTCTTGCTTATTGAAGTATGCAATACGTCAAATCTCTCTCCGCGAGACCTTAATCATTTATTTACAGCAACAACAACCAAGCCTTAATCCCACTAGGTGGGGTCGGCTACATGAATCCTTTGTTTTTATTGCGCTCTATCAGTTACTAAATTCTTATCTAAGTTTAAGTAACTAAGATCACTTCTTATAGTTTCTTGTCATGTCTTCTTTGGTTTCCCTCTTCCTCTTTGTATATGGGCAAAATTCAATAACTCAATTTTTCTAACTGGACCTTTAATCGGCCTACGATTTAGATATCCAAACCATCTAAGCCGACTTTCTTTAAGTTTATCCTCAATTGGTGCAACATCAATTTTCTTTCGGATATACTCATTTCTCATTCTATCCTTTCGTGTATATTCACACATCCACCTTAACATCCTCATTTCTACAACATTTATTTATTTGTATGTTTCCTCTTTGCAGGCCAGCATTCAGCACCATATATCATCGCTGATCTTACTACAGTTTTATAAAATTTACCCTTGATTCTGGATGGGATTTTTCTATCGCACAACACACCAGAAGCATTTCTCCATTTTACCCATCCTGCTTGAATCCTGCTAATAACGTCATTATCTATTTCGCCATCATTTTGTATAATTGATCCAAGGTATCTAAAACGTTCACTTTTCTTGACAATTTGATCACTAATTGTCACATCTTTAATATAAGTATTTCTTTCTTGACACCTTAATCATTTATTTGTTAATAAAAAATCTTTTTTTATAGAATTTTTTTTTTTGCTATCGAATAGCACCATAAATCAACCTCACGTTCAATAAACAAATCACTATTTAAGGAGTAATCTAATCTCAATTAACTTGAAATTTTTGTGAAATTTGGGAATTGGAGAGAGAGAGAGAGAGAGAGAGAGAGAGAGAGAGAGAGAGAGAGAGACCCTTTTGGGCTTTTGAAAAAGCAGCTCCGGGGGTATCTTGTACAGATCCTCATCCAGCGCATTGGGAGCTCTACAGATCCTCCCCTGCTTCCTCTGTTCCTCCGACGAATAAATCTTCTCACCACCGATTCCATTCCCTTGCCTCACCTGAAACCAATCAGCCAAAACCCAATGCAAGATAAGAGAAATCAAAAATCTAACAGAGAAGACCACCGGAGATCTGAAAAAGCAGACCTTCCGGCAACAACGGTGGCGGCACGGGAAAGCAGAGTTGACCGGCACGGCTACCGGAACCTTGAACAGATCCTCCTCGCTGGACACCCTTGCTTCCATTGCGAATCCGAAATAATCGTCGACGGGAATCTCATCGCAGTAGTTCCAGTTCCCAAACGCCGGGATTCGCCAGCTCGTCTTTCTTCTGCTGAGAAGCTCTCTTGCCGCCATTACTCTGCCACGAGCGACAAAAGGATGCTGAGAAGGTCCTTCTTATATGAGGAAAGAGAAGGCCCAGAAGAGAATTGCAGCATAGTAGCACTGGTGGTTTGATAGATGTGAGAGAGAGAGAGAGAGGTGGGGAATGGGGGGGGGGGGGACGACTGGTGAAAGGGCAGGGCACGCCCGTGATGGAGGCGGCCTACTCTATTCATGGCGACGGAGAAGCCCATGCCTCTCTCTCCCATTCTCCACCCGGCGCTTGTCCCCATGACACCTGCTTTGGGCCTCCTCCATGTCGCATCGTTCTCGTTATCATTTTAGAAGTCGTTAATTCAAAATTGTATTTTTTTTTATGAAAACAACATTGTATTTCAACTTCATGCATATGGGCGGCAAATTGGGTCGGCGGACCGGATTTGAGTCGAATCTGAATCTGACCCGATTCAGCTCGAATAGCCTCAACTCAAATCCGATTAATAAATGAGTCGCGTTGACGGGTCGACTCGATTCGTTTATGGTGTATTTTTTAATAAATGTCTAATCCAAATCCTACCCAACCCGATTATGCCTAATCCGAACCCGATTTATTTAATAAATGGGTCAAAATTTATGACCCATATCTAAAATTTATGGGTCGAGTTTGGGTTGGATTTACGAATCAGATCATATATTGCCACCCCTAGTTATGCAAGATTAAAACAAAATTAATTATGATACATATAGAGACATTAAATATATAATAAAAAAAATTAAAAAATCATTTATATATCAATTTTTTTATAAAATTTATTTCTGAGAAAATTCTTTGCTTTGTTAATTTTTTGGGACATTTACGTACATACCATATCATTAGCTTTATTTATGCATTATTCATTCATTCTTAGTTAATTATGCTATGCATATTTAAAATATTATAAAGCTTATATATACATACTTGAGTTAAAACTTAGGCAAAATCTATTTAAAAAAAAAATATTTCGTTAGTAAATCATTGAAATTATATTTTTACCTTTAATAGTATTTTTTTTCTTCAATGCCATACTAAAGTGCTGATTTGTCCTAAAATAAATTTACATCGCAGATGTCTTCTTTCCTTTCCACCACCTAAATATCAAGGTTTTAGGATTTTCACTCAAAATATATTTAAATTTTTTTAAAATAATATGATAAACGACTTAAATTTTTTATAACCTAACTATAATTAGATTATTAAAAAATTATAATTATTCAATATAATAAAAATAAATTAAAATATGTGTATGTAAGATTTATAGTATTTTTAATATGCATAGCGTAATTAACTAAAAATAGATAGGTAATGCATAAATAAAGTTAAATGGTGTGGAATGTAGGTAAATATTTTTAATTTTTTTTAGTTATTTAAAATTTTGCAAGTAACTTTATTTTTCAAATCAAAATATATCATGTAACAAGTTTCTATTTATATTCATTTGAAATTAATTATCCTTCTCTTATTTTCACTGCATTTTTTCGTAAGCATTTTTACTACATTTTTTTGGTGAACTTTTTTTACTGCATTTACAGATGTGAAATATTCATTACTTTTGAATATCACGCATGAAATCACGTGCCTCTTTACCACTTATAATTGAGGAGCTCAAAACAATTTTAACCAGTGAAAGAATCCCTTACTTTTTTAATTATATTTATATCACAAATACATATTTTATAATCATTATTATTTTTATATATTGTAGATGTTATGATTTTCATTTTTTTTTATATCTTCACGTTTAAAATACATGTGAAAAATAGCAGTGCGCCTCCAATCAGAGTCGACTTTAGGTATGGCAATAATGCACCTCATCACTGCTAACTAAGAAGGCCCTATATCTTCCTCAATTACACTAGCGACCTCTTCCATAGGATCAATGTCATCTTCTTCGACGCTATCTTCCGTCATCAGCTTCAGTTCTATGGCTGAGAAAAAGTATTCGTTGTGGGCATTGATTCATATAATGTCCAGTCTTTCCACAAACAAAATATGTAATACCATTGGGCTTCGAGGCAGAAGTGCTCCCAGCCATTGGTTTCTTACCTTTATCAGTAGTAGTAGCAGTACTACCATTCTTGAACCCAAATGAAGTCTGATCGAATTTTTTGGTGAATTTTTCGATGTTAGCTCCACTCTTTCTCGCTGTTGTGGCTTTCATATACTGTTCTATGTCAACAGCACACTGAAAAGTCTTCTATAGAGTGTAGAGTTGTCGAGTCAACATCTCTCTCTTAATATCAACTCGCAATCCAGCTCTAAATTGGGCAATGGTATATCGTTCATCTTTCTGGAGGTCACATCGAACCAACAAGTCATCGAACTGGCTCATGTAATCAGTGACACTCAAAGGACCTTGCTTCAAATGAGCTAACTCATCCATGAGCCTATCTTGAAAGGAGTATGGAAAGTACTTAGCCTTAAAATATACATTTTATATAAATTTATATTTATTTCTTGAATGCTACGTATATCTACCTTAATTTTTAAACTAATAAGTTGTAATGTTGATATATATTTAGTTATCTTTATTCTTTATTTTAGACTTTTGAGTTAATGATATTCGACTCGCCTATTTATTGGGCTACAGTTGAGCTTTATGTTTTTAGTCTTAATAAGTGATATTTAATCTAATAAATAATTTGAGTGAGATTAAATTATTTATATGGGTGACTCTAAGGGGTATGTGAGATTAATAACTTTTTCTCATTCTAATTTATGTAAGTGAAATTTAAGATTTATTATGCTCGCCAAGTGATTGAGTTGTCCGTTATGTGTAATAACATTTATTGAATAGAGAAAGATCAATATAAATGCATTTTTATAGGAGGACAGAATATTAAGAAATTATACGATTAATTATCTAATATTAATAGTCAAAAACTTTTGAGTTTATATACGAGTGACACTCATCTATGCATTAGGCCATAGTAGAAATGGCAACGGATTCGATTTGGGTCGAATTTATAAATACTTATACTCGCTCTGCTATATATTATTTATTACTCATATTTGTCCCATATCTGCTTTTGCTCAGCCCCACTTTGCCCCATTTCTTTTCTGTGGGGCGAGTTTGGGTTGGTCAGGTTACCCGACCCGACCCACCCATGTTTTGTGATTTAACCGTGAGTTTATCCATATAAGGCAACAACGCTATTTAATATAAAAAAATAATATCATATACGTAAGTTAAAATATTACAAAATTTTACATATTAATTTCATGAATAATTAAATTAAAATAAAATTTTAATTGTATAATAAATTTAAAATTTATATACAAAATCTAAATATTTTTTAATTCTGAACATCTACAAGTAATTTTTCTCATCATTAAAAAAATTAAATATTTTTTTAAATAATTATAAAATTTAAAAATAATTATTACAATTCATAAATACTTAAAAAAAGCAAATTAAGATTACTATAAAAAGTAAAATAAATTAATTTTCATGGAATGCATCATTTGGATATCAGATGTTTAAAATTTTTGAGTTACATCGAGTCTGGTACGGGACGGGACAGGATGTAGGTCGCAGTTGAAATTTGAGTACTCATACGATCATATAAATTACCACTACTAGACCACAGTAGCCTCCACAAAGCTCTGCTTGTTTTTTCGACCAAGATTTTTTTTTTTTTTTTGTGATAAAATTCGACCAAGAATTAGCTGGATTATATTGAGATGATTGAATTTTAGTTATAAAAAAAAAAATCAAAAAAGAAATTCAAATAATTTCGGATAATTTATTACTTTCCAAAATTACTGGTGGGCCCTCAGCGAGAAAGCAGCAGAAATGATTTACGGCGATTATGGTCTACCACCTTTACAGCCTTACTTCAATCTATAGCAAAGTCCAAATTATCGTGTCCTTAATTATTGTTGGTTCTGTAAAGAAATATAATTTCTCTAGCATAAAAATTTAAAAAAAAAACATTTTTGATATTGTTATATTTATTTATTTTTAAATCAAGGCTCACATAAAATCAGCCCTAAATTGAAATTTAAACCAACTTGCATTAATTTAAAATTTATGGGGCGTTTGATTCAATGTTATCTTAATGTTATATTATATTATCTAGTGGAAATAATTATTTGACTTAATGACATCTATAAATAATCTTTAATTATATTATAAAAGTATTAGTTAAAAGATAATATCTAGATGTCATGACATCTAAATTACATAACATAACACCAAAATAATAACAAACCAAATACTCCTTTAGTCTGAATGAACTTCTACACGTGAGAATAGGGCTGTTAACGATTCAATTTCGAGCCGATTCATCACGGCTCAAGATTGAATTGAAAGTTTTCGATTCGGTCTCGATTCGATCCAGAGAATAAATAAGGAGAGTTCGACCCGATCTCGATTCGAGCTGAGTTTGGCTCATTTGTTATCGATTCAAGCTCGATCCGACTTTCGATTAATTTTCGATCTTTTATCCAAATGTTATGTATAAATATATTTGTTCATCCAATCAGCTTAAATTATGGCTATTCGCTTTGATCTATTATTTAAAGATAAAAAAAAATAATTTACAATAAGTATGATTTAAATGATTATAGTGAAAATTATAATGAAAGTCTAATGAAATTTTTCAGTAGACTACTGAAAAAATTATATGCTAAATCTTGTTACATATATAAATATATTTATATATATGTAATATTTTTTAATTTTTTTAATCGATTCAATTTTGAGTCATCTCGATCCGATTTTATGCCGGCTCAAAATTAGATTGATAAAATTTTCGAGTAAAAAAAATAGCTCGCTAGTCAGCTTATTTAGATTGAATTAAGCTCAATTCGATTTAATTTTTGAGCAATCTTCGAGCAAAATTAACCGCCTTAAATATTTAATTCAAAATGTTTGCATTAGGAGTTTCAAATTATTAAAATACTGTTAGCAAAGAGGTGGTTACCGAATTTTGTAGAAAATTAAATTAATCATGGTTATGTAATTATTAGTCTAATCATATTTCAAGTGAAAGACCTGAATTCAATTCGTTTCATCATTTTTTTGTTAGATATAAATAACAAATTAGACACAAATCAAATGGTACAACTATATTTGACTATCCCTTTTTTTATTGTATATTTTATTATTCTTATTGTTCAAGTGAAAACTATAATAAGTATATTAACTCGTTTGGTTGGAGTCATTTTTTTTATCCAACACAAATTTTAATTATAAAAATTAACTTTATTTCACATTTAATGCAAATACGAATATTAAAATTTAAAATATTTTATATTTTACATAATTTTTAATATTAAAATAAATTTCTCTCTTATTAAATTTTAAAAATAAAATATTTTTTTCTCTTATCTAAAAATAGCTCGAACCAAATGAGGTTTGAGGATTATTTTTCTGAAAAAAAATAAATAGAATTTCATATAGTGGTGAAATTATACTCTAGTGAATATAATATTTTTTTATATAAATATATTATCAAATTAAATAATTAAGTTCTTTTAAATAGTACTACATAACACTACAAAACCACTGAACTAAACACTTTCTAAATTATTTGAGTACATAATTTTAATATTGATTATATATTTTGTATATATAGTATAGCCCACATACTTTATATATGTGTTTATAATTTATAAAATTTTCATCTAATGAACAAATGATTTAGACAATAAAATGATATAAATAGAGATATTTTGAAATTAATTGCAATTAGAGAGTCTTAATTATAATTTTAAATTTTGGTGAAACTGATAAATTTTGTTAGCTTTAGTTAAAATTAATTTGAAACTCACTAGTTTTATATTAATCATAATACTTAAGTTCGTGTCACACATTATATTAAATAATTCAAATTAAAAGGATTAAAATTATAATAAAATGAAATAGATACTTTTATATTAATCATAATACTTAAGTTGGTCTTAATTTTATTAAGAAATAGAAACTTTTGAAAATTTAACCAATAGTAGGTCATTATCAGGGAGATAACGGCTAATCTGGTAATTCCACTCAACCTCGTTGTTCAAAAAAATTAGTATTTTTCTTTCAAAAAAAAAAAAAATAGTTTTCTCTGCTGGAGTATGATGGTGCACTGCGTCTCTGCCCCGCCCAGAAGCCTCTCCCCCAGTCCTCTCTCTCTCTCACTCTCTCTCTCGCGCTCTGCATCTACGTCTCCCTCTCTCTCTCTTCCTTTCTTTCCCTCTCTGCTTCTTTCTTTCTTCCTCAGCCATCCGACGAGAAATGGGGCGGAGATGGAGACGCTTTCCGCTTGGCCATCTCTGCATTACTCTCGATCTACTCATTCTGGTCGCCGGCGTTGTGCAGTCGGCAAGAAACTCTACCACCGCTAGCTACACAAATCCGCCACCGAGACCGTCGACGGAGTCTCCGACACCATCCACGCCTGCAAAGCTCGGCGGCGGCGGCGGCGGCGGCGGCACACTGCGGTCGACTCTGGACCCGAAACAGCTGACAGCTCTCCAATCCATGGGTCTATCAGTCGGACGCGACCCCTGCGGCAACCCCTCTCCTCACGACAACGCCACCGCCTGCGACTCCGCCGTCCCTTTCCGCCACCTCGTCTCCCTCCGCCTGGCGAACTGCTCGGCGGACCTCGATCTCTCACCCACCGCCCTCCGCTCTCTCGCCACCCTCACCTCCCTCTCCTTCTTCCGCTGCCCCATTCCTCCGTTGAAGAGCCTTCCCAACCCCCTCTCCGCCTCCCTCCGCTCCTTCTCCTGCGTCTCCTCCCTCCGCCGCCTCTCTGGGGTTCTCCTCTCGCACCTCCGCAACCTCACCTACCTCGCCGTCGTCGATGTGCCAGTCTCCGCCAGCGGCCCCTTCGTCATCTTCTCCCAGATGCGGCGCCTCCGCTCCGCCACCATCTCCAATGCCAACCTCTCCGGACAGCTCCCCCGCCATTGGCACTCCCTCCCCCTTCTCCACCTAGACCTCTCCGGTAACAGCCTCAAGGGGCCCGTCCCGGGCTCCATCAGCGTTCTCGAATCCCTGGAATCTCTCAATCTCAGCTCCAACGCCCTCTCAGGCGCCCTCCCGTACGCCATCGGCGACCTCATCTTCCTCAGAAACGCCTCGTTTTCGCGGAACTCTCTCTCAGGACCCATCCCAGAGACGATGGCAGCCATGCCGGAGCTCGCGCACCTCGATCTGAGCTTCAACCAGTTCAACGGCAGCGTCCCTCGGTTCCTGTCCGAGATGAAATCGCTGAAGCACCTGAATCTGGAAAGCAACAACTTCCAGGGGGTGATCCCCTTCAACGTCTCCTTCATCAAGCGGCTTGAGGTGTTTAAGGTCGGCGGGAACAGCAACCTCTGCTACAACCACTCCGAGCTATCTGCGAAGCTCAAGCTGGGGATCGCTCCTTGCGATAAGTATGGGCTGCCGGTGTTGCCACCACCGGATCGATCCAACAAGGACGATTCTTACTCAGACTACAGTGATGACGGCGACGACGTCGGCGGGAGCGGGGAGAAGAAGGGTAGAGGCCGCCATGAGCCAAACAAGCTCGTTCTGGGTGTTGCCATCGGGTTATCCTGCTTGGTGTTCCTGGTTGTCTTCCTAGTTTGCCTCTCCAAGGTATGTGGATGAAGATCCAATCCTTATATAGAGTGTTCTCTTTTGTTCTTCCGTCTTATTTGTCAATTCTTGGCCACCCTGTTTTGCAGTAGATGAGATAGTTCATCTTTTTGGGGGCATTGTGTCTACTGTTATTTCATTGTGGATAACTTCAATGGTGGTTCATTGGTTTTCTTTCATGTCCTGTGGCCTTGCACTTCACTGATAACAGTAGGGCAGGAATGATGTTTAAATTGATTATGAGTTAAACCTGATTAGAGCTGGTTACTTATGAAACATACCTTTAATTTAATTTTAAGTTGGTTCAAGTACAAATGTACAATTACCTTTTTTTTTTTAGGGCAACACTAGAAAACTAGGCACAAGAACTTGAAGTACTTTGTTCTACAATCAACACAGAATGCTTGAATGATTGGTAGTGAAGTACCACGAAAGTTCTGTGGAAGAAAAAAAACGTAGTGGAGATATCAAGATTATATGATTGTTTGGGAAAGAAAAAACTAAACTAAGAATTATCGTAGGATCATGAAAAGAACCAGGGGTTTTCACTAATAATAAAAATTACAAGTATTGTAGAGAGAGATAGGGAAAAGGAGGAGGAGGGACTTCTCTGTTACGCAAAGAAGGGAGGTTAGGAGCTGTGTAGGCTGTTCACGTTCATAGGGATAGGCTAAGTCACGAAGCCTAGCCAAAGCCTTGTGAGTCGAAGAGTTGGCGAGCCACCCTTAATTGTTGTTTGAGGTGCATAGTTAATGTCGAACTCAGTGAGTTTGACAACCCATTTTTGCTATTTTTCATTTATCTCAGGGTTGTGGAGAATTTTTTTCAAAGGCTAATTAGCCACCACAGTTATTTGATGTGCTTGGAAGCCTATTCTAATGGAGGATAACACTTTTCAGTACCTTGCAGCTTATGACTTATGACTGACACAGTAGGTGGGCCTTTGGAACCCGCTGTTTTCCTAAACCAGCACTGCAGACTTAACAATATCAAAAGTAGAAAGATAAAGATAGATGGATTTGCCTTCAACTGGAGTGGAAAGGACATGCGGTGAAGAGAGGTAGTTCTTAAGTTTGATGAAGTCTTTCTTGTAGTCCTCATCACATTCAGTTCCGCCCATTTGAAAGATTATGAAGAATGCCATGCACTTTTGCCAGATTTGGTGATGAATCTATTGAGGGTGACTATTTGACCAGTTAGTTTCTGGACCTCTTGGAAGTTTGCAAGGGACGACATGTCCAAGATCGGTTTGATCTTCTCGAGTATCACCCTGATCCCTATAGAGATGATAAAGCCTAGGAACTTGCCGGAGGGGAGAGTGAAGTGATACTTTTCAGGATTTAGTTTCATGTTGTATCATCAGAGTTGAATGTCTCTTCGAGATTGTTGATGTGTTGCTAGAAGATGACGGTTTTGACTAGAACGTCATCAACGTAAACTTCAAGGTTTTGGTCCCGTTGATGCTCGAAGACCTTACTCACCATTTGCTAGTGAGTGGCCCTTGCGTTCTTTAGTTTGAAGGGAATTACTTTGTAATAGTATGTTCAATGGCTGGTGATGAATGCTATGTTGTCTTTGTCTTCTATGGCCGTCATAATTTGATGGTAGCCAAAGTATGTGTCAGAAAATCTCACGGTGGAGCATCCCATAGTCGAATCATCCAGCTTGTCGATTTTCAGGAATTGGTAAGAGTCTTTCAGACATGCCTTGCTTAAATCGATGAAGTCCACACACATTCTCTACTTGTTATTCACCTTTCTGACTACAACAACATTGGTGATCCAATTGGGGTACTTGACTTTGCAGCTGGACCCAACCAAACTTAGCTTGCTGACTTCTTGCTTTTTGCTTTTAGCTTTTTGCCTCCAAAACTATGCTTCTTCCATCAAACTAGCTTGGCGTTCAACTTAAGGCTAAATTTATGTTCAACAGCAATCCTATTTATTCCAAGCATGTTAGAGGGAACCTAAGTGAAAACATTTGTGTTTGATGAAAGAGAGATACTAAGAGCTCTTTTCGATTTTCATGTTTCACACACAAGTACAAATTTTTCTTTTTCACCTAGTGGTACACATGTGAATCCCTCTTTGGTTGGTTCCTCATTCGGCTTCATCGTGGGTCTTCTCTCTCTTCCATGAGCTTCACCGCAATAGGTAGGAATCTTTTTACCTCTTTCAAATCTCGACGAGTTGTTGCGCTACCTCTCGACATTTAGAACTTCAAGCACGCATGGAACATGGACGAGACCATGCGAAAAGCTACGATGACTGGCTAGCCAAGGATGGCGTTATACTTGGAGGAGGTGTCAATGATGATGAAGTTCAACGTCTTAGAGGATGTTTTGCTCCTCCATCGAGTGTGACTTGAAGGTTAAGCTGGCCAAGCGGGCGATACATGTCACATGCGAAGCTTGTGATAATCACATTCGATGGGAGAGGAGTGTAGTTCAGGAGTTTCATTCGTTTGAAGACATCGACGTAGAAGACCGTTGGAGATGGTGATCGAGTGATTGCAATTCGCCTCTTTGTCAGGAAAGTCCTTTACAAAGAAAGTGATGTTAGGGATGTAGGTAGTAAGGCTACATACACGTGTAGTGAAGATAGGTGTGGAAAACTTAGGGCGTCAGGGATGTAGTCGAATATCATCAGTCTCAGCCTTTTCCCCTGTGACTTCAATGGAGCCAGAGCTTGGGAGTTGCTCATTGGCTTTGCAAATGAAGGCTAAAGTTCGGGGAGTAAATACTTCGAAAGCTGACCGTTTTGACCAAGTCCCTGAGAAGTTCATAATAGTGTGGCCATACTTACTGTGAAGCTCGCAGAATTGGCTCGGGTCTTGGTTCGACTGAGGAGGAATGACTGTTGGGGCTTGTTTGATGAAGCTCTCTGACTTCAGCATGTTGAAGGCCTTTGCCGAAATCTGTACGGAATAGGTGACGGGCTTGTTCCTGCATAGGGGATGAAAGCGTTTGATGCCTTGAATTTTTTCGAGGATGTTTCTTCTTTTGTTGGAAGGTCTCATTGTCCCGTAGAGATTCATTCTTCATCTTGCTCTTTGTCGTATAATTTGTTAGGAGAGATTCAAGAAAAGATGACAAAACATATAGAAAGAAATATTATATAGAGAATAATTTTAGAAATATTTTATTAATTATTATTGAAAATGAGAGGCACAAGCCTTTTATAGGCAATCATATATTTACAAGAAAGTAGCATCATATTAAAGAATATAAAAACTATTGTCACACACCAAATTAGCTAACCTATGGAATTAAATCATAATTTAGGAGATATAAAAAATAAAATAAAGGATATTGTTGAAAATTTAGAATATTTTTAAAGTGAGCATAAAACTATCGTCAATAGGAGTGGCAATATATAACTCGATTTGTGAATCTGACCCGAACTCGACACACAAATTACGGGTATGAGTCATGAATTTTGACCTGTTTATTAAAAGAGTCAGGTTCGATTGGACATAATCAGATTGGCTAGGATTCGGGTTAAGCATTTATCAAAAAATACTCAATAAATGGGTCGGTTGACCCGCCAAACTGACCCATTTATTAATCGGGTCGAGTTCGGGTCATGAATTTTGACCCATTTAATAAATAAATTGAATTCGGGTTGAGACTATTCGGGTCAGATTCGAGTTCGACCAGAACCTGATCCGTCGACTCATTTTGCCACCCCTGATATTCGTGAATGGCCTTTCTCAGAGTTGGAATAATACCTTTAGCAAGGGAATGAACCCATCGTGGGGCCTATCAAAGCTTTATGAAAACCTGATATGCGTCATATAATTTCTCTGAGATCAAAATTTCTTGGAGATTGAAACTTATATCTATTTTAAGTTTCATTTGCTCAATTGAACGTTTTCTTATGTTCTACATCAAAAGATCCCTCTCACCTTGGAGAATTAAGCCAATAACTAGCTAATAAAGTTCTAAAGATTGTATTTGGAAATAAAAAAGTATATTGTTTTACACAGTTGAAAGCACTTTATTTAGCAAAATAGACTAAGAATATTTCAACTTTTAAAATTTTAAAAATATATATGAGAGAAAAGTAAAAAAATAATTTTTTGAAAAAGTTATTTTTGCCCTAACTAATCAAAATAAAAATACTCCCAAAATATTTAAATCTGTAATAATTATGTCATAATAAATATTTAATAATAAATATATAATATTGCATATAATAATAGCATGATAATAAATAATATATAATTATGTAATATTATAAGTAATAACATTATATATATATATTATATGAAAACATATATAGTATTTTTTTAAATAATAATTAAATAATAATATATTATATTAATATTTTTAAAAATGCTATGTATAAATATTTTTATTATATATATTGATATATATTAACATTATATGTATATTTATATGTTTAATTATATGCATTTCATCTATGGCTACTCATCTTTTAACGGTAATATTTTTAGAGAATCATTCTCAATCATATAAAATTTAAAGCATTTAGTTCAATATTATTTTGATATTATATTATCTAAATATCTTGACATCTAAGTATTTTTCTTTGAGTAATAATTTTATATTATTTATAAGATTATATATATATATTATTTTATTAAATTATTATTATTTTTAAATAATATAATATAACATCAAGATAATATTGAACTAATCGCTTGTTTAATTGAAACCAAACGAAATTTAATTTTAAGTTTCAAACTTTCAAGTAGCACATAAGCTTTGTAATAACACTTTGACATTACCACCACAAAATTCTATATTCTACATGGACATGAACTTCTTTAAATATATTTATGTCAAAAATTGAATGAGTTCCTCCATGTCTCTAAGCTAACTCAAGAGAAAGAAGGAATTAAATTCTAGATTAGTGGAATTCATGTTACTTTTTTTTTCAAGTGGCAATTGCATAGAATTATAATAAAAAAATGATAAGCTTTCAAGTGTCACTCAATATCTATTATGAGGATGTTATAAATTTTATTGGGAACGAGTATATCAATTTTCCAGCAAAAATCACCTAGTGTCGCATAGTGCGTCAGAAAGTCAGCCGCACTATTGACGTTACGTTATATATAACTAACTCTACAGGCAGCAAATGACAATAAGGGATGTTACTTTTGCCCATTGAGTACTTCATTTTTCTCATTTAAGGGAGGTGCAGGTGTTGTTGATAAGGGTAATTAAATCAGTTGGCCTGCCCTATTTTCAACTCGTTGTAAAAGTTTTTTTCGATGGAAAACATCGTCGTAGAACTGAAGATGAAAAAATATACCAGTAAAACGGTTTTTAATCATTCGAACATCTTGAATACTGAAGCCAACCAAAAGTTGTACAACCGAGGGTGTTAATTCTATGTATTTTTGTAAATCTCAACATCTTATTATGTAGTAATAGTTATTTTTAGCTCAGATTTTATTTGGTTGCTAGAAAAAAATGTAATGTCAATTTTATTCAGCCTTCTATCAACTGAATTATCAGCTATGAAAACTTGTTTCATTTAAAATTATATATTAAATTTAATATGAATATATATATATATATATATATATTTTAATATAGCCAATAATTTTATTTTATATTTTATAAAATTATTAAGGATAATTACACCCAGGTCTCTGAGTTTAACGCTTAATAATGCGCAGATCCACGTTTTTAAAATTTTAATATTAGGGTCTTTGAGTTTTAATAAATTATTAAATGGTCCTTCTTTTAATTTTTTATTATTATTTTTTTTAAAAAATTACCAAAATACCTCTCAACCTCTCTCTCTCCTCTCCGCCTCTCTCTCTCCTCCAGATCGCCGCGCACGGGCGACGCCGCGCGGGTAGTGCGGCTGTCGCTCAGGCAGGGATTGGGAGGAGAGAGTGGCGGGGGGAGAGAGAGAGTGAGGGGCATTTTAGTAATTTTAAAAAAATTTAATAATGAAAAATTAAAAGAAGGACCATTTAATAATTTATTAAAACTCAAGGACCCTAATGTTAAATTTTAAAAATATGAACCTGCTCGTTATTAAGCGTTAAACTCAGAGACCTAAGTGTAATTATCCCAAATTATTAACATAATAACCTATTCCTTAATTCACATTTAACCTAAATTTTAAACTTAAAAGAAAGTTCTAATTTAGAGGTAGCAGTGGAGTTTAGCAGATGCACACTAAGGGGACGATTGGTTCAGTGTTATCTCAATGTTATATTATGTTATCTTTAAAAAGTAATTGTTTGGTTTAATGATATTTTTAAATAATATTATAATTAATTACAAAAATGTCATTACATGCTGACATCTAGATGTCACCTCAAATTGGGCGACATCTCAAGATAACACCGTCAATTTGTCATTATAATGTCAATAACTTTCAACTAAACAAAAATTATTTGGATAGCATTGATATTTTCTAATATCATAACATTGAACCAAACAAATGTCCATTGATGAATAACAATGACATTTAGATAACATGATATCTAAATAGCATTGACATTGAAATAACACTGAATCAAACGCCTCCTAAATTAAATTCACACTCGCCTTACACTTTAGATACTAACTCACTTTATTTATTTATTTTTTTTGAATGTCCCTCTTCATTTCTATCTCAAGTTAGAATTTCATGTCTCAGAACCATCACAATGAGAAAAAACTTCACCGGCGATTACCCTTTTTACAGTTATGTTATTTATTTATTTATTATAATTTAGTTATAGTTAATGAAAAATTATTTTATTATTATATATTTTGATGTAATTGGATGAGTTTTATCAAACGTACACTTAATCACTTATGTTAAAAAATTAAAAGCATTTACATACATAATACTTATACTATTGTATTTATATATTATATATTTATTTTTAAATATTATACTATAAAATAAAAATATTATATTTTACATATTTTTTTTAATATGTGAGATATAATATTTAAATACTCAACGCGTGTATATTAGAATATTTAAAAAATAAGTATAATATATGTAAATATAATAGTATAAAATATTATGAATATGATTATTTAAAAAAAAAAATTAAATTTGGAAGCACAAAACAGTTTGTAGTGTTCTGTAGTTGAACTCCAAAAAATGCATTAAGGCCCTGTTTGGTGCGAGAATTAAAATTTGGACTAAAATAGTACTAATTTAAATAATAACAATAATAAAATAAATAAATTTTTTTATTATTCTACAGAAACTTTAATATAAAAAAAATATTATTTTATTTCATATACTCAATAATTTTTAATAAAAATATTAATTTTATTTTACAGATTAAAATATTCGAATCGAGTATTTTAATTTAAGATGTGAAATAAAGTTAATATTTTTATTAAAATTTATTAAGTATGTGAAATAAAATAATATTTTTTATATTAAAATTTATGTAAAATAATTAAAAAAAATATTTATTATTATTATTTTTTAAATTAATATTATTTTGGTTCTCGTTCTAGTCCTAACGCCAAACGGGAAAAGAAAGAAATCATTTTTGGTGATGTTTTGTTTAATCCAACTCAGTCGGAGTTGAGCGCACTCGGCGGGTTCGTTCAAATTGCGTTCCCCAGGTCTATTGGAGACCGAACCACTTAACCCATAATTTCATGACGTCATAGTCAAATGAAAAGAAAAGCCCGCGTTAGGGTTTTAAACCAGGGCTAGGGAACGACTGGATTCTCGCCCTCAAGCTTGGCCTGTGGATTTCTCGGTTGCCACGCTAGGAGGTGGGAGAAGGAAAGGGCTTGAGGAAGATAGTATGGCTTCTCGGCAGGAGCTGTTCTCGACGATCGATTCGGCCCTCTCGAGCCCCTATCCGCCGTCACCCGGCCAAAGAATTCTACTTATGAACACCATTCGATCTGCTCTTCCTCTTTTTCAGTCTCTTCTTTGTTATCCGGTCCATATTTCCCTCTCGTCTTCTACTCTCCAGTCTCCATATCTGTGGCTCCTACTCTTGTTTCATTAACTAGTGATCTTTCTTATTTGACTTTGCTAGTTTTCCAGGGTCCAAAGGCATCGGACAGATCTCAGGTACAATCCAAGGAAGTAAGGCTGCCTGATTCGCCGCTGATATCCCTGGATGACATGGACGTTCAGATTGTATGCGCACTTCCCATTCAGGCCATCATTGTTTTTCTAGCTTGAATAGATTTTTAGTTTTCAGAAAGTTGTATAAGACGAGAACAAGTGCTACTGTGTAAATACACTTCCTTATTTGGCAGCTTTTAAATGTTGTGAAGTCTAAACTCCACAATCCCAATATTCACTAAAACATGCCTAGAGCATTGAGTTTGAGTCATAGCCATACATAGCGGGTTGATTAACAAACTATTTGATTCAAGTTTGCATTAGCCAAGCAGGATATTATATTTCAACCCAAATCTATATAGCTCTTGTTGTTTTTTCTCATAGTTACAACAATAACAACAATCAAGCCTTTATTTCATTAGGTGAGGTTAGTTACATAAATCTTTTGTCAAATAAGAGTTCTTCATTTAGCTTTGATTAGGCAAGTTATTTTTTCTATTTTTTATCATATATTTTATGGTCTTTTTTTTTCTCCTTTTTCATATACGTAATTCAATAACCCAACTCTTCTTACTGGTGCTTCAATCGGCCTATGATATTTATGTCTAAATTATCTAAGTTGACTCTTTTTAAGTTTATTTTCAATTGAAGCTATCCCAACTTTCTTATGAATGTACTCATTTTTTATTTTGTTCTTTCATGTATACCCACTCATCCACATTAGTATTCTAATTTTTGATATACTATTTTGTTCATATTTTTTTGCTTTATAGGTCAGCACTCAATATTATTTAATATTGCTAGTTTTATTATTGTCCTAAAAAATTATTCTTTACATTTGATTGAAAATTTTTTATTACTCAAATCACCAAATGTATTACTCTATTTAATTGATTTTACTTAAATTCTACTAAGAACATGACCATCTATTTCATTGTTATTTTGTATGATTGATTTGAGATATCTAAATTGCGTAATCTTTCTAATAATTTAATCATCGATTGTCACCTTTACAACACAAGTGCCTTTATTTTTGACTAAGTTTGCACTCTATATATTCAGTTTTTGATTTACTAAAATGAAAATATTTAGTCTATAGGTTATTTTTTATAGCTCGAGTTTCACCTTAATTTTGTTTTAGTCTTATTAACAAAAATAATATCTACAAAAAGCATACACTAAGGTACTTTCTCTTGAATGTGTCCAGTTAGGATTTTTATAACCAATGCAAAGAGATATGAACTTAAAGTTGAGGTATGATGCAATTTATTTATAATAAAATTTTTTTTAGTTAAACTCTCTTGCATTCAAATACAAGTAACAGCCACCTTGTACATCTCTTTAATGACTTGAATATAAGCAGTGTAATTTTTTTCAATACTCTCAAAGCATTTCCTTAAGAAATTTTTCATAAGCCTTACAAATGCAAATTTACTTTTTTACCTTATATTTTCTATTAAATCTCTCAACAAATGAATAATTTTTATAATAGATTTATCCGATATAAAATTGAACTGTTTATTTGATACCCTAATATCACAACATAACATATGATTTATCACCATCTCTCAGAGTTCACTTAATTTAACTGAACTTAGCATATAAAAGGAAAGTAAAAATTGTTCATACATTTGACGTATTCGTAATGTTGAATTTTGGGGGGTTTGAAGAAGATGTACTATAAAAAGCAGTAAAACTAGATGTTATTTCAATAGATATTTGAAAATACATAGAAGATAAGAGAGTTTAATATGATTTTAAAAACTAAAATGATACCAAATGAGTAGGGAAAGAGTATGTTGGTACCTATTTATAAGGACAAATGCTATGTATAAGACTTTGCCGGTTATAAAGAAATTAGTTTAATTGTTTTTTTAGTTAATTGAGCAAAATTGTTATTGGCTTTATGAGAGTTCATATTTGGGTCACGTCTATAAACTTTTTGGCAAGCTATACTGTTTTAGTTGTGTTAAACCCGGTATTGCTTGACGCGTATAAATTCCATGTGAAGTCATCTGTCCTTCATAATGTGAAGTTCAGTATGCACATTGTTGCTATTTGGATGCTTTTGATATCAGGACATGCGCCATATCTGGAGGTTTCTTTTACTTGGGTAAAGGTTGAATTTTAGTAGTAAATGTGTGAATTATTTTTTCTGGAGACTGAATTGTTATTAGAGCTTTTTGCTGTTGAGATTTTGAATTAACTCTATCATCACTTGTCATTCTAGTCTTTTTTGGCATAGATGGATTAAATTCAGAAATTATTATTGGAGAGGCTGACTTGATTTATCCTTGAAGCATCATAAGTTCACGTTACAAACTTGATAGTACACTTTGAATTTGATCCTTGGACTAGGAAAGCTAACAAATACATCAGTGAGTGAATAGCAGTCAATTGACACAATACGTGCATGACGTATGTAATTAATGCATGAGTATATTGCGCACTTTCATAACAACAACAACAACCAAGCCTTTATCCCATTAGGTGGGGTTGGTTAAATCCTTTTTTTGGTCAAAATATTCCCTTGCCTCCGTCATATTGTGGATATTATTTTATCTTTATTTTGAAATTTGTGGTTTTTTGGCATTGATTATTGGTTTCTATAGCAAATTTATTGAAATTAGCCTGACACCTCTTATGGACTGTTTTCCAATTCATGCATACATTTTGCTAATGGCCTTATTTTTATTATTTCTCACTCCTCGTAGGCATTAAAGTTGAGCGAAGACCTCAATCTTAATGAAATTGAGTGTGTCAATCTTCTTGTCAATACCAACAAAGAGGTATGCCTTTTATTATTTTTTTCTTGCGAGGGTATTTGACATTGCTGGTAATCTGCAACTACCTTTAGTGTCTACATTTTTATTAACTACTTGTATTCCTAGTGGATTCTATCTGGACGAGAGCCATTAGAGATATATCGTCTTGCAGCTGGCCTCTGGTACACAGAAAGAAGACATGTCATAATGTCGTTGCACACCCTTTTAAGGGTGAGAATTGTTTTACTTATTTTGCCATCATGAAAAACAAAACTTGCCATTTTTCCTTTTTTGTGATTTATCACCATTATTTCTCTTATTAGGCTGTTGTGCTTGAACGAGGGCTAGAAACTGATCTGTTGGCCGAAATTCAAAGGCATCTTGAAGATCTTTTTAAGTCTGGGCTTAGGGAAAGGCTCATTGCACTCATAAAGGTTGGGGCTATGTAGTGTTGTTTTTCTGGAAACCTTTGAAATACAAACATGAGCTGTTAACAAGATTTTGCATTTTGTATATTGAAATTTTTATATTCGTTTACATCCATCACTTAACCAAATTTTTTGCACATTTTCACCGGCAAAAGGAACTGAATCGAGAAGAACCAGTAGGTTTTGGTGGGCCTCATGCAGAACGCCATTTGATTGATTTCAGAGGTGCCATTGTGGAACGGAAGGCAGTTATTTCTCAAGAAAGATTACTTCTTAGTCACTGCCTTGTCTTGTCTATGCTTGTCTCGCGAATGGGTATGCTAGCTTTCCTGTACCTTTATTTCCAATGCCTTTTTATTCTAGGATAGTTTAGTGGATTTCTAGTATTTTCATTGAAAGAACTCTTGATCCATGAATTTGGACTTCCTTTTCTTGACGTGACCTATAATTACATCATTGTAACATTCTGTTGGCCTCCTATCTTGTGGTTATATCATGTTTACCTTTTGCTGTTTCTTTCTTGAGTTGTTTGAATGCTTTATTAATATTTTTTTTGTGTTTCTCTTTACCTCTCCTATTATTTGTCATATTTTACCCACATAATTTCTTTGCACCCAAAATTGCGCTATAATATGCTATACCCTACTCGTAGAGTTTATGAAAAACTATGAAAAATTGTATCTAAGGACATGACAGTCTGTTATTACGGAGTATGCATTGCCAGTATGATGGAGATTTAAGGAGAAAGTCAACAGTACCTTAAGACTTGGATTTCGTATGAGTGCTTCAAGTATGATGATATAGTAAGTGTATGAATAGCAAGAGCATGAAAGTTTGCTGTCAAGGATTAAAACCACCAATGACATATTTAAAGGCATAAAAACCTGTCGCTACGCATCATGAGAATATAGTAAAGGCATGAAAGTCTGATGTTAGAAACTTTAAGTCACGTTAACATATTAAGGGCATAACAACCTATCATTGGAGTTGGAGCCACTAATTTCATATTTAGAAAATTATAAAAGCATTCCATTTGGGATTTGGTTAAAGAGGAGTTTGGTTGGCTACTTTGGGGTTGTGGAGTTCGTAGACTAACCCATTTGGGATAAGGGATTGTTACTTATTAGGACAGAAGTTTGAAACTCCTTGGAGATTGATGCGTCGGTTGGGGAATCAGCCAAAATGATGCTTGGGGGTGTGTTGGTAATTTCGCTCAAGGGATTTTTTATTTGAGTTTTGGACTTTGATTTACTTTGGTGGAGCTCTGGATATTTGAAATGAAGATATGGTTTGAAATTTGTAGATGTGAGGCTTTGATACATTATGACCTAGGGATCAAATTTGAACATTACTAGTGTTCACATAAAAATACTCGAGAATTCATAAATAGACGAATTTTATTGTAAGTTGGTAGCAACTGAATAGAATTGGAGAATCTTTTGTGTATGACACAATGTTTAACCATAGTTTGAATTTCACGGTGATTTTCATATTTTGTTTGTATTTTGATTAAATCCGGGCTGTTTTTTGGAATTTCAGTGGTATAACAACTGTGAACTACTTGTGTATGATCACTATATCTGTGATTACTTCTCATGGTGCTGGACTTTTTTGCTATTCGTTTGTTAATGGGTGTGCTCCTTACCTGCACTATGACAACACAAGGCTAGACGAAGATATATGGTTTAGCATGAGTGGCAAAATATGGTATAAAGTGTAAGCTCAAGAAACAATAGAATTCATTGGAACCTTCGTCACCTACTGGCCATCCAATGGCTTTAAGGAGACACTTCGAACCGATCAGAGTAAGAGGTGGTTTGGTTGGCCGAGAATCTTTCGAATCAATGAATTTTCATTTAACTACATATTATGTATATTTATCTTTTTGTTTTGTTTGATGGTAGACATATGTATATATGTGTTGTGCTTAGTTTTAATGGCTAGAATGGATAATGGGTTGATTGCTGGTTGAGTTGAATTGACTCGACTAGTTTGGTTTTTTCTTCCTTCTTCAGCCATTATTAAAGGAGGGGGTGCACTTGCTGGTAATGATAGATAGAAAGCTGGTGGACGTTTTTGTTGCGTCTCGAGAGGAGTGAAAATGTCGACAAGCTTATATTGCATCTGAAAAATTTCGTCTTCCCGGGTACTTGAATGTAGGACCCTAATGAGATTGAATAGCTTTTGGGTACTTGAATGTAATTGCACCACCATCGTCCTTAGCTGTGGATTTATAGTCACAAGTCTTTCAAGAGTTTGCTTTTTAGAGGACAAGGGCCAATATTGATTAACTTGTCCAAAAATTCATGTTTAAGCTTCACTTAGGACTTAAAGAAATTTTTTTCGAATTTGGGAATCTTTTATGCAATAGCATAATGCTCACTTATAATTCTAGCCTCATAGCAGATTTACTCCTGAAGATAGTTTACAATTTTTGGATTGTATTTCAAGTCATATTTAAATTATCATTTTATTTGGACTTGAATGAAATAATCATTTTTATAGGCCTTTGATTGCAATTTCAGCAAAATTCTATCTGATTATAGTCCAAAAGTTGGGTGTAGTTCTTCATCTTTGTTAAGTCCTGATTTTATGTGATTGGGGACTTAGACAAAATATCTGGAAAATTAGAGAACCTTTTATGTAAAAATACACAATGTTCACCTATAATTTTCTCCTCCTGAAGTTCAGCTATGAGAGAACCATCTCTTTAGGCCTTGTTTGGCGTGAGGACCAAAACAGAACCAAAATAGGACCAAAATGGTACTAATTTAAAAAACAACAATAATAATAATAAATAAATTTTTTAAATCATTCTACACAAATTTAAATATAAAAATATTATTTTACTTTACATACTCAACAATTTAAAATAAAAATATCAACTTTATTTCAAATTTTAGACCAAAATATTCAAATCGAGTATTTTGATCTAAAATGTGAAATAAAGTTTATATTTTTATTAAAAATTATTGAGTATGTGAAGTAAAATATTTTTTTTATATTAAAATTTGTGTAGAATAATCAAAATAATTTATTTATTATTATTATTGTTATTTTTTAAATTAGTACTATTTTGGTCCTGTTTTGGTCCTCGCGCCAAACAGGGCTAAGTATAAAACTTTTTTATTTGAATTTCATATTCGAGTTTTCTTGTTTTTGTACCTAAATAAAATATCTTATGTCTATAGGTCTTTATCTGCAATTATTCAAAAACTTTCTTTTAGCCTGCATTTGTGCAGCTGAAATATTTCTTTGTTTAAAGCGTCAACTTTATGAATTCATTTTATTTTGCCTTGTTTAGGACTTAGATGACATAGTTTATAATTACGGGGCCTTCTGTGTAATTTCACGATGTTCAAACCTAATTCACATCGTTTTCGATGGTTATTTTCGAAGACTTTCGATAGAAGGGAGTTTCGACTGAAGGGATTTTTAATAGAAGGGAATTTTCGATCATTTAATATTTTAATATTCGATATTTTAGAAGATTTGTCGAAAGAAACCATTAGACATCTCAAGCATCGAAAAAGGCTGGCAAAGCCATTTTAGAGAGAGAAAATTAATGACTTCTCTTCTAACTTTGCCGATTCATAATTTGAAAACCGATTTTTATAAAAAACATATTGATAAGCTCCGAATGACTGGGATAATCGCATAGGTAGTTTTCAATCAATTTTAGGAGTCTCCATCGAGAGGATTCTACTTAGAGAGAGAAAAATAAAATTATTTCATTTCGCCGACGATCACTCGCCGATTTATGAAATTGATACGTCATTTAACTTTGTCTTGATCCAAGGATTGTGTAAATAATTTCGGTCCATTAAGACGAGCTCCAGATTATTTAATCGAGCTTAATCTTTATTTTCAGTTATTTTAATGATATTTTCGAGGCTGATTTTCGAACATGATTTTTGAAAGTGATTTTCAAGCCTCTCTGTTCTCAGGTTTTTGAGAGAGAAAATTATGCGTTAACTTCCAACTTCGCCGATTTATCATTTAGAAGCTGATTCGTGGAATCAAGGAGCCCATTGGCATCGCAAGATCGAGAGGATCACAATGGCAGCATCTGTTCGATGCCAATCTCCTCTGATGAGTAAATTTTTTTATAAAGAGAGAATGAAATTATTTGCCTCTGGCGATGACGAGTCTCAGATCTAAGAAATTGATGTTATAGAGAACTTCGCCTCGCTTTAAGGAGCGCATAGATGGTCTCAGTTCATGTTTTAGAGCTCTGAATCGCTCTAATTGAATCAATTTCTCAATCAACCTTTTAATGAAATATTTCTGTCGATGAGCAGAGGAAGGAGAAGATGATGAGAAGAAGGGGAAGGAGCAAATGTTGATTTAGATCTGCATTTTCATCTTCTCACCTTTTGACCTTCTTTAATTTTCTCCTTCTCTCTGTCCTTTATCTCTGTACTTCTCTAAGCTCTCTTTTTCTCTATGTTCTCTCCCTTTCTCTCTGTTTGGGCAATAACGTCATATTTATAGCCTTAGAGAGGTAAAATAACCTCCCGGTAAGTTTAATTAGATTTTAATCACCTTTCTTAGAATCTAAATATACCCATTTATTTGTCAATTTGAATTCTTAAACTCACTTATGGCGTTCACATGAAGTTATCATGGTTTACAGCTGGCAACCATTTTCTAAGCCTGAGCTTTGAAGCCTGCTGGGCTTCTTCAATGTAAAGCTTCGAAGAGCTAATTTGAAAGAACAGATCTTCACAATAGTTATAAGCTTACTGAGCTTCAAAAGAAGGCCTTAAGATGAAGGCTCAAGAAGATGTGAAGATGAACGACAAAATTAATTTTTTCATAACCAGAGAAGCAGCTCTCTTTCTGTTCTTTTTTGATATTTTATGAAACTCCATTGGCTTCTCGAATGTTGCCTTTCGATGTCCGCAGCCATCGAAGGCGAGCTGTTGCAAAAATAGTATTTTATTACTATAATTTAGCATTTAAATCAATCTTAATTTTGATTTAATTTTTATCAAATTGACTATGTAGTGATCCTCATTACTATGTAATTTTGATTCTCGTCCAATCTGGTGGTCCAATTTTGCCTATTCTGTATTGATTTGAATTAATAAGGCGTTAATGCACTTTTGGTGCTCAAAATATCAAACTAACTCGAAAACGAAATCAACTGGTGATGTAGCTAGATCATATTATGGTGACCCCAACTTTCAAGTTTCAGCTCATTCTGAGTCCAACTAGTTGGTCAGTTTCTCGTTCAAAATTTAATCAACTCGACTGAGTTCTCAAACTGACTAACTTTGACAAATTAGAGCTAAATTAGACATCTAATCAACCAAAAGCTTTCACCATTATGTTACCCATAATTTTCTCTTCATCATGGGTATTTTTCATAATTGTTTTATCAATTTTATTATTTAGTCAGCGGCTCAAAAATGTTAATTAATTTGATTTAACCACTCTGAGCACTAAATTCGGGACCAAATCACCCAATTTTCTGATGAACTTGTTATTGACGTAATTTCATATTTTCTAAAAAATTTTAAAGAATTTCTCATATCTCTAGTAAGTCTCTCAATTTTTGGCTCGATTAAAATTGTCCAAATAATTAATTTAACTTTAATTTTCTTGATTACTTTATAATCGAGCTTCTTTTATTGCTAGTCATCAGAAATCAAAAAATAGGGGTCAACAGCTTTTTGGCGTAGCAGCTTGGTGGCATACTCGTGCCTCCTCACTAACAGAGAGTATGTCGAGCCTATCCAAAAGTTGTTGCCCACATGTAACAACTTTCATGGGTGCAGGGCATTGCAAGAAGATAATCTGGAGTACAAAATTGTAGTAGAAAGACAACAAAGAAAATACAAAATGTAGTGAAATATCATGGAAACTCGATGAAAGAGTGATCTTTTGATGATACATCCCTTTTGTCGGCATTCTCGTTGGGTCAAGGAGCTCGACTACAAGTCGGAATTACTCTTCTGCACCTTCAGCAACTTGTTGAGGCCAAAGCTAATGGATTTAATCCTCTGCTATGCACCTTTGTTGCCATAGTTCGCTGGAGGAAGGGGAGGTTGCTATCTATTAATGTATAAATCAAGTTAACCGCAAGTGCGTGGTATAATTGTAAAAAGCAAAAGTGAGTGTGGGTCACATCAATGGGGATGGAGTGAAATAAACCGGAATATTTTTTCTTTTTTTAAATAAGATTTTTAAAGAAATTGTAGTTGCGATGAAATATACGCTTTAGTAGTTGACTAAGAAGAATCCATGTTGTGAGCAAATAATCAAGTTGGAGAAAGCATGGATATTTAATTTCATCCCATCAAATTTCAATTCATAATAATGTATATGTGCGAAAAGAGACATTATGATTAAAGCTAGACCATTCTTAAATTAAAAGAGCTTAGAAAATAAATTTAAATCAAGCCGACATCATGGTTTCACAAAAGATATTTCTCAGATTTTAAAAGCAAAATGTGAAGACTAAGTTTAAAACATATACTTAGAACTGAATGCAGTAGAGGAACACTTGTAGTAGAACGTATAACATTTTCATAAAACCAAGCCATGGCTTAATGGGCTACAAACAGAGTGTTTTTTTGCTGAAAATAACATTAAAACTTAGAAGAAGACAACTGTTGGAATTAACTAACAACAACTTAGAAAATTTTAATTTAAGTGAATTGAAAGTAAAATGACACAAAATTAAGGAAAAAAGGAACTAAAAAGAAAGGGCTAAAGTAGATGAGGCTCCAAATTTCTTCATGTCTCCCCTATTTCTCTCCTCATTCAAGCATGACTCTAATCCTCTTCCTCTATCCACTATCTATAGACTTTTTTATTTTTTGGCTCACATCTTCATAATGCTTCTAGCAATTTTCCATGCAACCACCTCCTTTGTTGGATCCAATTTTGTTTGGTATTAATTTGAGCAGTAGACGCTTTTTTCATCTTCCCCATGCATGCCTTGGATGAAAATTCCATTGAGGTTTGACTTTGTTGCTTGCTTTATGATCGGTGTTTTGATTTTATCCATGTAGTATTTAAACATTATGTTGCCTGCAAATGTTCATGAAGTTGTTTTTTTTAAGTAGCATCATTTTGCCAAAGAATAGTTTCTTTTTCGCATATTAATGTAATAGAGAATATTTATGGAATAATAAACCAGAAATTTATGGAAATTTTTTTTTATATGATAGGAAAATATAAAAACTTCATTTAAAGTGATGACATCAACTTCAATTTTGTATTTAAAAGTCTTTTAAATATGTATATTTTGATAACACAATCTCTCTGTTGTCACCGCCCTCTAGGGCGGGGAGGGAGGGAGGGGGGAGGTTGATATCTCTCTTTATTTGGTAGGCTAATTAAACCACTAAATTTTCTTAATTTAATTCACCCAAAATATGGAAATTCCCGTATTTTGGGTGGGATGGTGCGAAGACCTTCGGCCCTTCATTGATTTAGGTGGCGGAGAGGGATTTTAGGGTTTCACTTCATTTGGTAGGTCAATTAAGCTACCCAAAATTTCATAATTTAATTCCCCCATGTTTTGCTTGATTAAATTTCTGACTACCCTTCTTTTCTCAATTGGACATTAATTGAGCCCCTTTGACTGCTGTCCATGAAATTTCAAACTAACTAGTCAGTAGTTATAGTGGAAGTACTTTTTTTTTTTCAAACTTCATGTGGAAGAGAATTGAATATCTGCTTGGTATCTGTGGACATTCGTAGGCCCAAAAGATGCCAAAAATTTGCTTGCAGAGCTCAGAGATTTTGCAGCTAATGTTGATGATCACAATGATTGTGCGGAACTCCAGGTTTCTATTTACTGCATCTTTTTTCTTCTTTCTGATTTCAAATCTGTAATGACGATCCTTATTAGTATCCCATTATGGGCATGTACATATCTAACTTTTGATTGCAAACCTAAATTTATTCACCAGAATCTCATTGTATTTCAACAATAATTTCCTACTGCAGATCTCATTCAGTGTCATGTTCTCTCTTGTAATTGCTTTTGTATCTGATGCATTGAGCATAAATTCATCCAAAGCATTTTTACTATCCAGTGATGCGACTTTCAGAAAGGAGTTTCATAAATTAGTAAGCCAAACCAATCCGCATGCTTCATTTAAATTGTTTGGTCAATGTAGTTTATTCTTGATTTTTTAAATATTGTATTCCTAGGTAATGACAACAGGCAACAGTCTTGTTGTTGAAGGTTTTGTCAATGTTGTAAGACTTGCATGGATAGTGCATCTTATATATACACAGGATCAGGGTGTTGCAAGGGAGCTGTTTCCGGACACAGATGAAAGAGAATTGATAAATATCTCTGCCTGCTTGCAAATTATTTGCTCAAAAAATGTTTTCCACTTTTTACTTACTAAAGTTCTCCAAACTCCAGCTTACCAGGTTTGCTTAAGATTCTGTTGATCTGTTAAGTTACCGAAAACTTGTTTGTGAATACAGCTTGCTTCGTGTTCCTTCTTGGGACATGAATTCTGTCATCAATTTTTGATTTGTTATGCCTGGTGGCTTATTGTTGGATCTTCATTTCTCCTAAAGTTTTGGTTGTTCTTGATTCGTACTCTATTTCTTTAAACTATAGTCTTGCTTCTGTTATTACTCAGTCAATTTTTTTTACATGTTTTGGCATAGAATGATGAGGAGGATGTCGTTTATGTGTATGATGGATACATGCATAAACTAATGATGTGCTTTCTGTCACACCCTTTTACTAGGGGCAAGGTTAGTTTTTAGTTCATTTTGAACTTCATTGATTGGGGATAGTGCTAATCATTTGTGCTTGGCTAAGTTGAAGTATTTTACATCATTTCCTTTTGAATTTATTATTCTTAAAATCTGCTTATTTTTTCTATATTTGAACTTTTTCTTATTGTGATATGATTTGTTTCTATAATTTGAGAAGTTATTCTTATTATTGTGTCTGTATAACACCCGAAAATCTTTTGGTTATTGCTTTTTCTATCTTAAAAATCAGGATCTAACTGATTTTATATCATTATGAGGTTGAGGTGCCTTTTATAGTTGGTTGTTTCTAGCACATTCATGCTGTACATTAGATATTGACTGATTTGTCCAAGGGTACTAGTATAATGCACGCAATATCATCTGTCCACCTTTAAATTTTGAACTCGTATTATACTCGTGCAGGAACTACAAGGAATTCTTAATAAAATTAAAGATGATAAATACGAGATATAAGCTATTTTTAATAGCTTTTTGTATTTAATATATTTTTTAGGTTTTAAAAAGTCGTAGAATATAAAATAAATATATCATAAGCAAGTAATAAAAAAATAATTAGATAAATCAAAATTTTAATTCGTAATTGCAGTTCAAAGCAAGTAAACTGGAATAAAATTTAAAGATTTAGATTTCAAAATTGATTTGAAATTTTAGAAGTTTGATATATTTGTAAAATAAATAAAAATTTTAAAATTAATCAAATAGAATTATTTTTTTAATTTTTAAAATTAACAGTTATTGAGGATACCATTATTAAGTATATTTATTACTAAATTAAAATTTAAATGTGATGTAAATTACATTCTTTCTAATGAAATGATCTAGTTATACCAGACAAATCCTAAGGCATTTGTCTCTAGTATTTTGTTGTCTGAAGTAGTAGGTAATGCTCAATGAAGGTTAATTCCATAATTTGCGTTAGGATTTATGTTTGAGGCTTATTATTATTTTGTCAGATCAGAATTCTTGAAAGAAGTTTATTTTGAAAATCTTTTTTAATTGTTTTCTCACCTGCATTTTTCCGTGCTGCTTCTGTATGAAATCATTGGTTAGGTGAAAGAAATGAAAGAGAAAGCTATGGCAACTCTTGATCCTTATATTTCACCAATATCAGCTGAGCATGGTGACAGCTCTTTTCTGTTAGATTCTCAGATAATATCTCAGCCATTTGCATCAATTTTGGAATTGGTTGGTGAAGTTTACAAGGTAACTGCCTTATGCTTTGGCCTATTACTTTGTGTTGTAGTCTTATCTCATTTGTAGAAATCGACAAAAATTAGGTAAATATCATCGTTGAATATTTGCATGCATCTTCACTTTTTGTCCTTTTGTCGATATATGTTTATGCCTGGTTTATGTTTAATTACACATCAATGATACAATTAGGGTTGTAATCTATGAAGCGCGAACATGAGAATATGGCGACACGACATGACACATCGACACCACGTCTTTCCAAAGTACAGGGTATGAATACAATATGACACGACAAATAATAGAATAAAAAAATAAATGTTTATTGACATGTAATAGCAATAATTCATGTGAATAAAGCATATGATAGTATGAAGCATTTAAACATTAACAATCACATTTAAATTAGAACTTAAGGGCCTGTTTGTTTGTAATGTTAAATTTAACAAGGTTAAAATTAAACTTGGATAGAGATATTTTTTTATTGAAAGTAGTGAATGATGTGAAATAAAATTAGTTATTATGTTGAGATATGTGAGGGATGTGATATAAAGTTTGTTATTGTATTGGGATATGTGAGGGATGTGTTATAAGTTAGTTATTATTTTAGTACTGTGTGTAGGATGTGAAATAAAGTTAATTTTTAATATTAAATTTTATGTGTGATGTGATATACCTGATTAAAATTAATTCAGGTTAATTTTCAACGGCCAAACAAACGAAGCCTAAAATTGGAAGTGATAGCAGTGGACAAACATTACAAGTAGATGAGGGAGAAGAGAGCAACTGAGCAAGCAAAAAATTGAGAAAAAAGCACATGGCTCACTAGATCTTGAAGTGAAGAACCATGAGAGAGAAGTACAGTCGTGCGAGAAAAAAAGCCACAAGCATAAGGAGGAGAGTCATGAATATGAGTGTGAATAGAGCTACTGAAGGGTCGGTGGGAATGATAGCTTGTGAATGCAAGGGGAGTTGCCATGTGAGGAGAACCGCCACAATTGGTAGAAAAGGCCCTAGGAGTAAAGGAGGCTTCGTTAGTGACTAAGCAGAGAGTAGAAAGAAGAGCTAGGTTAAACAGTTTTCGCATTCTGTTATAAGTATTGTTGGTGTGGGTCTGACAGTAATAGGAGTCGACTTGTGAATGCGTGGAGATCCGCCATGTGAAGAGAGCCACCACGAATAGCAAAGAGGCCCTAGGAGTAGGAGGAGAGACCTTGTCAGTGATGAGGAGGAGAGTAGGGAGAAGAGCTAGGGTTTAACAGTTTCCGGCTGTGTGTGGAGCGTAGCCGTAAGTAGTGTTGGTGCGAGTCCGATAGTGATAGGAGTCCCCTTCAGCGTTGAGGAGAATGGAGGTAGATCTAGGGTTTAGCATTGGATTTGTTGTTTTGAGAATGATTTATATGGGAATAGAGGTTTGAGTTTAGGAGAATTACTTAATTAAAGAATAAAGGATGAGTAGTTTATACTTAATAAACAAAGAATAGTTTTATTCTTTTGTTACTTAATAAAAGAATAAAGGAGAGGTGGGTTTTTTAATTTGAATAAAAAGCATAGCTTTTAATAAGTGTCTTGGACTTGGAAGCATTTAGAAGTGCCTTAGAAGTGTGCTCAGGTATTCTAAAGTATTCCATAGTGTTCCTGTGTGTCTAATAAGTGTTAGTCATTTTTTAAAAATATTTTTTATTAGGACACACCATGTACGTGTCTAACATAGTGTTGCTCAATGCCCATATTCTGATGTACGGCATTGACATGGTTTGATGTATGGAGGTGTTTGTGTTACTTAGGCTGTAATCGAACCAAGTTGAGTAGAGTATTGTCATGGTCAAACAACAACAACAACAACAACTAAGCCTTTATCTCACTAAGTCGGGGTCGATTGCATGAATCCTTTTTTTTCGTCGTACTCTATCAAATAACAAATCCTTATTTAGTTCAATGTATGTAAGATCATTCCTTATAATTTTTTGTCCTGTGCTTTCTGGCCTTCCTCTTTCTCTTTTTTACATGAATAAGATTCTATAATTCAATTTTTCTTATTGGAGCTTCTATCGGTTTACGATTTATATGTTCAAATTATCTAGGTTGACTTTCTCTAAGTTTATTCTTAATTAAGGTTGCTCCAATCTTCTTGCAAAGTATTGTCATGGTAAAACTCACTTTTTAATTTTTTAAGAGTGAGCCAATCTTGGGTATGAATTGAACTTTGCAAGTTCTTGTCAAGCACTGTTGTTTACTTTCTCATTCAAGCCTTAAATAATAGTAGGATTGTTATTAGATTTTGAATAATTTTTATGTGGATATTGTTTTGCCATTAACTAATGCAGGATAAAAAGATACAAAATGTTTTAGTTCATACTAGTTTTTGAGTACAAAATATAGTCGTGTAAATTATTTATTACAGTTGGTTACAACTAGGCCCTCCAGGTAGACCCTGATCACGCGATTCATAAAATGAAAATATGTCGTATGAGTCCTTTTTGCCCAAAAATATTTCCTCATGGGTTCTTTTTGGTTGATTCTGTTAAGTTTGACTTTTAAATTGTTATTTAAAAAATAAAAATGTATATTTAAATATTAAAAATTACTATTATAGATTGGAGTATTGAGAAAAAAATAAAAGCTGAAGTTAGAATAGTAATTGAAAATACTTAAAACATATTTGCAGTGTTTAAATATGTATTTTTATTTTTTTAAAATGACAACCTAACAGTCAAACTAAACAGTATTCGTTGAAAAGAACCCACATGAAAATTTTTTGTGACAGAGACCAATGACACATTTTATTTTTGTGGACCTGTTTGAAATATGTGTTCTACCTTAGGGGCTTGAATGGACTTGCCTTTATTTGTTATTAATCGAAGCGATAGATATTATTTCAGCTATAATTTTTGTATATATTTTAAAACAAACTAAATGAAACTAGCGGACACTTAGGTCAAATATTGTGCTAGCTGGAGATATTAGCCACACTTGAACTCGTTTCTAATTAATGTGTGCATTTAAATGGATTGATGATGAAATCTTATGATATTTGGTCCATCATCTTATGATACCTGGTTCGTCCACAATTCAGTATAGTTTTAGTATGGAAATCTAAGTCACTTAGGTAAATGTAGGCCTGTCAACGGATCGGATTTGGATCGGATCGACCCCAACCCGGATCCAAATCCATGAACCACGGATCGGGTCAATCATCGGATCGGGTCATAGTCAACCCGGATCCTTTCGGATTGAAACCCGGATCGGGTCGGAACTCGGATTTTCGGATTTGATCCATTTACTAAGATTTCAAATAATATACACAATCACAAGATTCTCAAAATTAAGCAAAGAAAAAGTTGAGATAATGAGATAACTAGCTTAAAAATTTACCTCAAAGAGATTATGAAAAATAAAATGAAAATAAAGTCATTAAGAATAAATAGTTATTCAAGACAAACTATTAAGAAAATAAAAAAATAGATGAGCAGACAGAACAGATGAAGGAAAAATAGATAGAATAGATAAACAGAATTCATGGTTTTTAAACTACTAAATTGACGAAGCTATATTTTCAAGCTAATAAAGATATTCATATTCATAGCAATCTAAAACATGATCAAATAGTAGTACTTCTGAAGATGATATTAAATTAAACTAGAATAATGCAAAAAAATATTACTGCACTATGTCTACAAAAAACTAGAAAAGCTCTTATATTGATAGCAATTTCAAATAGTCTTAAGCATCTTTAATATCTTCAATTTTGGTCTTCCATGCCTTCCTTCATATTCTTTTCCTTTTTTAAAGTTTGTTTCTTTACACCTTCAGCTTTGCTACCTAGTATAGAATAAAAAATAAAAGAAATTATTATGACATCAATTTAAAATCTCTAAATTCAAAAATTAATTGCAAAATATACCTTTATCGATTGATTCAATCCAGTCATCTGTACAAATCATAGCCTCCACAATAGAAGGATCCAATGATGACCGCTCTTCATCTATAACTCTTCCTCCAACACTAAAAGCAGCTTCAGATGCAACAGTAGTAGCAGGTACAGCTAATATATCTTTCGCCATCTTACCAAGAATTGAAAATTTTAGATTATGTATCTTCCACCAATCTAAGATATTAAACTGACTTGTAGGATGAATAATATTTTCTTCAATATATAAGTCTAACTCAGATTTCTGATTATACCAACTGCTAGTACCATGTGATTGATTATACCAAGAATGAAAGCTTTCCAAGTCACTTTCATTTTGATCACTTTGAACTGATTTACTTGAAGATGCATTACCTTCAATGTTGGCGCTGCATGTATCCATATCATAATATTCAGCATTTTTGTATTCCCAATATAAGGCATAAAGGACATTTCTTGTTCTTTGTATGTATTTATCATAATTAGCTTCCCCATGAATCTTCCTGTAATAGTACTCAACAAGATGGAGCTTATATCTTGGATCAAGTATAACTGCTAAAGAGAGAACCAAACTGCACTCATCCCAATATTTTTGAAACTTCATCCTCATAGGCTCTGCCATTAACTGTAATTCTATGTTCTCATGATTTACTAAACTATTTAATTTAAGCTGAATACGACAAATGTGAACAAAAAATATGTTGCATGTAGGATAAGATGTACCAGAGAAATGCACAGTTGCCTCATAAAAAGTCTTTAGTACATCATATAAATCAGAAGCAATCTTCCACTCTTCATCACTTGGATTGTGTTTGTAATTTTTGTCAACCAATTGGAGACGACTAAAGGCAGTTTTTAGAGGCAAAGCAGCTTCGAGCATCAAAAAGGTGGAGTTCCATCTGTGGGGAACATCTAAAGGAACCTTCTTTTTTCCATCTAGCTTCAATTGGCTCAAGACATTATCAAACTTTTGTTTAGCAAAAGCAGATTTGTGTAAATACTTTACACTGTCACGAATCTTACTTATCAATCCACTAATATGCTTTAAGCCATCTTGTACTATCAGATTCAGAATATGAGCACTACATCTAACATGAAATAGGTCACCACCAAATGGTAATAAATTTCTTTCACACAACCAGTTCTTAAAACTTCTCACCATAGAAAAAAGCTTTTTATCGATATTCCATTCTAAAGCTACTTGTAAAATGCACGCATGGAGAGTTTCAGCATTATGGGGAAAGTCCATTCTTCTGTATGCTATAATTCTTTTTTTCAATTCCCAACCGATATCAATATAATGCAGTGTTACGCAAACATAAGCAATATTTTGATGCTCAGATGTCCATAAATCTGTAGTGAGAGTAAATCTAGATTGCTGTAGTTCAATCTCTCCATATATTCTCTTGTTCTCTTGCTTATAAATATTAATAATGTCAGCCCTTAAAGTGTTACGAGTAACCATTTTAAATAAGGGCTGACAATCATTAATAAAATGCCTCAAAAAATCATGCTCACATATCCTAAAAGGATAATGATGTTTAATGACTGCAAGAGCAAAACTTTTTCTACATTTTTCCTGATCAAATTTCCAAACAATAGGCTTAACTTTCCCATCAATAGTCTTCTGAATCTGAAGAGTTTGCTGACCTGAAGTAGCTGTTCTCTTAAGACATCTTTTTAAATGCATATTAAGATGAGATGTACCTTTAGAACTGTTTGCACTAAAGCTTCTTTTGCAGTGATGACATATGGCAACTTGTTGACCATCTTTGTTTTTTGTTCTTTCAAATTCCAACCACACATGTGAAGTAAGCTTCCTTCTTTTACTTGATTCATCCACCTCATTTGATTGCTGTTTAGCAACATTTTTTTGGCCTTTTTTCAACATTTGAAGTAGGAGCACTCATTTCCTGAATTTAATAATTTAGTAAGCTCATATAATCATATTACACAAGGATATAGCCAAAATAAATAATATATCTATATATATTTGAAGTAACAAAAAAACTGAAATAAATAAAAATATTATAAAAAAAATTAAGTTGTTTGAATAGTATTATTCCAAATGAAAATAATGAAACTGAGAACAGAATAGGATCACCTCACTGAAACTGTGAGGCATCTCTCTGAGAAGAATAGAGCCTAAAAGGGCATTACAAAAGAGTATCATATATTTTCATGGTAGATTAAATTAGAGATAAAGAGACACCAAGTTCTTCAGGTCTTCCTATGGCCAGAAGAGGCCATCAAAACTGCTACAGCTACAATGAACATTGCAAGCATACTCACCAGCAAACTGTAAGTCGCGGTCGGTGGTGGCGGCGTCGCACGAAACGCAGTCACTGCCTCGCTGGTGGTGGCGGCGGCGGCGTCAGCGTTTGGTCGGGATCGCTGGTGGCGGCCGGCGGCGTCACGCGATCGTTGGTCGCAACGTCGAGGGGTCGCNGTCGGGGACTCGGGATCGCTGGTGGTGGCGGCTTTCGCGAAAATTTGGGACTCGGGAGGTGCCAGAGAGACAGATGATTTTAGGGTTAAGGAAAGTGGAAAGCCGCGGCTCAGCAAATTTGCTATTAATTTAATTTTATGTGATATAAATTTTAATTAAATATATGATCAATAAAAATAATGATATGCAATAGTTAATATATGTTGAAATTTACTTAATAATATGTAATAATTAAATATGTAAACGGGTCGGGGCATTAACGGATCGGGTCAATAGGAATCCAAATCCAATCCTTTTAAATATAATCGGAGCGGGTTAGTAAACGGATCGGATTGACGGGTCGAAAAAAATTCCATTTGGGGGGTTAATTGGATCGGAACTCGGATCGGATCGGATCATGATCCGATCCATTGATAGGCCTAGGTAAATGGATCTTTGATAAGAGTTTGAAATATCCTATTTTCAATGTCTGACCAGGCATAATGGTATTAGCATGTTTAAGTATCATACTATCAAGCCATACAGAAGCTTAGTTATTGAGCCTCAAGAAGTTCACAAACATGAGTAAATGCTTAAGTTTTCACTTGTGGAGTATCAAAATAGCTTCAAGCTTGCATTTAGAAGTCATGAGCGTTTATTGATTTTATTGTTTCATTTACCACCCTTGAAGTGTGGACATTTTGGGTTGACAATGGTACATGAACTTGGGTTTTCCGTGGTCCTGTTTTTATTTTTGAGTTGCATTTAGAATGGCGATTCATGTTGTTGAGGAAAAGGCAAATAAGACTAAATAATGTGACACTTCTTTCCGTTCAACACACTGTTGCTCTTTTGTAACGTGCTATGTTTTGTTGCTGGTAAGTTGACAAGTAATACCAAGACCTTTCACTTTCTTACTTGAAGTGAGAACTTGGGAACCAGTTGAGATTTTAGGCAAGTCAGATTTTAAGAAAGTAATTAGGGTAGGAAATGTAAATCAATCATTGGCACCACTGAATGTTTCATTTCCCTAATTTATGTCACAGCATATGAATTGGTTTCTATTATATATCTCATCCGCTATTTTTCGTCATGGTTACAATTCGAGCTATGTGGTAATGTTAATTAGTGAAGCTCTGTTATATATAATGATGCATCATTGAGAATCTGTTGCATTTTTACAATCTATGTAATGGTTGTTCTCTAATAGGACTGTTATGTTTAAGTTTAATATTCTTCTCATTCAGCCACCCACTATAATTTTATTCTTTGGGTTTATCTTGTGTATTTGTGTAGTACGAGTCAAGTAGTTCAGGCCTTTCTCCTGTACCCTTTATTCTTGCGTACTGCTTAATTTGGACAAAAGCAAGCCAGGATATAATATGATTATGCCCTGCTGTTGAAAATCATTGCCTCCCTTTACTTTGTTAAATATTTTGTCTATCAGAGGCAGCCGGAGCTGTTACTTGGAAATGAGGATTTATGGGCATTTGTTAATTTTGCGGGAGAGGATCACACTAACATACCAACACTTGTGGCTTTTCTTAGAATGCTGAAGACTCTGGTATTGGCAGACCTATCCTATTTTCATATTTTCTGTAAATGTAGCTCTAAAGTCCCATTTGTTATTGCATGCGCATACAATAAAATACTTCTGTTATGTAGGCCTCTATAGAGGAGGGTGCTTCAAAAGTTTTTGAGTTACTCCAGGGTAAAACATTGCGAAAAGTTGGATGGGATACCTTATTTGATTGCTTATCTATCTATGATGAGAAATTTAGGCAGTCTATGCTATCTTCTGGAGCTCCCTTACCTGATATTCAGGAGGGTGATGCACAGGCCCTAGTTGCCTATTTGAATGTTCTTCGGAAAGTAAGAAGTTCCATGCTACTTAATTCTTCGTTCAACTTTTTTTCTGATGCATTGTTAAAAATTCATTGACTAGCTCTATTCTGTGTACTTTTATTTGCTAATTCTTTCCTTATGTGATTATGAGTAAGTTAAATTATCTGTAATTTTCTTTTGATTTTATTTTATGACTGTTTATATGTGTAACATGAACCATTAATTTTGATCTGTCTGGTAATTTTTGATGATAAATTTTGAAATAAGTAGAATGCAAGATTTAGGTTAAATTTTTAGCTTTCATATTCTTTACATGTATGTAGTTTGTTATATTAGACTGAATTGTTGACTTTAAGGATCTTAAAGGATATTAATGATGTTCATTTAGTCATCTGAAAATGCCATTTTAATGTTATCCAAATCTCCTTATAGTTCATGCTTTTTGCAGATATAGGCTACTTGCATATGATTGCAGTCCTGTCAAATTACCTGGAGTATGTTCTCAACTCATCTTGACAAGAGAATTAACCAAAATAAGTTCAAAAATCAATCTAGTTGGTGACCATGTGTCTGGTGGATTCTTGGAATTTTGACTGCTAACATAGATGGGTGATGATGATTTATACCATCCTCAAATTGAAAACCTCTTACAGATTATCATAATGCTAAAAGGAATGAAGTACCAAGAAAGATTTATAAAGCTAGTGCCAAGTAGTTTGAAGGCCGCTATTGTTTCTGATGACGGTTGATTAAGAACAAATTATTTATTGAATAGGTTGAAACAATAACTTCAGTGATATGACTTAAACTTTTGTGTGCCTTTAAAGTTGCTTCACATGGAATATTGTCTTTTTTCAACTTTTAAGGTAACATTCATACAAAAGTAAAAATCTTATTTAAAGACTCAAAAGTGTTGTTTTCTATTGGCTTTTTTTTTCGTGCGCTGTCACTATATCTGTAACATACCTCTCATTATCAGATTTTTCCCCCTTTTCTTGGTTTTTAATAGCTAGCTAATTTCTAGATGTTACTGTTTGATTTGTTTATATCTGGAACTTACCTCTATATTGTTCATTATTGCATCAAACATTTATAATTTTGTTTTCTTATCAAATACATGTATTTGTGCATTGACATGCGGTTGATAACAATATATCTATGTAGGTGGTTGAAAATGGAGATCCAACAGAAAGGAAGAAATGGTTTTCAGATATTGAACCATTATTTAAGCTTCTTAGCTATGAAAATGTGCCCCCATATTTAAAGGTTTGTTGCTGATATCATGAAAAACCTTTATTGTTGGTTTAGTGGTTGAGACAGCAATGTGTGCTCTAACCTGTGAACAGGGGGCACTCCGTGATGCCATTTCTTCTTTCATTGGTGTTTCTCCGGTCATGAAAGACACTATCTGGAGCTATCTTGAAAAATATGATCTTCCTGTAGTTGTAGGCCCACCTTCTGGAAATGGTGGCGCACAATTGCCATCACAAGTAAGTTTTTTTTTTGCCATCACAAGTTTGTTAGTGTCCGTTCCCAGATATCTTTTTTATCTTCTGTAAAAGTGTAGGCAAGCTTTCCATGCTGAAACATGCCTAGATTAATGTGTAAGACATGGTTGCTTATTTAATGTTGGAAAACAAAAGGATGCGAGCTGCTCTTATAGAACTTGTTTGTCGGTTGTTGATGTGCTCCACACATAAATGTTGATTAATGAGTCGTTTTGCATATTTCTCATGCCTCTTAAAGCAATGGTGAATATAGATTGTGAGATTACCTATAATACTGGACTTTTGACTTGTGCCAGATTCTGGATTGGCCAACTGTGAATAGTAAGGTTAAAAGGTTGGTAACTTTTAATGTTGATATTAAGAATTGGATGCCAAATACTCAAACGTTAGAGTGACATTAGTGTTTTGTACTTCACAAAATACCCTTTGGATCACTTTCTCGATCTTTATAATTGGCTAAGTATATTTAATTTAACATCGGTGTATTGGACAGGAATCACTACTTCATGCGTTCCAATTTTGGGCTTTAATTTTATTGTGACCATCGGGAAAAGCTGATATTGGTAATGGTGGAAGTTAGAGATCTTGTTGACATTGGTGTGATAATTTTAAGTTCAATATCAGCCGATGATCTAACAATTTAATGCTCAGGTTGTTTGTTTATGAGAAATTAATAGAGCTCAGTATATAGCAGACCTTGTCACACCAACTTATTTGGGCTAATGGCCTGTTTTGTACCTTGGCATAGGTCCTTCTGTGGACTGCTTGCCCCAGAGAAATTTATGTACTAAAATTTTCATTCTGCTATGTTAGCAAACACCATAATGTTGGCTCAAAAGATCCCAATCAATATTTTATTAATATTTTAAATTCATCACAAATTTCAACAATACAAATTCCAATATTAAAAATCAATTTTATTTCACATTCAACATAGATTCCAGCATTAAAATCACCTTTATTTCACATATTACACCTTTTTTTAATATTATAATAACTTTATTTCCGATCAAACTTATAAATTGATATGTTTCCTCTTTCTTATTTAAAAATAACTTTCCAACTAAACAAGCATAAGTTCTTTAAAATGCCATCTTTTTGGGGTTGTATCCCAGTACATGAGATTTGTCATCATTGCTTCCAGTTCCACATTTGATCATTAGCATGTGAACATTGTTGCATTAATTGTGTTCGTTTACTGTTGCATGGCTGAAGGTTTATGATATGCGATTTGAACTGAATGAAGTGGAGGCAAGAAGGGAAAGATATCCATCAACCATATCCTTCCTCAATTTATTAAATGCTTTAATTTCACAAGAAAAGGATGTAAGCGATAGAGGTCACAGGTATGATCATTGGGTAGTGTTTGAATGTTTCTTTCCTCCCTGTTTCAGTCATTTATTATGGCACCACAGATCTCAAAATTTTTCACTTTTGGCCTTTATTAGGTTTGTTGGAATATTTAGATTTGTCTATGATCACATCTTTGGGCCTTTCACTCAGAGGGCCTACGCTGATCCCAGAGAAAAATGGCAATTAATCATAGCTTGCCTGCAGCACTTCCATTTGTGAGTATAGGTTGAATAAAGCAATTAATATGACTACTATATGTAACTCAGTAGGTTTTCTTTCATACTTTGTTGAACAGATGTTGGATTTTGTTCTTTATCCAAGTCGATTGCTTCTGCTGACACTTTCGTGAAATTGCTCTAGAATGATATCAAAATAAGACTATCTCATGCTTCCTTCTTTATTTGTTCCATAATCCTGAGGTACTAATTTTAGGATGTTATTGCACTGTTCTATTTCTTCTTTTATTCTGGCAGGGTTTTGAGCATGTACGATATTCGAGAGGATGATATTGGCATTGCCGTCGATGTGACCCATCACTCTAGTTCTCCTCCCTCCACGCTTGAAATGCAGCTTCCTGTGTTAGAGTTAATGAAAGTATGTTCTCCAGTTTTCATTTTAACTGCCAATATCATATGTTGCAGTTGTAGCATGTATAAGGTTTTATTTTATTGTGTTGTTTGAAAATTTCAAGCTTCATTAACTTCATTTCTTTGTTTACAAAAATTATCTGGCTAAACCATCTGCTGTGGCCAGATTTATTTTTCCTTTTCAATGACAGAATATTAATCATTGAGTTTCAATATGCTGGCAAGGCCTAAAGGTTTTTTAAATAAATGATTAAGAATCTAATTGATGGAGTGTTTTATATGCTATTCTCTATGGATTTCATGTTTGAATTGCTCAGTGCTTCCCTTACTGTTTTGGTAATTGGGGTCTTGAAACTGCATCATTACTGTCAAATGTATCCATTTTTTTTCCCTTCCTCATAATTTGGGAGTTTCATTCGCAGGTATTCTGGAAGCCTTATTCTTGACTAACCAGTTAGTTAGTGTGGAAATTCAGGTTTATGCTACTATATCCAATTGTTTTTTTTTTCTCAAGCTCCGTTTGTTGTTGGCTTGGGAATTCATAGGACACCTTGGGAAATATGGCCTACTTCCTGTTATTCTGTTTAAGTGCTTGGATATAAATAGTGTTTGGATTTGACTTGATAAGTTGATATTGACTTAGGATGGATGAACATCTTTCTTCTTGAGTACACCATTTCTTTGTATTTTTCAAACATTCGATGGATATCATCCTTTTTAGCTTGCTGTTAAAAGCAAAAAAGCTGCATCCTTGCTTATGAGTGATCTGAAAGGAGTATTTAAAGCAATCAAGCAACACAACAATTAGTACCTTTGCTTTGTACTGTTTTATTATGGAATTCCATAATATAGGATCTCCTCCTCTTTGTACTCCGCTTGCGCCCCTTCACTTTGACTTTGGTTCAGTGTTTGCAGGAACCCTTAGGTCTAGTTACTCACAAACAGTGGTATATCTTGTTTTGTCTATTAGTGACTCGTATTTGTATATTGGGATGGCCATGCTGACAGTATTGTTCTATTTCATCTAAAATATGTATATGGTGGTCAGCGTTAGTATATCTTTTTCTGTTGTGTGCTTCTGTCCCGGTGGTATTATATCATCTGTTAACATGCCCAAAATGTTTTGGACTCCAAATTTGAGTCAGCATTGTTTGTCACTTGTTCTATCTTTTTTTTCTTATCTTTCTCTTCACGTCTATTATTCCTGTATCTTGGTTAATTCATGCTGGATTGATATAGTTTTTCTTTTCATAACAATTTATACTGATCATTTCTACAGTGTCCTTAATGAAAATTCTTGTTGTTGTTTGATAGGACTTCATGAGTGGGAAGGTAGTTTTTCGCAATATCATGGGAATTATCTCATCGGGAGTAAACTCACTCATCAATGATCGGACAAGTCAAGCATATGGATTTTTGTTGGAGAAAACCATTCATCTTTCATTGGAAATTATAATTATTGTTTTTGAAAGAGATCTGCTTTTTGCTGAATATTGGCGTCCACTATTTCAGGTGTTTAACTTGTGACTATTGAATATTCCACATAAAATATTGCAATAGTTTATTTACTTTTTCAACCTTTTGCAGCCGTTTGATGTTATTTTATCCCAAGATCCTCATCACATTGTTTCATTGCTGGAGTATGTGCAGTATCATTTTCTCCCTCAAATTCAGCTTTGCTCCATAAAAATTGCACATATTCTGAGGTATGTGTTATATGCTAATCTAATGTCACCTATGTTTCTATCTTTGACATGTTACATTTAATATTAATTTTTAGATAGTACTTATTTATACACTAGATTTTGCTCATGTACAAAGAGGTAGAGGGAGACCAAAGAAGACATAATAAGAAACTATAAGAAATGATCTTACTCACTTAGACCTAAATAAGGATTTGTTAGATAGAGGGCAATGAAAATAAAGGATTCATATAGCCAACCCCACCTAGTAGGATTAAGGATTGTTGTTGTTGTTATTTATATGTACAATGCCAAACTTGCAGATATTGTTGTTCCAGTTTTGCTTACAAGTTACAACGTGTCTGAAGTGTATTTGCTTTTCGCAGCTCAAGAATGGTTGGACTTGTACAGTTGTTATTAAAAGCAAATGCTGCAGGGTGTCTAATTGAGGATTATGCTGCTTGTCTGGAGAATCATTTTGATGAGTCTGTAGTTATTGGCAACACAAAAGATGATGCTGGTGTTCTTATAATGCAGGTTTGAGAGTGTAAATCCATGTTAAATATTGAAAAGAGTTCTAAATAATCTTGAAGTCTGTCACCTTGTTATTTTTCCAGCTTCTCATTGATAACATTAGCCGTCCAGCGCCAAATATCAGTCATTTACTTCTAAAATTTGATTTGGACGGTCCTGTGGAAAAGACCCAGTTGCAGCCGAAATATCAGTTCAGGTTATTTATTTATATATATATATATATATATATATAATTCTTTTGTGGTATTATTTGAACCATAATGTTCTTTTGGCATTGTTAAAAAATCGTGCAAACCAAAAAATAATGCAGCTGCCTGAAAGTTATTCTTGAAAATTTGGATAAGCTTTTGAAGCCCGAAGTAAATGCTTTACTGCATGAATTTGGTTTTCAGGTTAGATTACTTGGTTACATACTTTTAATCGCACCATTTGTGTGGAGTCTTATTAGTTACATGGCCATTTACAGCTTCTTTATGAACTTTGCTTGGATCCTCTTACTGCTGATCCTACAATGGATTTGTTGAGTACAAGGAAATATCAATTTTTTTCAAAGGTTCGCTGTTGATTTGACTGTACATTTTTTCCCCTCATTTATGTTACTTATTATTATTATTTTGCTTCATGTTGTATTAGCATGTTGAAAATATTGGTGTGGCACCACTACCCAGGAGAAACAATAATCAGCCGCTTCGCATAAGTTCACTCCATCAGGTATTGTTTCTTGCCTTGCTACCCTAGTTGAAATAGTAGTCAGCCTCTCTGCATAGCTACATTTTTTGAAAGAAAATTTATTTTGATGTTCTCTAAAACTCGGATTTTTAGTGTCACACAGTGTAGTTTAGAGAAACCATCGTGCACATAATTCTATCTTTTATTAATGTAGTAGACTTTGCAAGAAATATGTAGTTATCTTGTCATCGCTGATTATTTGAGAAGTTAATGTAGCTTTGATTCTTAACTTTGGTTTTTGTGGGCCTCTTTATTGTCATTGTGGTTTTTATCATGTTTCATTGAGAGGGAAGATCCTCTTCTAATTTCTAAGATGGCTTGATATGGGAATGCTTTTTATATTGTAATATTGTTTGTAAGTGCTATTTGTTTGTAAAAGAAGAAGTGACTGGCTTTTAACTTGAAAGTAAATATTAAAGTAGATATGAATTTTGGAAGAGGTAATTATATTTGAGATCCTGTTCCACACAAGTCCACAAAACTGAAAATATTCCCTCCCATCCAAAAAATTGTTCAATATGTGTTTTTTTTATAGATTTCATAAAATTTGGCTGTTAATTCATATATATATATATATGTATATCTGTAGAAAATCATGCTTAGGTATTTATGATTACAACTCTTTGTTTGCTCATGTTAACTTTAAGTTGGGTTAAAATAAATCTTATGTGTCATTTCATACACAAATTTTAGCATTAAATTATTAATATTTCAAATTCTACATAAATATCAATATTAAACTAAATTTATTTTACTTTCTGTGCAACTTTTAATCATCGTTGTCTGTTTCGAATTCAATTTATCATGCTCGACACCATTTCTTTTGCATGACTGCTCTGTCTTCTCTTTACATAGCATTAATCATCATATACAACATCAACGTAATTATGCTATCCCAACAAAACATAAAACAAATTGTCAAAGAAAAAAACGATCAGGGCTTCATCGAACTATCCGTTTTGGACAGACTAGATGGTTTGTTTTGTTAAACCGTCTGATTCATCCAACTTGACGGTCCAATTCAGTTAATCGGATGGTGCTGTTATTTTGAAGGTTCACGGTCCTATTGTTGGCTGAATTTAATTATTTCCTTATTTTAGTTCCAAGCTTGGTTCAATGCCACATCTGGCTGTGGGGTTCAAGCAGTTTTCACATCATGCAGTGAATATTAAGTTTTCAATCTGGATGGCATTGAATCAAGTTACATGCAAAATACTAAAACGTGTAGGTTCATAAAATCCATCTCAATTAAGCAAAATCCTTTTGTATCATAACATGCAACTTATCCTAGTTTTCAAATTATTTAGTCTAGCTCAAAGTAATTAAGTTAATCATTTAGTTTTAAGCTTATATCCTTATTAACACAGATTCGCCTACGTCTTCATTTTAAGTCGATTGTAGTCTTCATTTAGATTTTTCATTCTCTCGCAATATCATCTCAATTTGGCTTTTGTTTTATCAGATGTTCAGTTTGCACACACAGCAAGACCCGTACTCAAAATTAAGTGACTAGTTTTGCATATATTTCTGCATTCTTTCTGTCTCACTTTCGTCATTTCAAAGCACTTTTACCATTAGAATGTGCTTACTCTTCAATCTCTTCACATCCTTTGCCTTGACCTTTGCTAACTTCTCCTTATAGCTCAATGTAGACCCAATTTCCATTTCTTTTTGATCAAATTGAATCATTTGATAGGGATCAAGGATATATTTCCTCAAAAACAGGAAATTGAATGCATCATGCATCCTTGGCAGTTTAAGTGGTAAATTCAATTACTGGGCAAGTACCCCAAGTCTCTTAATTGTTTGGAAAGGTCCAATGAATTAGGCTTAATCTTTCTTGTCTACTTAGATTGTTCCTCTCATTAGGGTTACTTTGAGGAGTACATGATTCCCTACCTGAAGCTCTATTATTGTGAAGTGTCATTGTATTTCAACTTATGCAGAGTCAATCGCAACTTTTTGCAGATCAGCTTGATCTTTTAATTGCTCATCAACAAGTTACGATCTCAAAATTGCGCGTTCACCTCTTTTGTGGGAACACAATCGTGATTGGGATATTATACCTATATAAGGTTTCATAGGGTGCCTATGCTATGCCATTGCTGGTTTGAAAGCTGCTATTGTACGAAAGCTTTATTAGTGGAATATGGCTTTCTTAACTTCCTTTAAAGCTTAATTGAAATAACCTTAATGGATTTTGCAGAGTTTGAGTGGTTTTTTTTCTGTTTGACCATTAGTTTGGCAGTGAAGCATCATGGTGATTTAAATTCATACCAAATGCCTTATGTAACAGTCTAAAAGTGAGATGCAAACTTAGGGCCTTAATTTGTAATGGTTTCTTTCAGAACTTGATGAGTTTCACTATTTGGTCTCTGTACACTTTAGCTAACCTGTTGAATAAATCAGACATCTTGATTGTTAAACGTTGTGCTGATTTTGTCAACTGATCAACTATCACCCAAATTACATTGTGTCCTTGCCGCATTCTTGGTAATCCTACAATCAAAATTCATGACTACCGCCCTCCACTTCCATATTGCAATGGGTATGGGTTGGAGTAGGTTGCTAGGTTGCTGGTGTCCACCTTTAATATGTTGACATGAAAGACACTAACATTTTACATCGCTTTTCACACTTGACTCTCAAAAAATTTCTTTAAATCATTATTCATCTTGCTCACTTGGGTGAATGATATGTTTGGAGTTGTGAGCGTCCTACAACAATTGTTTGAACCAATCTCCCTCCAATGTATATAATTTCTCCTTTGACCTTAAGACTTTATGTTCATAGAAATTTAGAGTTTGTGCGCAGGAACCAGACTCCGAAGGGTGCTCATTTTGCTAATAATTGGCTAATAGTGTTGCATTAGCTAGTTAATCGGCAGTTAGGGTGTGTTTGTTTGTAAGGTTAAATTTAAGAAGGTTAAAATTAAATTTGGATAGAGATATTTTTTTATTGAAAGTTGTGAATGATGTGAAATAAAGTTAGTTATTATGTTGGAATATGTGAGGGATGTGATATAAGTTAGTTATTATTTTAGTAATATGTGTAGGATGTGAAATAAATTTAATTTTTAATATTAAATTTTATGTGTGATGTGATATGCCTGGTTAAAATTAAACCAGGTTAATTTTAAACTCCTAGAAAAACGGGGCCTTAGTGTTTCTAATTAAAATTTTACCATCCTTAATTCTCAACTACGGCAACCACCTTTCCACATTTGGAGGTCAACCCACATTGGGTGGCTAGTAGCCCTTCGTAGGATACTACTGAATACTATCATCTCAATATAACTATGTTGGTTGACCTGTGGTGGGTGTGATTGCTCTTGAGAAATAGCTTTTTAATCATCATTGTCATTTTCAAATTTGATTATCATGCTTAAAACCATTTCCTTTGCCTAGCCACTCTTTTCCAGTTTGCATCATTAGTGAGCACCAATTATTATATACAACATCGACATAATTATATGAATCCAACAAAACGTGAGACAAAAGCTTAAATCCAAAACTTGTGCGGGCATCCATCAAACCATTTGTTTTGGACAAACTGTGTGGTTCGATTTGTTTGGTTTGATTTAGCTAACTAGATGGTCTTATTGTTTGCTGAATTAGATTGCTTCCTGTTTCAATTCCAGGCTTGGTTCAATTCCACCTAACTATGGGGTTCAAGCAATTTTTACATCATATTTGTTTCATTATTCAAATTTGTCTACATTTCAACATGTTACTTAAGCCGATTGAATTGTCACAAATACAAAAAATGTAACAACAGTTTAAGCATCAAAAAAAAAAAAAAAAAAAACGGTTTAAGCATCAAAAAAAAAAAAAAAAAACAACGGTTTAAGCATAAAAAAAAAAAAAAAAAAAACAACAGTTTAAGCATCAATTGGTTAAATCCAGCTAATTTCCAAAAACATGCAATAAGGTGAAGTTATTCAATCATCATCTCCTTGAATCAAGAAACATGAAAACTTATAAAACATTTTGGGTTATAAAATCCATCTCGGTCAAACAAAGTTCTTCTTTATCACAACATGCAATTCACCCTAATTTCTAAAATCATAATAGTAAATAGCTGAAAATAGCTAAGTTAATCATTTAGTTTTTAGCTTATACACTTTTTAACATAGATTCACCTACCTCTTTGTTGATCTTGAGTCATTTGTATGAAATCCGGCTTATTTTACATCCAAGCTACGGTTCTTCAAAATTAGGTTTTGATTCCTTGCTATCTACACAACTTCAGCTCTATTTTTTTGATTTTTACTTCACCAGCAATTCAAGTGTGCACAAGGCGGTGACAACTAGATTAAGGGATAGAGTTGGTGGAGCCCTCTGTCTATCTATCTATCCCCCCCCCACTCCCCCTCCCTTTCTCTTGCTTGCTGCCGATAAAAATAGTGTGGGATAGATAATTTTCTTGTCTCCCCCCTACATCGCCAGCTGTTTCCACCCTCCTTGCCACATAGCTTGTGTGGTTTTTGGTGGAACGAGGAGAAGTCGCCAAATGGCCAAGTAGGGATTAAACTAGGCTAATGCTTTTGTATTAGGTTAAGCCTATGAAGTGTCGATACTTAATGAAATCTAACATATTCATATTGTATCCGTATCAAATACCGATACTTTCCAATATTTCACCGATACGTATTCGATACGTCATGTGGCGTATCAATTTTTATTTTTTAAAAATTCGATACTTATTCAATACTTTCCCGATACTTATCCGATATTCTCAGATACTTCTAATCAAAGAAAAAATATTAAAACAGTTGATTCGATGCACACAATAAAAAATAAAAAAATATTTCATACATAAAGCACAACTTATGCATATATTTGAACGTTAAAATTGGGAGAGATATATTGGGCTACGTAATTGGGATCGCAAAAAATATAAGTTATCCAATATATTGAGTATATGTTGTTTTTGAAATTTATAGCAATTATTTGTATAAGTTATTCTCATCTATCATAGATCTATACTTTAAATATGGGAATATAATGTATTATACACACATATATAACAGTGGTATCCTGTAGTATTCGTATCCCACTTTTTTTAAGTTTGTCGTATTCGTATCCCACTTTTTTTAAGTTTGTCGTATCGCCGTATCCGTATCGTATTTTATCCATATTATCGTATCATACTCGTGCTTTATAGGATTAAACTAATTATGTTTAGTTTAGTTAATCACTGATTAGTAACCTTTTGATTTAGGTATGTGTTTCGAAAACATATTACTTTTAGCATATTATAACCAAATTAGCAAAAATTTTGAAATTGCTCTAATTCATTATTAATCAAAACAAAACAAACACTCATTTGGTTATTTAATTATCAGGATGGTACTATTTTTGCTGAAGTTTTGTTTAATTGAGATACTTTTTTATTAATTAAAAATGAGCTTACCAGAACCGTACCCATTTGGCATCAGGGCTTCTTGTTGGTATGATTGCTTTATTCTTTGCTCAAGTTTTTACGTTCTTCCTTTTACAGGCTATGCGTCAGTTGGATGTTACTATTCAAATTGCAATGTTCTATTAACTTGTTACAGTAGGTACCAATTTAAGTAAAACAATTAAACCAAGATAAAATCTTTTGAAATGACTTTTGAGTCCAACTTTTATTGTGAAGTTAGAGTAAACTTGAGAGGAGAAGCTGGAAAGTATAACTTGATAGATGCAATCAGGATTTCTTAAGTAAACTGCCCTCGGGTTTCATGTAAGTGAACAAAAGATCTTTTGGCTGTCAGCCGTATGGTAAACTATGAATGTTTGTGCAAGAAGTGAGACATGAATTATGTTTTTAAGAACTATACTAGGTTGTATTGCATTCAAAGCATGAAAAAAGCAGGGCAGACATACTTGGAATTGAAGTTCACATAAAACCCTCAAGTCCAGCAGGAATTAATGAAAATATATTCGCATAAGTAAAATGAATGGGGGAATATATTAAGATGGTGGAGATTTTTTCATATAAGCCATATTTAAGTAACAGTTCAAATAATACATCACCCCTCAATACAAGAGTAACACAAGTCATCAAGAAGGCACTTAGAAATATCATTTTCTTCTTTTGAAAGATTAGGAAAAAACATGATAGTTTTAACGTCTACTCACCCAAAGTATAAGTACTAAACTACCCTGGGATTTATAGTGTAAACAAAAATGGACTGGGCCACATCAGATAAGGTATGGTCACTGGAATGATAATCTGCTTTTGGAGATGGAAATTTCTCCTGATGGTGAAGAAAAGGGCAATGTATTCATTTCTAGTTAGGCTGTACATCGTGTCATTGATATATGGTATGTATCATATATTGTTCCACAGTGCAAAACATACCTTATGAGCTTGGGATTGTAACTTATGACCCAAATGCAAGCTTTGGATGTTAAATTATGACCCGAACATAGAAAACTGTTTCAATCTTGGGAAGCTATTAATTGGATTTGAATCTCCATAAGCCGATTCTAGAATACAGTTTCCCAATCTGAACGTTAAACTATTAAAACCCTGTTTATTCTCTAAAGGAACCCCTAGGGAAAGAATAGTTCTGCATGCATGTCAATTTCTTTTTTTTTTCATTGTTAACTTTCAGTTGTACATCATTCTTTACTCAATTCTACCCTTTTACTTATGCATTTACTCCCATGCCAGTTCTTTCCTATAAATCCTCTGTTTCTATGCCGCTTACTGAACCTCATCACTGTTTTTTCTGTCACTATGTCTGTTGCTATTTTGTTGTTTCTTTATTTAAAATGTTCAAATGTTTGTAGACTCTATAATGCAGCAGTTCATTGATTTGTTGTGCTTTTGAGATAATACCATTTATCGTTAGAGTGCTAAGTTTGAAACTCTGTGTATTACACAGGAGAATAACCTTTAGAGCTTAACTGTGATAGCAAGAGCTCGATCTGTTGTTTTCCTTTGTTCATGTTCGAATTTATTTTAAACATCAGGTTCCATTCAGTGTGCCTTAAATTATCTCAAAGCCATTTTACTCTTTATACTGAAAAAAGTTCACTTTGAATGCGACCTGTTAATAAGTACATAAGCCACTTTGCAAATTTACATTTAAACATCGTTTTGCTGACCTCAACTAGTTCGAGATTAAGTTTTGTTGTTGTTGTTGTTGTTGTTTATCTGTAAGCTCGTCTCTGATATTTAATTCCATTTTATCCTTTGTAGAGAGCATGGCTGTTAAAACTACTGGCCTTTGAAATGCATTCAGCTGACATGGCTGAATCTTCACACAGGGAAACATGCATGGCTATTCTCTCCAATATATTTGCTCCATGTTTTGGTGAGAACTTATCTGTGTCTGATTTGTCAAAATCTTGTAAGGCAGAAAGTTCAACTTTTGGTGGTGTATTCAGCAAAATTAAGGTATTCATTACAAATTTGACCAATACCCAAAATTATACTTGATATGTTACTTGAAGATATAAAATATTTCACTCTTTGTTATCTGAGCTATTTGTTTATTTTAACTTATTAAAAATTTGTGACATTGGACAACTACATTCCAGATGTGGAACTAGGTTCCTTCTAAGTATATGGAATAGATTAATCTATCACGAAGAGGACCAACAAAAAGTCTCAAGTAGAAATGCAACCTCAAAGAAGAAAGAACAACATTTGATTAGTGTGTGAATTTGAGAAGGAAGTAGATGACAACTCCTTTATTTGAGCTATCACAAGCAAGGAGGTTAATGAGAGCATTTCAGTTGAGCCTCCCCTAGAACTGGCCCTTGTATGGGAGGAATTTTTCAACTTGTTTCCGGGTGATCACCTTGCCCTATTGTCTATAATATGAGATACATACCATGTGATTAATCTCGCATTACAAGATACTCTCCCAAACTTTCCCCATTATCGCTTGAATTTTATGGAGCTGGCTGAATTAAATGAGTTGCTTCAAAAGGGATTTATCCGATAGTGTCTTAGTTCCCATGCTATTTCAGCATTGCTCACCCTAAAGAAAGACGCATCATGCAGGATGTGCGTGGATAGTTGCTCTATCAACAAATTCATGGTTAAATATTGCCTCAGTATACATCGTCTTGATAATATGGTTGATATGTTAACCAAAGACACTACTTTTAAAATATCGATCTTAAAAGTGACTATTTAAGTGCATTGTGGATATATGGAAAATGGCCTACATGGCGAAGGATGATCTCTATGAGTCATTGGTTATGCCATGTGGGCTATCTATTGCCTCTTGCACCTTTATAAGGCTGAAGACTCAAGTCCTTTGGCCATTCATTGACTTTTTTGTCGTGGTATACTTCGATGATATTTTGATTTGTGGTAGGACTAGGGAGGTTTAGTTATACGCAATTCTCATATTTGTTGGGCCATATGGATTGATATTCTGTATGCATACTTAAAGAAGTGCATGTTCATGATTGATTGAGTTCCCTTCCTGAGATTTATTGTGCATTTTGAAGGTGTTTGCTAATCCTGAGAAGGTGTGCCATTGTGAATTGGCCAGTTCTTCCGTATATCTGTGACGTGCGTTGTTTTGATGTATTAATGACTTTGTCCTGTGAATTTATATATGGATTTAGCATCATTGTGGCCTCAAACATTAATTACATTATAAAGGGGTTATTTGTGTGGACAAAGATTACTGCTAAAGCCTTTGACAAACTTAGGATTACTGAAGCCCCTATTCTGAGACTTTCGGAGTTTTTGGATCTTTGTGGTCTTATGCGATACTTAGACTAGGCATAGATGGTGTTCTATTTCAAGGAATTTTTCTCGTTCCTTATAAATTGAACTGATTTAAATAAAAGTACTCTACCTATGACAAAGAGATCTATGTTGTACTACAGGCCTTGAAATACTAATGATATTATATCTTGCCTCTTGAGTTCTGTTCTCTGATCATGAAAATTTAAGATATTTGGAACTTTCAAATGAAATTGAACTTGAGGCACACTGAATGAGTCGTAGTTCTTACAAAAGTACACTTTGTACTCAAGCATAATGCAAGATTCAAGAATCAAGTTCAAGTCGCTTAGAGCCGTGGTGTCTTCGTATTATTCAATATGAGCGTGGATGTTGTGGTATTTGGCAAGCTCATATAATTCTGTGAGGATTGTCTTGACTTGGGGACCATCTATGCTGATGTGAAGGTTGGTTAAAACTAGATAGTATGGTGATTTCTTGATCCAAAATGACTCATCTTTTTCGTGATCGTAAGTTATGTTTTCTAGGAGCTACATACTAGTGGGGTAGTTGGTCGCTTTGGCTGGAATAAAATAACATAGGCTATAGAAAGCTAATTTTATTAGTTGAGTCTCAAGTAAGATGTCATACGCATAGTTCGCCAATGTTGAATCTGTGCACTTACTAAACAACAAAAACAAAATATTAAGCTCTATGCACCATTACATGTACTATATCGTTCTTGGCAATGTTTTTGTCCTTTGGTTTATGATAATTGATAAACATGATTGCTTCTGCATCGTGGCTGATTAGTTTTTGAAATAAAGCATTCCTTATCCTATTCCAAAAATTCTGATGCCTCCAAGATCACTCGTTTATTCTTTGCTAAGGTCATTAGGATGCATGGGTTACAAATTGTTAGATTTAGACGCCAAATTCACTAGTTTTGGAAAAACAAGTAGCAGCCCTAGGTATGGAATTAAATTTTTCCATAACTTTTCATCATTGGACCAATGGTCAAACAGAGGTAGTTAATTCAAGGTTAGGAAGCCTATTTCCTTGTTTGTTGGGAAAAAATGGGAGAAATTGAGCTTTAACTAGTCTTGAGCTAAGTTTCTGTACAATAATTCTGTTAATAGGTCTGTATGCATATAATTTTGAAATTGTGCATTCTTGTATATCTGAAGTCCCTATAGGCCTTCCTTACTACTTGTGGATGCAAGAATATCTTAATCTATCTTTCAAAAAAAAAATATATATCTTAGTCTAGTAAATCGTTTGCACAATATTTTAGAAAATTGCAAGAATAGATCAATAAAAAAATAAGTGTGAGTGATAACATATTGTCATGTGTGAATGCAAGATTTTTCAGTATTGGATTATGTATGATTTTGGTTCAACCTATCGTATCCAATTGACAATTTTTAAGAAATTGCAATCTCATAGATAGTAGTTCGTTCAAAATTTGAAAGAAAATTAGTTCGAATATGTATGCTGCTGACTTACCACAATAGTATGGCAATAGTTCGCCCTTCAATATTTCTAACTTTGTGGCTTATAAAGAGCCAATAATGATACCCATGATCCATTAGAACCTTTACCGGAGTTTCTCTTGACCAAATCCAATAAAAAGGAGCAAATAGAGCAAATTATTGATAAACAAATAATTTTTACTATGAATTAAGGATATTGTTGTTCTTTTGTTATTTCGATGGGGGCTATCTCCATCAGAGGATTCGTGGATCACCAATAGGGGCATTCATTAAACTGTTGAAACCAAAAAACTGAATCAAACCAATTAATTTTAGTTAATTTAACTTGGTTAGGAATACATCAGTTTGATTAATTGTTTGATAATTGAATTTGTTTAGTTATATGATTTGGGTTCAATTTCTTATGTTTGGAAACCAAACAATCAAATTAACTGAAACATCAATACTATCGAATGATCAGGTTGTAGAAATTGTGTGAAATATTCATACATTGTCCTTGGATTGCATTTCGGATTCGATTTATGTGATACCTTCACATGCTTTATGTTGATTATTTTGGGTATAACTTATTCATCTTTTGCTAAATATAGTCTTCTTTTTGTTTTCATTGTTAATATATTTATTTTTTTCTCCCATATCTATGCTATAAAATTGATATCTTTATTTTTTATTTTTAAAGTTTTGGTGTTTGCTAATTTTAATCCAGGACATGCTTTTCGTTTTTGTGGTCATAAATCTTGTAGTAACATGTGATGTTATAAGTTTTAGGATTTTTAAATTTTTTGAGATAAATACTATTGAAAAAACTATGATTCTAATTGAACAGAACTTAAGCAACTGAATGTTATTTGGTCTTTGTAGTTATCTTTTTGTAATCTTTCTTGTTGATTTGATTTTGAAATTCAAAACTGAGCCCTATCTTGTTTGGTTAATCAAATCGATTGAACCAACTAAATGCACATTCTTACTCACCAAAGATGATTTTGTCTTGATCTTGATTTATTGGAGAGATATCATAATAGCTCTTGGGCAAAGTTCACGGAGACACTATTGGTGGAGGTCGATGATTCACACTAGGAATTCTTTGATTGAAGGGATATTTTATTTTAGAATGATTAAATTTTCTAGTATTTTGGTGTGATTTGTTTTTTCTTGAAGAGATTTTTGTGGAAACAAGATGTACAATAGATGTGAAGGGGTTTTGTTATAAAGATTGATTTAAATGTAAACCAAAGAGAATTGAGATAAATATATAATAATTTGATGAGTCTAAGAAAACAATTTGTAATATAAAGAATGGATCTTCCGATGATGATCTATATAAAAACTTGGACACTTAAGAATGAGAAAGGTACATATATAGGCTTGCTAAGATAAGACATGTACAAACCTTGGAAGTTAATTAAAATACATTAAGGATAAAGATAGAAAATATTTTTTTAAGAAAGATGATATTTAATATAGATGGATAAGCTATGTTTAATAACTTTTTTAGTGATAGTTGTAATGATACAATTGATCTAAATGGATCCAGCATCAAAAAAGAAAATAAAAGTTATTCTTATGCATTTTATTAGTAAAATTGAAATTTGAGCGACTTTAAAGAAGATGAAATGTAGAAAAATATTATATTCGGATGACATTGCAATAGATATTTGAAAATCTGTGAAAGATGAAAGAAGTTTTTATCTCATTGATGTTATTTTAAAACTAAAAAGATGTCAAATGAACAAACAAAGTATATTGTTACGTATTTTACAAGAGTAAAGACGATTTACAAGATTATACTAGTTATAGGGGAATTAAATTAATGTTATTTAAAAAACTAAGTGAGCAGAGTGATTGAGCTTATACCAAGTAAATTTATTGTGGAAGTTTATCTGTTTAGAAGTTTAATAAATAAGCTTTGAGATAGAAGAAATTACACATTTGATTTTCATTTATTTAGAAAAATCTTATGATAAAATCTTAGAGGAAGTGCTTTGGGGAGGTTAGGAGAGAAATGAATTTGATTGGCTTTCATTCAAGTTATTAAGCACATGTATTTAAGGGATTTTACTTATGTTCATATAAAGGGGTTTGACAAAAGATTTTGTTATTGCAATTGGATTACACTTAAGTCACTACTTTAAGTTCATAGCTCATGGAAATTGTTGCTTGCCTATATTTTGCTCGAATTTGCTTTATTGAGTGATTATATATTTTGGTGTGTGAATTAGTCATTGTTGGTTGATATTGGGAGAATCCTCAAATTCTATTATGTGTTGCCTGATTTGTTTTAAATAGAAGTTTTGCACAAATCTAAGATGATAAATTTTCAATTACAATCTATGTTATTTGTTTAATCTTTGACGAATTATTTTTGCTAGATTCAATAATTTCTTAATTATCATAAAATTATTTCTAATTATTTTTATATTTGCTTAATACTTGTTGGCCTCTAAACTTGCATCTTCAAATGCATGTACTGCTTCAGTTTTATTTTTGTTCATGGGACCAATCTAGCAATAATAGCCGCTAGAAGAAAATTTACCTTGGTTTGAACACTATAGAAAGCCTGGTCATACTTAGTTGCTATGCTGAAAAATTCACAGTAAATCTGTAGACTTCCATTTTGTGGATGATAGGATCCCTGTTCGAAAGAAATACATAACAACACTGCGGTTTTAACCATGGAGGCAACAACAACCACATCCTAGTCTATTCTGTTTGCGAAGTAACAACTAGTAGCCTTGTAGAAAATGATCCATTGAACCCTTTAGTCTAAAGATAAATTCTTAAATGCCCCAAGTGTTTAGACGAGAAAAAAAACTAATTCTTGGATTATAGATTTGGATGCTTCAAACCATATGACAGGCATGCTTATTGTTCTATCATCATCCTAGAAGCAGACCACATTTGAAACAGTTCGTGTTCCTAATCTGGGTTGCGGTTTTCTTTCGGTTATCAAATTGACTAGGGATCTCAATTGCATTAGTACATGTCTTCCAATTGTGCGAACTTCAGGTTTTGACTTGGGGATTAGTTTTGACAGTGTTGATGTATTTGTGGGGATCTATCTCCTTCGAGCTATAGACTCTAGTGGACAGTCAAGGAAGACCACTTATGTAGCTTCATGATGTTATGGCATTATGGATTAGGTCACCCAAATATTGTGTATCTCAAAATGTTGTTCCCTTTGTTGTTCAATGAAAATTCCAAGCTGTTTCAGTGTGAAATTTATAGATTGTCCGATCATGCTCGAAATTCATGTCTAATTCGATCATGCATACCATCACATTTCCTTGATTCAGAGTGATGCATGGGGACTTTCGAGAGTCAATAATAGTATGAGCTCTAGGTTGTTCTACCACTATTGATGACCACACATGAATCACCTGAGTATTTCTAAAGTAAAAGTTGGAACTGGAGGTCTTTGAAGATTTCAATAATATGGTTCAAGCACAATTTCATGCCATGATACAAGTTTTGACTTGTAATGCGAGGGAATTCTTCTATCATTCTTTGATCCTACCTTTTGAAGAGTGTAGTTATTCATCATAGTTCATGTGTCGATAGCACACTACAAAATGGAATTGCTAAAAAGGCAAAAATAAGCTTTTGTTGGAGGTTGTGAGATTCCTTTTGTACGTTCTTCTAATGTACCCAAACACCTTGGAGAGGAGGATGTCCTCATTGCGGCATATGTGGCCAACAAAATTCCCATTGGAATGTTAAATTTCCATACTCCAATGCAAACTATCGGCATCACATGCCTAAGGATTCCAATCACATCTTCTTTACCAATCAAATATTTGGTTGTAGTGGCTTCGTCATTTCGTCCTCATTTAGACATGCCTTAGCAAGTTAGATCCAATGTCAACCAAATGCATCATTCTTGGCAATTGACCATACCAAAGGAGCTACAAGTGGTATTTGCACTCGCGAAATTTTCAACTTTGTGGAGGTGACTTTTTTTTCAAAATTCAAGCATTTAAGCCCAAAGTTGACATTCGGTGGGAGAATTCTTCTTCAAATAACTGAATTTTGAGAAACTGAACCATCTAAGTCCGTAAGCTCGCTTAACCTACTTGCAACTGTGTTTACTCTCAGTACATTTGAGACTCCAACCAACGAAGTATCAACTCCCTTCCATTACTCTTTTAGCGATTACACTCGCTGGTAAAGATCTGATTGTCTCTACTCTAGGTGGCAGAAATATCAAAAGGAGCTTGAAAAGTGTGTTTCTTTGAAGTAGCACCAAGAATCAGATGCTCGTCCTAAGTCCCTGTGGTCTCACACAAGTAATGCAATTCCTGAACTTATTCTTAGCATTGCTTTGGATAATCTTGATGAACCAATAGCCCTGAGAACGAATGTGAGGTCTTGGACACATCACGCTATCAGCAATCACACGTCTTAATAGGCGCGTGTCACAAATATGATTACATTAGTCACTGAGGCACAATGCTTTCATTGGTTGGCTACATTTAATAGAAAGTGTATTTGAAGATTTGATATAATATGGCTCTTATAATTAAATATTTGAAAAAAGAGATTTTAAATGGATTCTGGACTTGTGTGCTTTTGAGGATATAAAACAAAATTTGAGAAATACGCTTATCCAACTTTCCTTATGCATGCATATTTTCATAATTATTTTGAGGTCGCTTGTGAGGACTCAAACATAGGTATAGTGGTAGTTTTATGTCAAAGTAAATCATTCGGCAGCCTTCTAATTAGTGCAAGATTTTCTAAGGCAAAGCAATGTTATTCGACTTATGATATGGAATTTTGTGCTATTGACAATCCACTTAGGCATTGGCGTTATTGGAGTTTTTCTTATTATATCATTAATTGGTTATGTGATATTTGTGCTCTCAAAAGAAGTTAAAACTCATGCAGTGGCTTCGAGTCAAGTTCAAGCGAGTTAAGCTCAATTTGAAATTGAATTTTTTAAATTTATCAATTTGTTTGATTCGAGTGAACAAACTTTATTTAGATTTTGATCTATTATTCAAGTTATATTGATCCTAATTATAAGGCATATTTTTTATTAAAATATATATGTATTATATAAATTAAAATATGGTGTTATAAGTTTATTTGTATATATTATATGTATTTGCACTGTAATTTTTATATTAATTATGATACCATATTTACATAAATAAAATTTTTTATATATACGAGGAACAATTTTAAATTTATGTTTATACACACATCAAGTCGATTATGAGTTGAATCAATTTTATTTAAATAAATTAGCTTTGAGTAACAAGAAAATTGAGTCAATTTTGAATTAAGTGAAATACAAGCTAGTTTTGAGTGATTTTTGGGTTTTAAACAAAATTGCCACCTACTTTTCAAAAAAAAAAAAATCAAAATTGCCACCTCTATAAAGCATGCTAAATGTGTCAAGTTTCTTAATGAGTGGACTTTTGAGTTGAAACATAAGTCAAATGTGGAGTATAAAGTTATTGATGATCTTAGTTGAGTCGTAAATTACTCCACAACTTGAACATCATGGTAGTTGTTTTTGATATGAGTATGTTCTCATATTTTGCTGTTCAAACACTTCTAAAAACACATTCATCAATATGTTTCATTTATTTGACATCATATATAAACTTAAGTAGTAAAAATTAACTTTATTTCACAAATTTTAAGCTTTAAAAATTAACTTTATTTCATATTCTGCATATATTTTAAAAAAAAAATTTAATTTTATTTCACATCAAACACAATCTTCAATTGTAACTTAACTGCACATCATAAAATTTCTTAAAAATATATTCTAACCAAATGAGATTTAAAGGAGATGTTCAGGATTATGCGAATTATATAAGAATTAAATTAATGAATTCTGTCTTGAAACTTTAGGAAAAGGTAATTAAATATATATATTATATTGTAATACTATAGTATCACAGAATTAGTTTATTTTATGCCAGATAAATCTGCTTTAAAGTTTATTTATTTATTGAGAAGTTTGATGGAGAAGCTTTGTGAAACAAGTAAAGGAAGATTTGCATTTGATTTTTATCGATTTAGAAAAAACTTATGTTAATGTCCCAAGAGAAGTACTTGAAAAAATCTTATAAAAAAAATGATTTGTGCTGCTTATATTCAAGTTATTAGAGACATCCATAAAGGAGCTATTACTTGTGTTCAAACACATGGGGGTTTGATTAAAGAGCTTTTTATTACAATTGGACTACACTATAGCTCTACTTTTAAGTCTGAATCTCTTTGCAGTGGTTATGGTGATCCTAAATTGACATATTCTAGATGGATGCCTTTGTGTATTCTTTTTGCAGATGACATTCTGCTTGTTTATATGTCTAGAGATAACACTATGGTAAAACATGAGTTATGAAGAAATACCTTATAATTTAATTTTTTTTTTTTTTAATAAATTAAAAATTGAATATTTAAAATGCACATTTAGTTAAAAAAAAGCATTTGTATTAGTGATATCATAGTTGATGATCAAATTTTTAAGAAAAATGAGCTCTATAGATATGATGGGTCGATTATACAAAATAATAATAAAATAAATAGTGATGTCATCAAAAAGATTCAAGTAGGATGGAAAAAATAGAAAAATCTAAACGGTTATAAGATTATATATGATATATGGTGTTGAATGCTTTGTAGAGTGCTAAACGTTGGCCTACAAAAAGAAAATATATAGATAAGTGTTGTAAAATTGAGAATGCTAAGATGAATGATGATGAATATATGCGAAAGAATATCATGAGAAATGAGCATATTCATGAAAGAATTACAGTAGCATTATTTGGGGATAAACTCGAAGAGAATCGGCTTAGACAATTTGGACATATAAATCATAAGTCAGTTGAAATTTCAATGTGGAAAGGTGGGTTATTGGATCTTGCTCATGTAAAAAGTGGAAGAAAGAGGCCAAAAAAGACATAATAAGAAACTATAATCTTACACACTTAGTGTAAAATGAAGATTTGTAAATTAATAGTGTAATAGAAATAATGAATTTATATAGCTAACCCCACCTAAAGAGATAAAGGCTTGGTGGTGGTTATTGAGTTTTGAGCAAGTTGCAAATTTTCGATATTTTGCACACCCTTATATACAACAAAGATGAACAAGAAAATTTAGTTGAGATTAACGTAGTGCTTTAAGTCATTCGTTAAACTAATGGCATTCAAGAACTTGGGCTTAAAAAGTTTTTTAAAAAAATAAAAGCTTTAAAAAGAACTTGAGCTTAATGCAAATTTATTTGCATTTTCTAATCTACTTGATGAAGCACAAACATGATACAAGGCACGGGACACAATACAACGCATACATGAAAAAAATAGGACACGACTCTTATTGGACACATTAAATAAATAAAATTATTTTATTTATTAGAGTTTAAATAAAAATAAAAGAAACCATAAAATTGATCAAACTTATGTGATAGAAAATTGCAAAAAAATAAATGCATTTTAATAGGATTAGTCAATTTAGTTATTTGTTTATTTTTTATTTCGTTGCTCCAAACACCACAATTTCCCCCACCCCAATTTGGAATTATAGTGGTGTGGATTTAAACTCAGGACCCACTTGTTTTAGGCAAGCTTCCTCTCCATTGGGTTAGAAGAAGCTCCACATTAATTAATTAATTTTTTTAATTTCCTATTAACATCATCCTAATGTAAAAACTGCAAAATCTATTAGGCATTTGGAACTGCAATATCTATTCAACGTTTTAGGCATATCTATGCCAAAAAAAGTAAAAGAATTATTATTTGTAATAGCTATATAATTACATATGCAGATTACTTGACCAAACCATATAACAGACCTAGCATAAAAAATAATATAAGTATTAAATTATCTAGAAATGGTATGTAAGTTGTAAGCAGTTAGTATTTATGAGCTTTAATATCAAATTACTTGTACTGCGTATTATGGGATCGAAAACCCTAGTGCTTGCCTCTTGATGTTTAGCATCGCTTTCATCATTGAGAAGAACTACCTCAATCTTGGGTCTCACTATGGGACAATTGGGCAACCTCCAATGTACCTGCGTTCAACAAAAGTAAATGTATCACCTCTAACATCCTATATTCTTGTCTCCCCTTGTTGGTATTGTGGAGTTTTTCTATATAGGAGTCGAAGGTTGGTTCTTAGCTCGTTGTGAGTGAATTTTGTTCCTCCTCATAGAATATATAAAAGAGAATATACTTCATTTTCTTTCAGAGCATGAAGAGGAATAAGATTGACTTGGGGGTTAAGTGATTAAATGTTGAAAGTAAGAAGTGCTAGCCCTATATGTCATCCACCAAGTAAAATGGTCTGTGATGGCTCTATGGCTTAAAACAATTTGTATTTTCAAGAATGCCTTGAAGTAGGATGAATTTTTTGAACTTGACTACCACAATTTGTCTTTCTTCATTGCTTGGAAATAAAATTTCAATGATTGAATTCTACCTTGTTTCATCATTGATCTAAGGGAAAAAAATCTTTCAACAAATTCTTGGAGCCATTCATTACTATACAACATTGGATTTAAGGTATGTGTTAGGTAATATAGAGGTGTGCAATAAGATCATCTAATGTGTCTCTAACTTGCATATTAAATGCTTTCATAATAGAATTTGACCTTCTTGTAGTTCTCATTTTTTTGATTCAATGCATTCTGTTCTTAGCATATTAAAAATGTACATTATATCCAGAACTAGCATTGATTTTCTCCCTTGGATGAATTGAAGATGGGGGAACCGTTTAGGTTGTTTGCTTTTATGTCTCTCTTCTGTATCAGAAACAATCTTTTGTAACTCAACTAATATTTGTGAAGTCACTTTAACATACTTTAATTCCTTGTCTTGATAATTTAAGTGTGCTTTAACTCGATAGTAAGTTCCTTTAAACTGTTTGTTGTAAAAAGTGTTTTAGAATGCGACATTCCCTCCCCCCTTATTCCCAACCTTATCTATTTTGATTGCATGGTTCCATAATGGGGTGGTGTCAAGGAAAGAAGATTATAACGTTTGTAATGGTTTTGTTTTCATGTTCATCAACTTATAGATTAACAAAAACAGACTATCATAACTTCAAAGATATTATGTTATGTATCAAATTAATAATGTTAGGGAACAAAACCATAGTCAACTAATTTAAGGTGAAAAAAATAAAGCAAGGAAGAGGAAAAATAAGAAGAATAATAGCGAACAGGAAAGAATAATAGAGAAAACCAAATTAGTGGAAGGAAAAAATGAACGGAAAAAAAAGGAGACTAGAGAAGATTAAGAGGAAAGAAGAATTGAAGGGGAAAAAAGAGGAGACTAGAGAAGATGAAGAAGAAGAAACCTGAGAAGAAGAAGAAGAAGAAGAAGAAACTTGAGAAGAAGAAGAATGTGGATATCTTAACAATATTTCTCCACAAAATTTATATGTAAGGCTACTCATGAAGGTCGAGTTCTTTGCAGCTTGGGGTGGATGATGTAGATCTGTTGGAGCCAAATGACGAACTCTATAAATAATCCTAATATCTTCGTATTCAACCATTTTCATGCATTAATAAAAAATATTCTCTCTAGTTCCTATCTTCTTCCTCCTCCCTCTTCCTCTCTACTTCTTCCACTTTTTTTCCTTTTTATTCTACATCTAGTCAATTGGAATCGTTTTCTTCTAAGATGATTGTCCAAGATTTTAATGATCTTCTTTAGGATTCCTATCAATTAGAGCCATATCATTATTTACAAAATGTATGTACCTCAAAATCTCACCTTAAATATTCCTATTCAACTTTTATATCATCAAAGTGAAAGGCTAAGGGCTCAGCCAATAATTAAGGGTGTTAATATGGATCGAAAATCGAAAATCGATTGAAAGTTGAATTGATTTTAGATCGAATCGAAATCGAGTTGATCTAAACGAGTCGATTAACGAGCCAAAAATTCGGTTCGGTAATGATTTCGAGCCGATTTTGAGCCGGGGTAAGCTCGACTCGATCCAGCTCAAAATCAGCTCAAAATAAAATACATGTTATATATATAATACATATATATAATATATGTTAAATATAATATATATGTTATATAATATATATATTATAAACCGAGCCAATCTCGAGCTGGATCAACTCGAGCCTAGCCAGCTCGAGATCGGCTCGAAAAAAATTGAGATTTTATTATTTCGAGCCTCTCGAAAATGATTCGAAATCGGCTCGAAGTCGATTGTAATCGACTTGAGCCGGCTCTAAGACGAACCCAATCGACTTCGAGCTGATTTCGAGTTGATCGAAATGTGATCGATCCTATTTCGAGCCGGTATTGGCTCGGCTCAAAATCGAATCGGTAACAGCCCTGCCAATAATTATGTGTAGCTTAATCATGGTAATGAACTCCAAATTGCTCTTAGGAGTTCTCATGCTTGTAACTACAAAATCATACATAGCTTTAATGACATTGTTTTATTTGTTGGACAAACAAATGTCAACCGAAGAACTTCCTTAGTATTTTTTTTAATGATTTTTCAAGATCAATAAAGATAATACATAAGTTCTGTCTTTCATCTCTATGTTTTTATATCAAACTAAGGGTATAAAAAATAACTCCCATGGCATGAAAAAACTAAAACAGTAGAAAACTTTGCCCGAATTGGGTTCTCTTTTTTTATATTTCTGTCTAAATTGGAGAGAAAGTTTAAGTATCCTTGCTGGCCGTGTTAATTACATTTTTGCCTAATCTTGATAAATAACCCTCTAGCATATGTAGCGCAATTAACAGACCTCTTGTTATTAGTAATTTCTTGGTGTTACATGATAGAATGCCATGTTATTTTTATGTCATCCTACAAAATCATAAATTGCATGTTATTTATGCTTAGATGCTTTGATTGTATGGCACTCTTTGTAGTGCATGCCTTGCATTATTTTTTTAACATCAGTTGTAGCTAGTGGGTCTTCTTTTATCTTGTTTTTTGTTTATTTTAGTCACTTTACTTACCCTTGAGGTGGGATACTTCTTTATATCCTTAAATCCATCTTGCCTTAAATATTTTTCTTGTGTCTTAAGTTTCTTTTAGGTTTGGTATCAGTTTTAGCATGACTATTTCGAGGAATCTTTCTTTTAAACGGAGCATTTTTAGTAATTTCGGCATTTATTCATTTCAGGCCCTGGAGTTGCTAGAAAGTTTCAAGTTTAAGCCTCCTGACATTGCCATGAGATTTCCTCAGTTTATTTTGAATTTGAAATACCATACTCAGGTGTGTATTTGCTGATGTTTTTGTCCTTGTTCTTGTTGTTTGCGTACTATGATGGAGGATAATCTTTTCAGATTGAAGATATACTTAGAAATCCCACGACATCTGAGATGGGTGGTGTCTATTATTATTCAGAGCGTGGTGATCGGTTGATTGATCTTGATGCATTTCATGATAGAATTTGGCAGGTTGTACTTTTATCATCAATGTTGTGCCTTTTGGAAGCTAAAATGGAAAACTTCAACATGTTTCCTAGTATTTTTCTTTGGGCTAGTCTGCATGTTTGGTGGCAGGGCTGACACGTGATGTATTTTGTCAGATTCTTAAAGTCTCGGACCCACACTCTGTATCCCGTTTTAATGTAGAAGAGAAGGGCGAGTTAAAACAAGCAGTCCAACAACTACTCAGATGGGCTTGGAAGTACAACAAAAATCTTGAAGAACAAGCAGCCCAGCTTCATATGTTGACAGGGTGGTCCCAAATAGTGGAGGTCAGTGTGTTTTGTTGTTGTTGTTGTCTTATATATACATATATAAATAATAATAATATCAATAAAACAAAAAAAATAAAATATATTTATATGTATATGTATATTTGTGTGAGAGTGTGTGTGTGTATCTATGTATGTATGTATGTAAATATTTGAGTATAAGGTTTATTGTTTTTTTCCTTGAGATGCTCCAGCGTCTTGTTTACTTGTGATTTGCCATGCTCAAGTTGACTGCCCCTTATCTGACATCTTTCCAGGCATCTTTGTCCAGAAAAATATTATTTATTGATGATCAATCACAGTTATTATTCAAGTAAGATTCTTAAAGCGTTCAACTTTTATCTCTCATGAGCGGGTGTCGTATGATTTTGGGCACATTTCAGGTTGCTTGATGCTTCATTAAGTGCTTCAGCTTCTCTTGATTGTTCTTTAAAGATGGCATTAATGTTAAGCCACGTGAGAGTCTGTTCTTGTTCTATATTAATCTGACCACTATTTTGTAATTAGTTTTTTACTAATAGTTTTCTGTTTTTTTAAGGTGTCACTTACTTGCATGGCAAAATTGCGAGATGAAAGGTACTTATGCCCGAGAGGTTTAGAATCTGACAGTGTTACATGCCTTGATATTATTTCCACAAAGCAGCTGCCTAATGGAGCTTGCCACTCTATACTTTTTAAGTTAATGATGGCTATTCTCAGAAATGAATCATCAGAGGCATTACGGAGACGGTATCACTATTAGTTTACATAGTCCTGCTTGGACACTAAAATGATAGACATTGCCTTTGCTCTCTCCTTTCCCTTATTTCTTCTTACTGATTTTGATCTTTTTGTATTGTAGCCAGTATGCATTGCTCCTTAGTTACTTCCAATACTGCCGTAGTGTTCTTGACCCTGATATTCCAGCATCAGTATTGGAATTTTTACTTTGTGAAGAACAAGGGGACGATGAGCTAAATTTACAAAAGGTTTATCATTTATTTTAAAAGAACTTACATATTTACTCCGCACTGACTTACATTCAGTAGAATTGCTATTTGATATTTCTTTGTAAGATTATGCTTTGGATGTTCTATTCTTTATGTTAGAGAAATTTATGAAAATTGCCATCTCCATCTTCTTCTATGGTTCTCCAACTGTTAAGCGTGCTTTGCCACATTGGCTGTTTAACACGATTGTGGAGGTATTGCGAGCTAGTCCGCTACAGATCAACTGTTGAATTTCTGGTGATTGGGATTCTGATGAACACGAACAAAGCACCGAGCAATAGCAGCGATTCAGATGGTGTGGATGAGAATGCAATTTAAGATGAAGTAGGAGATGGTTAATTTTTTCCCTAGTCATTTTACTTTCTCCTTCCTCATTCCTTAATAAAACATTTTTTCTTACCAGTGGTAATGTAGAGAGCATCAATTTTTCAATTTTCTGATAAGTTCTGAAGAGAAAACAGTGCAGCAAGGAAAACTGAGAGTAGGAAACTTTAAACTCAGTAATTCTGTCATATGATTTGCAGCTCACATATTCTATATGGGCAAAAAGCAATGTTGTAAATCCGGACCGGGCTACGAACCATTTTACTGTCCAGTTCATGGTCAAGCCGGTCAAATCAGTCATCTAACCAGTTGGACTGGTAAATTATTATTTTTTTAAAAAATTCATTAGAATAATATTGTCAACCAAAAGTAGTATTTAATGTTTATAATAACAAACTTATTTATTATATAATTTATTGTTATCATAAAACTCTAAATATTATGAAAAAAATATAATTTATTATAATTTGATTTAGTCGGATATGTAGACTGATTTTAACCTCAAACTGGACCGGATCACGCACTAGTTCGCGGTCAGACCAGTTAAATCTGGTGGTCCATTCAATTTTTACAACACTAGCAAAGAGGACAAATGTTGAATTGAAGATTTAAATTAGAGGTGTTATTTTGCCTTACTATGCCACATAATGACTATTTGGGCTCGCTTGGTTCAAGCTTTGTTTTTTTTGCCCAACAAAAATTTTAACTGTAAAAATCAATTTTATTTTATGCGTAACACAAATACAAATATTAAATTTAACTTTATTTCCCATTTTATGCACTTCACAATATTAAACTAAATTTCTTTTCTATTAAACCTATAAAAAAAATATATTTTTTCTCTTATCCAAAATTCAGCCCTTAAACCAAATGATGACTTTTGAGTTGTATAGGAAATTTTTATTATATTTACTGGTTTTATTCTTTTCTCTGTTTATGCAGATTGAGTAATTACTATAAATGGCTCTACTATCCTCTGTGATGGTTGCTTTTGGTGAAATAAAAAAATATACTCCTAAATTTGATTTCTCTCTTCTTTTACTTTCTTTTTTCTTTCCTCTCTTCTATTTTCTTTCTCCTCGCATTCTACATCAGTTGGTGTTGGAACTGATGATTTAATACACACTTCATCACCAGAGCATAGTAATGCTGCTAACTCTCTCCTTCACCCCACCTTTGTAGTCGATGCTTCCGCCCATCTTCATTCATTCACTGCTTGCCACCCACCCAACTTTACTTTGCCGCTTCGCTAGCAACATAACCAAGCTACTATTCACTTCGCCCTAGTCCTAGAGTCATGCTCCCTTGTTCCCCAGATGCTCACAACCTCTTTGCAATCTGTCGCATCGCTTCACAACACACTCCGCTGCTACATGCTTTTTGTCGTTCCTCTAGATCTCCAACTAACGTTGTCAGTACACAACTATACCTTCCTCATTCTTCTTATGAACTACACTAGTCACCCTTATTCACTATTTCATCCATAGCTGTGCATCGCATTTCACACTTTCTATCTATTTCTCTCTCTATACTAGAACTTTGCCGGCCACCAAGTTGACAAGTGGCTTAGGGGTCAGTTGTGGTAATAGAGAGAGCAATTCTGATGTATTCAAGTTTTTGTGTGGTAGGCAAGTAAATATGGAGATTTGCGTGTTCATTTTTGACATATAATAGTTTACCTTTATTTTAATGCGCTGATGTCTTTTTAACTAAATATTTTCTTCATTTTTTGCTTTTCTAAAGATTGACAAGGATCAAGCTGAACTAGCTAGAGCCAATTTTTCAGTATTGAAGAAAGATGCTGAAGCAGTCATTAACTTGGTAATGAATGTAATGAATATTATTTAAATTTTTGGGATTTCTCTCAATTTTGATTGGACTGTTATTATTTAAACACTTGATTTTTTAATGTATTCTTAAAATTAGATTTTTGGGATTTGGTTTTGTATGAGGACGAACTTTATTTCATCATTTTTCTGCTGAAGACTGCATATGGAAATCCTTTCTTGTTGGATAATTTCTTGTTTATGTAATGAATATGCTGAGAAACGATGCAAGAACCTGTAAATTTGGATTGAATAATAAAAGCAAAGTTGAGTAGATATTTGAATAGAGCATAAGGAGAACCTGTTCTAGGGAAAGATCATGTTAGTATCTTGGGTCCGCTGGATCACCATGATGACCTCAAGGACAGCATGTCCACCCTCTCCTTAATCCTTGTCATTTGCTTCTGGCGGTTCTGGTTCCATTTACGCCGGCCCCCCTGGGTGCATTAGATAAGTAGTGCCTGCGGAGCTTGGCTCACCTTCATTGTCTGCTCTTTGACTTCCCTTGTCCCTCAAGTTGAAATGACCATAATGCTTTGGGGTGGAAATTATTGTTAAGCTTTCATTTTGATCAGAATTTCGCTGCAACCTTTTACAACCTCAAGTTTCAATTTGGTGTTGCATTTTTGCTACAATTTGCACCAATTACACATTTGAGGTAGCGAACTTCTGCACATATTGGTATAGTCTTGAACCTCAGTCAACTTTTGGGGGTGCACATACTTATGAATGTTGGCCCCTTGGCCTGCATGCTTTAGTTGTCATGTTTATTCTTATTCTGATTTTTGCTTTGAGATGGTAACACAAAGGATATACGTTCTTTCATTAAACATTATACAAATTTTTTTTTGACTTTCATGTGAATAGGTTGGTTGTTTGTCTTTGTTTTGATTACAATGTAAGGTTACAAAGGATGCCATGGAGGGCAGTGAAGCTGGAAAAGCTATGGCGTTTTATGTACTGGAGACTCTTGTCTCCATTGATCAAGATAAATTTTTCCTCAGACAACTTCAGAGCAAAGGAATTTTCAAATCATCTCTACTGGAGATCACCAACTCTTTTGTTAAGGTAGATTTCTTTAGCAATTTTTTTTTCCTGAAGCATTGCTGTTTAAACTTATCTTCACTTGTTTATGCTATGCATGCATTCATTTATGTCAAATTTATTTGTCCACTGGATAGGGCAATCTGCTATCCTGTCGATAGTAGAACTCTTCTATTTCCTTGAGCACTGAATTTGCATATGAGTGACTCCACAAAGCAAGCCATCGGATTAGTGGAATATGTGAATGATAGGCCTTAGTGTCCCTAAAGTTTTCTCAAATATTGCAAGTTTTGATGGTATAATCTGTTGTTAACTAATAGCTTATTGGAAATACTTGCCTGATGAATTCGATTAGCTTTCACCTTTGAGATTAAAATATTTTCTCATTCCATGATTATATTATCCCTTTCAATGTTAAGATAGGAAGAGAGAGAAATATGCTTCGTCAAAGCAAGAGTATCTTTAATTTTTTAATCCTTAGCTATAACTAGAACTCTTGTTGTCAAACAACATCAATAGTGGCATTTCTATTATTGCATAAGTTCTTATCCTCTTGTATTATCAAATTTTAGAAAATGGAGATAGTGCCATTAATAACAATCAAAATAACCCATTGCATAGCCTTAATTCAAATAATGTTCTAGGTATTGAACATTATTTGACCAAAGAAGATAAGACAAGAAACTATAAAGAGTGATCTTGCACACTTAGATTTAATGAGGATTTGTTAATTGGTTGAGTGCAATGGAAATAAATGATTCATATAGCTGACCCACCCAGTAGGGTAAGGACTTGGCTGTTAGTTGTTGTTGGTTCAAATGATTTGTGTGTGACCCTCAAAGATGATGAAAGATACTACATTATTTAAGAATTTAAATTTTTCAATTCACTTGCCTGTCAAGGAAGTACCTAAAAATATTTTCAAGGTTGTGATAATAAGGATGTTCGAACCGTGTTGTTATAGGATTGGCTCTTTTTCTCTTGGAGCTTCTATGTTTCATAGATAAATCATGGATTGAAATGTGTGGGGGTATTTTTCCAAGTCTATTTTTGACTTTTTTGTCATCTCATACCTTGGTTGAGATATGGTATCTTAAATAGGAAAAATTACTGGGTATAGACTATGTGTCAACACGAGTATTCAAAGCCTAATCACGTGGAGACATGCGCAGGTGGTCCCTACGCACGATGAAAATGCAAAACTGTGTTATTTCCTTGTTGTTCGTCAATGTAGTAAGTCATTTATGCTACATAGGGCTACATAAAGGCTTCATAAATGCCTTTTTTCAAGGGGGCACCCTTAGGCTAATTTCACTCAAACAATCACAATGGAGAAGTCTCACATGAACAAGTTAGGAGGAGATCCTGGAATATATAAGTAATAGCGTGATTCTAATTTCTAGAGTCGCCTTTTTAGAGCAAAATTGTGAGGCTAAGAATGGGAATTCTATAGTTATGGATGCTTAAGCCATATTAGCACCAGGATGGGTAAACTCTTATAAAACACACGAAGTCATGTAGTTCTCTAAAGCTAATCGAATAATACCTATACATTTGAGTTATGGGATACTATAAATATATTTAATGGTATTTTATGGTTGTGTTAGGCTATAAAATGTCCTTAACTAGACAAATATGCTATGAATGGCAAAAAGAAGATCTTACATTAACACAATTTGTTCTTACCTTAAAGGCATATTGTGGTTGCATAAGAACATACACTGTTAAGCCGACCACTACTTGGTAATAATTCATATTTCATTTAGTTCTTATGTAGCTAAAAAAATGCTCTTGCTTAGTATAAGATCGTCTTCTACGTTGAAAAGGGCATAAAATATCATTTTTGCCTTTTCATTGCATGTGGGGCTTGCCTGCTCGCATGTTCGCGCATGATTTAGTGATGAATATCTATGGCGACGCACTTGTCTAATCCCAATAAGTTTTCCTTAAATAGAACCCTTTAAGGAGGTGAAAGTGGCAACGTTCTAAGTCAGTTCTCCAATGTTTGCTTGTGGCGGTTCACAAAATTTTTGGGATAGTTTGAATTTAAAATAGCGATGCATGATGCCAACTGAAGTACTTTGTAGGAAAAGGTTCCTTTTTAATGACTCTGTTCAGTATTGTCAAAACCAAACAAAGCTCAATTGGTACTTATTTTTTTATGAACACGTGTTTTGAGCATCTTGGGGAAAACTCAGCGTCTTTCTTCTACTGAATATTGAATTAACTAATATTTTTGTCCTGTAACTTTTTTCTCTTATATTTTCACCATCATTTATCCATTGAATATTGGTTGTCACTATAAAAAAAGAAAAAAGAACATTGGTTTTGTTAAATATCAATATTCGGTTCACTCCCCTTTCAGTGGTATTTTGTGATAGCTCTCTTTATTTGGGTTGATGGCCTTCAATTCAGTATATCGGTCAAGTCATTCAGTTCAACTCATTTTTATGCCGAGATTCATTATATATTTCTATGCCGAGCTCACAAATAGGAGGGGGGCTATGGTAGGTAGGTTGAGAATCAATGTAGAACTTGTCAGTTATGATGGATTTCTCGTGTTGATCATTGTTAAATAGTATTGAATGGAGAATAGAGCCAACCTCCAACTAGTATGGGATTAAGGCTTTGTTATTGTTGTTGTTGTTGTCATTGTTGTTGTTGTTGTCATTGTTGTTGTTGATGTTGTCATTGTTGTTGTTGATGTTGTAATGACATTAAATGGATTCCATTCTCTGTTATATCATCCATTATGAAATGTAGGATGGTCAGCACTCAATGGAAGCTTTGCAGCGTTTATGCACCCTTCAGGCACAACTGTCTTTGCTGTTAAGAGTCAGCCACAAGTACAAGAAACATGGTGCTCAATTTCTCTTATCCATAGGAGCATTGGAACATCTTGGATCATGCCGGGTTATGAACTTGCACGCTAAGGTGACTTTTGATTGTGTTTTAACTTACATTTCAAGCGGCATATTATGATATTTGCCTGATACTTTGATATTATTAACCTAGGGATTTGCTAGACAGAGCAGTACCGTGTTGGGGAGGGGTCAAGCTCGAGATGTTGATGAACAATCTCTACTTGTAACACCAATTTTGAGATTGGTGTCTAGTTTGACTTTATTAGTGGATTCTTCAGAATTCCTAGAGGTTCTTTCTTCTGTTATATAGCATTTGATATTTTTATATTATAAGATTTGTTGATTATAGTTGGCAATCTATTACAACAATAGACCAAATTAATGCTGTCCTTCAGTTTGTATTTTCAATTATGCATTCTAGTAGAATATATAGAATCAGCTTAACTCGATTGCCCCAAATAATAGGTGATTCCTCGTGATGATGATGACAATCTAGAGTAAGCTTGGTAATTTGTACCTCATTATTAAGTTGTTTGTCCTTTCATGTCTTTGGCAAAAATTCAATGCATTGGACATGCCAAGATATTGCAAATTGATATTGAAAATTATCACCATCATGCTTGAATTTTACTTTTATCTGACTATTTGTCTTTACTTTCTACAACACAAGCACTATGCGTACACGCACAAGTACGTCATTGTTGAGTCTTAAGTCTCTAATAAGAAAAATGGAGAGTTCATTAGGTAGTCAACAGCTTGCTTAAAACTATTTGAAAAAACATGATATGAATCTTTGCAATAAAGCTATAATGTTCTCTGGAAGTGACACATTGTATTAGATGAATGTAATGAAAAGTGTAAAGGTCGCTATATCAATGATCAGTGTAGTGATAAATGAGCGAGGGTTTCCACATTATATACAGATGCGAGTAACAAAATTAATTTAAGACATTAGGATAATGTTGGGTTCTTGAAATATAGATTCTCGGATAGGCAATAAATTGGAATAGGTGGATATTATGATTACTAAGATTAATATTTTATGCCTTAAGAAAAAGAGGTGGGAGGAGAAAGCTGAAGGAATTGATAGTTTGTTTAGGCTTCAAGCTTTAGTATACATATAACAATAGAATTAGGAATGAAGTGAGAATAATTTTGGATAAGAGCTTGAATGATTATGTAGTCGAAGTTAACCGGAATGGTGATAGAGTTATAGTTTTAGGCTTTATTTGATAATAATATGTTTTGAGGTTTTCTAGGTTGTTTTGGGGATAAAGAGAATTATTTTAATGCTATGATTTATGAAGCATAGACATTTCAAAAAATCATGTCATGCCCGTGTCGGATATACAGATACGGGGGACACGGAGGGACACGCTAGGACACGCGGAGACACTGTGTCGTGTCTTAATAAAATAATATTAAAAAAATTAAAAAATATTTTTTGGATACGCGAGAATATTTCATGACACCCTAGAACACTTTTGAGATGCATGATACTTTTGAGATATAGAGCACTTCTGAGACACATATGAAATAGAATTGAATATATTTAATATTAATATTAAATTTATTTATTAATACTATATTTTTTAATAATATTAAACATAAGACTAAAACTCATAGCGATATCTACCTTCTCTTTATTATTTTTTGTTAATATTTAAAAAAATTTATTATTGTTAAAATTTGATTTAATAAACTAAAAATCTATCTCTTATTATTATTAAAATTTTACTTAATATAAGTTAAAATTATAAGCTAGCCAAGCTAAATTAAATTTCTTTCTCCTTTGCTATTCTCAAGCCTTACGAAAATAAACTAATCACAAAACGTTTGGAATTCTAGCTTGTTCTTCTCTCATTCTCAATGTTGAGAGCTCTTATCTCATCTCGTTATCACTCTCGTCATGGTTGTCCTAGCAAGTAAAAATTATATTTTTCTTATTCTCCTACTCACTCTGTAAAGTACATCCTAAATCTTTATCTCAAATCTCTTTAATGTCGACGTCTCTTTTCAAGTTATCATCTTGATCCTATGAGACTTTTGTGTTACTCACAAGTTATTTATATTTAAAAATCTAAGTTTGTTTTATGTTTTATGTTTTTTTAAAAGTATGAATTATTAATTTTATCATTATTCTATTTGACGTATCATGTCGTGTTTGCGTCCTATGTTTTGAAAAATCGTTATGTCATTATATCGTGTCGTGTTCCCTTCTTCTCGTATCATGTTCGTGCTTCATAGGTTATGGTGTACAATAAAATTATTAAAATTTTTAGATTTTTGTTAGATGTGTAATAAAATTTATCTTTTTATTAAGAAGTGTATTGGATGTGAATTAAAGTTGATTTTTAATATTAAAATTTATGTAAATTGTGAAATTAAATTATTTTTTAATATTAAAAATCGTTATTAGATGGAAATAAATATACAAAATTAGTGGGGTGATTTAAAATAGTTTTGAGGTGTTTTGGGGCTCAAAGCAAATAGATGCCTTAAAATTATTATCAGTGGAATAACCATTAACTTTGTATTTGTGCATGTGCCTTAAGTAAGCTTGTACATGAGTATAAAGAAAAAATTTTAAAATGATTTAAAAGAGTTAATTCAAGGTATACCTTGAAGAAAATGATATTTATCAAAAATTTAAATAGGTATGTTGGAAATGTTGGTATTCATGATAGGTATAGTTCTAAGGAGTCAATTGCGGAAGGTAAAACTATCTTGAAGTTTTACTTGGCTTGTGATATTACTAACTTCGTTCTGGAAAGGAGATGGGCATTTAATAACTTATAAGAACAGGCTTTTAAAAATGTAGATTCGTTATTTTCTTGTAAGGAAATGATACCATTGGATTGTAAAAATTGTAAGGTTATTTTAAATAAATGCTTGACTACTTAATGCTAATTAATAGTCTTGGATTTCGTGATAATGAGTTGGAGAAAGAATAGTAAACCAAACTAGTATTCTTAAACTCTATAGTAGAATTTAAAAAATGAGAATAAAAATATTTGTAAAAGTAGGGTTTCGAAACTTGAGCAATGAGATGTTGAGGTGGAAACTAATTTTATGTTATGACTGTTTCTAATTGCATTCACAAGGTGACTAAAGGTGTGGTTGGAGAATTTAGAGGAAAACTCCAAAAATTAAAGATGGTTTGTGGTGAAAACAAAATGTACAAGAAAAAATTTCAAAGAATAAGATTTTTTATAAAAATTGATTTAACTGCAAAGAGAATGAAAAATGAGAGAATATATATTTACTTGATGAGATTCCATGTAAGCAGTTGTAAGTAATGTAAGGATTGTAGTTTTTAATAATTTATGAGTGAGACACTAAAGAAATAGAAAGGCATATACAAGCTTGCTAAGATAAAAAATAGCAAAACTAGAGACTTGGATTAAGTAAAATTAAAGATGAAGACCAGGTAATACTTTCTAAAGAATATCTTCAATGTAATAGTTGAGTTACTTTCATATGTTTTTTCAGTGGAAGATTGTAATAATTCAATTGATTTAAGCTTTCAAAAGGGAAATAGAAATTGCTCTTTTATTCATCGTATAATAAACCTGTGATTTGGAAGATTTAAAAAAGAATTGTAAAAAAGTAATAGAACTAGATACATTTTAATAAATATTTCGAAAGGCATGAGAGTTGTAGTTTCTTGGTTCACTCAGTTTAATATGCTTTTAAAGATGAATGATGTTAGATTATTGGAGAGGGTATATTTGTACGTATCTATATAAGCAAAGATGATCTACAAAATTGTGATAACTATAGAAAAATTAAATTAGCATCATGCCTTAAAAGTTTAGGAGAGGGTGATCTAGCATATATTATGTTGTGATTCTAGGTATTGCAACACTATATTAGTTTTATACCAAATAGTTTTACTATAAACGCTATTCATTTGTTGATTGGGTTAATGAAAAAGTTTAGAGAGAAAAAAAAATATTTATATATGATTTTTATCAATTTTGAAATTCTTATGATAAAGTCTCAAAGGTGCTTTGAAGAATTTTGGGGAGGATAAAAAGGTTTGCATTACTTACATTCAAATTATTAAAGATATAAAGAAATCATTACTTATATTCAGACACAAAAAAGTTTGACTAAGGATTTTATTATTGTAGCTGGAGTACATTATTGCTCGACTTTAAGTTTACATCTCTCTATATTTATTATAAAAGTTTTGACCAGATACATTTAAGAAAAGGTTTTTTAGTTGATTTTTTTTACGTATAATATTTTGTTGATAAGTTTGGAGATAGAGTCAAGGCAAATCTCAAGTTATGAAGGAATGCCTTTGATTTTAAAAATTTGTCTTAGTCGATCTCAATCTGAATATATGAAGTAATAATTTAATCAAAATAGAAGCACTAGTATTATGAAGGTGGCAATTGGCAATCAAATTATCGTAAATAGTGAGCGATTTAAATTTCTGGGTTCAGTTATATAAAATAACAGTAAAATAGATGGGGATATTAGTAATTAAATTATTCTTAGTTATTTTCATTGATAGAAAAATGGGAGATTTATATACAGACATTGAATTCTGAAAAAATTACAGATTTCATACTATGTTTTTAAAAAAATGCTAAAATCTTATTAAACTCCAAATATTAAGTGTTAAAGCTCAAAACTAAAACGTAAAATCATAAACCAAACCTTTAAATTACTTTAACACTAAATCTTGAACCCAAAATCTTAAAAATTAAAAGATAAATTCTCAAAATAAAAGTTTTAATTATTATTAATTAAGCTTATGTAATCCACTTTAAATTCAATTTTAATGATACAAAAGTCTTTGTTATAGAGTTATGAATGATACATAATAAAATAAAAACTGTTCAAAGATTTTTAATATAATTTTTAGCATTTTTTTAAAACTTAGTTTGAAATTATAATTTTTTCAGAATTCTATGTTTTGTACGTAAATCCCCCTAAAAAGTATATTCAACAACAACTAATTATATGCCCCAACCACCTGGACATTTATGATTTTTGTTCTGACTGGTTTATGACATTTTTGTTAGACGATGAATTGCTTTTGAATGACCTTTGTCATTTTTAGATCTCCTTATGTTCGCTAATCATTTTGGTTTCTTCATTTCTTGCAATTAACATATGGTTTTTCAGAATATTGATCCTTCCCCTTTTTATTTGCACAAACTCTATGCTTGATACATTCATGTAAAATTTGACTGCTTCAAATTATAATTCTCTGCGATCAACTTGAATATATTTCTCATCCTAGCTGTTTGTATGAGACAATAATTTGAATATTGCACATCTTTCCCTGTTCTAGGTCAAAAATAAAATTGTAAGAGAGGTTATGGACTTCATCAAGCAGTATCAGCTAGTTTTTGATCAGATTCTAAGACAGGACATTTTGACAGCTGATGACGTTACTTTGGAACGTATTAACCTTGTTGTCTTCATACTTAGCCGTGTATGCAACTTAATTTCCTGTATTTCCGTTTTGCATGACTTACTAATGTATACAACTCCCTTTTCCAACCTCACGGTTTTTTGTGTAATGGTTTGTGAAGGTTTGGCCATATGAAGAGAGCAATGAATGTGGTTTTCTCCAAGGGATTTTCAGCATGATGAATTTTGCTTTCCAGCTTGATTTTGGCCAAATATCAGATATGGTTGATATATTCCATCCATTTTCAAGAAAAAATTATACGTGCAATCGTGCATTATAGTAAATGCCATTATTACTTTGGTGACCTTCCTAACAATAGAAATTTTTCAAAATTTCAGAATAAAAGCAAGTCAGAGTTGATCTTTTTCAGGCTGTGCTTTAGCTTCTGTTCTTATATTTATTTTCTTGTAACTAAGAAGCTCTTGAGGTTACAGGTTGGTTCAATTTCTTCTGAGGTTACTGGTTGATTTTTCTACCTTTTGCATTTGTTTCATGTTGTTTATGCCCCCTACATATTTTAATGTTTCCTCTATCCTCAAACCTAGTTGTAAAGGCCATGGAGCTCCGTTCTAGTGCACTGCTTTGACGGACTGTGATTGATCTCATCCTAGAACATTGAAATGCATCTATATGAGAGCCCTTTGATGATTGCATCTCATTTGTAGAAATTAGTCGCAAACCGACCTTTCTGCCTTAGTTGAGTGTGTTAAATTTCTTAGAACAGAATGAAAATGTAAAGGTTTTCACCAAAATTTCTATACCTAACTTGCAAAAGGATCTGCCTAATCTTGAGTTGATGATGCTTAATGTAGCATTCAACTAATATGATGGTTTAAAGTTTCAGAAACTAGTAGAATGGTTTGAAGCCAACTAATTTGCAATATGGCTTTTTTTTTTTTTTTGAAATTTTGGGGTATTGTGATATGGCTGTTGTTGATGCTTTTTGTATACCTAATTGTTAAAGCATTTAATACTTCATTAGTTGGAACGTTATTCTTTATTTCCTCTAATGAGATATGAAGAACTCTAAGATTTTTCTTCTCTCTTTGATAATGATGAATTACACTAATTTATAGGAA